>JAJPUD010000342.1:189891-262391 GCA_023553655.1 Myrmecobius fasciatus | reverse complement strand
ACTATGCAGAATAAAATTCAGTCCTGCCAACAATGTAAAGAATGAGATGAAAAGCCAAGTGGAAAAATTGAGTTCGTGATTCCCATAAAAAATGATAAAACTGAGCCTCGGAGAGGTGAATGTCCAAAGTCATTCAGCTAGGGTCAGAGTCAAGATTTAAATTAAATCTCCTCGTTTTCCCAAGAAACCTATATATAAAATTCTTTGGAAAGGTTCTAAACATTTGTTTAAAAAACACAGACATATTGAGTATGATTTTAAAATATAGTAGATTCAAATCAAAGAGTGAATTGCTTAGACCCAGAGGTCATTTATTCAATTCCCTCAGCTTCATTATTGTAGTTCATCACTCTCTAAACCCTTTAAGCTAATGTTGCAAATAAATACCCCCAAATTACCAGTCCTGAAAAATGTTTTGCCAGCCTGCCCCCTCCCCAGGGCATATAATTTATACTAGAGACAAGAAATGAAATAAAAATTCATACCAAACCCATGCTAAATTGTTACTAGTTCTTACACAAAAGAATGAAGCTACTGGTAAGGCTACTTTTAAACTATTTTGATTTAGGCTACATGTTTGTAAAAACTAAACTTTTTTTTTTTTTTAAGTGGTAAATTTTCAGGAAGGCAGACGGGCAACAGAGACGGCCACAGGCCAAAGAATGTGACAGGCTCACTCTTTTTAAATAAATAAATGACATTAAAAAGTCAGACAATTCTAAGAGGGAGGGTTTTATGAGATAATCACACCCCTGGGGGAGGGGGATTCAGTTGTGCCTACCATAGTCTTAGCCTAAGGGCACGATTATGCTATGGTAAACACACCCACCCATCGTGCTTTATTTCTTAACTAATAAATCATTACAAATGATGTAATTTGTGCAGCCATATCTCAAGATCCCCACCACCAGCACCCCCTCCACACACTTTCCAATGAAACCAGTAAACAAAAGTGATTTTCACTGAAGCATCTTCATTTATGGGTCTTTAAAATTTCACTTTTTATTTAAAATGTCACGAGCAGGATTCAATTTGAAACATTCTCTTGATTTAATGGCCAAAAAAAGGTAATCTAATCTCTCTTGCTTCCAACCAACAGGATTTTTGGGGGGTGGAGGAAAGTGTTTCCCAGTCATCCTCCTGAGACATCAGAGCTAAAAATAAATAAATAAATAAATAAATAAATAATAAAAAAAAAATTTATGGGGAGCTCCCACTACACTGAAACTGGATGTTGTTTTTTGTTTTTCCTGGGGAATCTGGTTGTGTACCATCCCAGAGCAAACTGTCCAGGCTTTTGTGTTTGTCACTATTTAGCTGGGAATTTCTCTGGATGGCATGTGCACGTGCATTTCAAGGTTTCCCCGTACAATTAGTGTCACTCTCATTATACTTGTATTTTTCTGCCTTGGTTTTCTCTTCTCTGGATGTTTCATCTTTCTCCATAGAGCATTCATTAGTTTCAGCATCACCTAGTCTAATTGACAGGTTCCATTGTTGTCTTCCCAAAACTTTTGTACTCTGGTCTTTATCTTCCAAAAGGGGAGGAACATGTTCATTCTTTTTAGGTTTCGTGGACTGGTCACATCCAGGACAGTTAGCCTGTCTGAAAAGAGGAGGGTTGACAGAAGAACTTGGGGGACAACTTAAAAGCCATAATGGAGCTGGGTACCAGCCTAGTTGGATGGTCTACAGTTCTGTGACTTGACATTTTAAAAGTAAAAACTTTTTACAATCGGCTTTTCTATAATAATAATGAGTAGCATGTATATAGTGCTTTAATGTTTGCAGAATGTTTTAGAATTATTTTCTTATTTGATCCTCCCAATAATACTGGAAAGATGATGCTATTATTATACCCATTTTTCAGATGAGGAAACTGGGACAGAGGTTAAGTGACTTGTCCAGGTTCACATAGTAAGCTTCTGAGACTACATTTGAACTCAAGGCTTCCTGAGTCTAGGGCCAGAACTTTTTCTGGATTACCTATATATATGTATACATACATACATACATTATATACACATATATGTATGTATGTGTGTATATATATATATAATACATATGCCCAAAGTGAAACACAGGAGAAAAAGATGGGAAAAGCAATGCCATATTCAAAATTTCTGTACTTGCTTCAAGTTAACTTTCAAGAACTGCTGTAAATCTGATGGAAGAAGAAGGGAGCTATATTCCTATCACCACTGTCAGATTTTTCTCAATAACAGAAAAAAAAAAAAAAAAAAGAAGAAGCAGTAGCCCCAATGGAGACAATGAATCCTAGAAGTCCTCCCAATGTGTAAGTCGGGAGGGAGGGATGTGTTCCTGAAAATTCTTTCTGTTTGTTCTATCATCCCCAACCTACACTTCCCATTGTAAGCTCTGCCTACTTCGGGGACCAACCCCCACATTCCTGGTGCCCCACATATACCCCAAGGAATCTCTTGGTTAAGCTCACAATGGAGCACTGAAAGGAGGGCTTGTGTGGGAGATCTCTCAGAGTGAGGCAGGAGGAAGTATTACAGAAGCCTAGCTAAAGATTTCAAGAGACTTCCTAGGAAAGTACCAAGATTCAATATAGTGAAAGGAGGGAAATGGGCACTAGGAACCCCCAAATGTCAAGGAAATAGATAGAAGCAGAAATGAAACTTGGATCTAATTAATATATCAAAAGAAATATGTCTAATTGTATAAAACAAAAGAATGAGGAACATTTTGAAATGGAGAAGACAGGAATCAAGCCTCTGGAGAAATCCACAAAAGACTACAAAACTAGATATATGGGAGACAATCTGAAGATCACAAGATTTGTGCTCTCTCATTTTTTTTTTAAATGAAGTACCAGGTGGAATCTACCAAGCCTTACCCTCAATTGTTTTTTTTTTTCTTACCCTCAATTGTAAAGAAGCCATATTGCATGCAGCTGAATTCTTTGTTGTTGTTGTTTTTAATGGAGTTGGATTATTGACCAAATGAATCTTCATTTTATTCTTGTTCAAGGCATTCTAAAAAACACTGCAGTTGTTTCACAGGCTAATTTTGAGACAACAAAAGATCAATTAATTTTATTAATGAAACAGTTTGCTTCAGAGAGGGCTAGCTCTCACAAATATATGTTTGAGTCTCTTCATTTGAACGGAATCTGATCAACACTTTGATTCAGATTTACTCCCTATTCTGTATTTTGGAATAGTTTGAAATTCCACCTATTTATATTCTCTACTTCATATTTTGCATAAGAAGATAAGAACAAAACAATAGTTTCCATCTTACTTGGAGGGGATACAAACTCATACACAGATAAGTTACTATAAAGTCATTCCAAGAGGGAACTAACAGCTACAACTGGGGGAATCATGTCTATGTCATTGCCAACCTACACTTTCCATCCCTGCTTTCTGTGCAACCATGTAAACTCTGCCCAGGTCGGAATCAATCCCCATATTCTTAGTGCCCCACATATACCCCAAGAAATCCTTTGATTAAGGGCCTCTGTAAGCTTTCTCTAAGTACTTGCAATGGCTAAGCAAATTAGGCCATAATTTGAACATATATACTGTTGCATCATGAGAAATGATGCAAGGAATGGATTCTCAGAAATCTGACAAGGCTTTTAATGAACTGATGCAGAGTGACTTGAGCAGTTGAGGAAAAGAATTTGTATAATAACAAATAACATTAAAAGACTTAAAAGTTTGATAAGAACAATGACCAACCATAATTCTAGAAGACCAATCATACCAAGTGACATAGTGGATAGTGCATGGTCAAATCTGTTCTCAGAAACTCATTAGTCAAGTGGCTTTGGAAAAATCAGTTAATTTCTGTCTGCCTCAGTTTCCTCATCTATCCTTGATTAATGTTGTTGAATTGAAGTGAATCTAAGTGTAAATTATAGACGGAGTTGAGGAAGGAAACCGTATAGAGTTTGAATGAGTTTTATTTTATCTCTTAGTATCTATATTATGGAGCTCATATTGGAAGGGACCTTATGAGTCACTAAGTCAACCCCTCTTCCTATTATAGATCAATCAATCAACATGTATTTATTAATGCTTACTATCCACCATAAACAGATAATGACCAAGAGCTGAAGTGGGCTCAAGGTTACAAAAGTAGTAAGTGACAGTGCTGGGATTCAAAAAACAGGTCTTCTGCTTCCAAATGCAACATTAATTTTGTTTTCAAAAGGAGATGTACCAAGATCAAATCCATATCTGCACACCAATGCTATTCTCTCACTGTGGCTTGTGGAGATTTTGGATGTCAATGTACTTGACCTCTTCATAGAAGAAATGGTTCAACCAAATACTTATTTATGTCCTCATTAACTAGATACTCTCCTCAGTACACTCCTCTGTGCCTACCTTTCTTGGTTCCTTTGGTCTTTTCTAGACATCAAACACAAAACTGATAGAAGTCTCTCACTCCAAACTCCTCCAACACTTCCTATACTCCTTCCTGATTATGTGGGACCCTGGAGTCCAGAGCCAAGACCACCATAGTTAGGTCTACAGAAGAACAAATAGAACATGGCAATGTAGACTAGAAGACAGCCTTTAAGGGAAAACAGCATGAATGAAATATTGGAAAAAGGAATCATCAATTTTGGGAATGGTGAGAAAACCTGCCTTCCTGCCTATAGAGTCACCAGTGACAAGATAAAACTAGGAGGGAGTTACCTTGCTACAATATTATGGAGAATCTTGAATTCTAGGTTTGGGTATTTTTAGAAAATGGGGCAACCATCCTAGGTTTCTGAGCCAGATACTGACCTAATAAGATTATTATTCTAGCACATTCTCACAAAAGAATCTTGATGAGACACTACCTTATATTTAATCTAAATCCACTCTTCCCATGTTCATGATAAAGCCATTTCTTTCCTCTATTTTCCAACAAAACATTGGCAACAAATAGGTGTCCATAGATTGGCATAAGAATTTAATGGACTATTATTTTAATATTAAGAAACAATGAATATGAAGAACTTGAATGAACATAATACTAAAAGAAATTGAAATTTGGTGAATTTTAACTGAACAATTATGATCCTAAAACTGAATAAGAAAGTCTTTCTTCTCTCAGTGGAAATGTGAGGATTATGTTTGTGAAATGTAGAAAACATTTTAGACTTAGTTGTATAAACTGATTTTGTTAAAATGTTTTTGTCATGAGCAAGACTTCATAGAGGGGATGATACTTATGGGGAAATGAGCTATACTAAAAAAGAAAAGAAACAATAAAACTTTTTAAAAATATTTTTAAGTTAAAAAAAAAAGAAAGTCCAAGAGACACAATGTTCCCACTGAAGGACTTTTGAATATTGTAGGTGTGATATATTCAGTCAATCAATCAACAAATATTTGTTAAGTACTTTCTATGCCCTGACATTGTATTAATTACTTGGGATACAAAAGCAAACATAAAAGTTCTTGCTCTCAAGGAGCTTACATTCTGTTACTTCCATTTAATCTGTAGCTCAGTAACAAATATTTATTACATTGCAGTTGAGTCTTGAATAAGTTTATCAAGTTGAGAACAAAATTCTAAATAAATATCACTAATGAAAAAACACTCCCAAAAGGGGGAAAAACAAATCCATAATTCTTTCTGGCAAGGAGGTTACAACTTATTATAAAGAATAAAACATCTACCCAAATCAATATGATAATGGGTAGAATATAGCAGAGAAGGGGCATAGATTAAGTGCTATCAAAAAGATGAGGAGAGAGCCATGATTTCAAAGTGAATATATCTGCTATCTCTAATTAAGTTGCATTTCAGAATATTTTTTCAGAAAAAAAAAATACTATTGTATTTTTCCACTTCATTTTGACCTCAAAGCATTCATTTCTTTAGCAAATCATTTTATTTAGACAGAGGTTCTTAACCTTTTTTATGTGAAGGACCCCTATGGCAGTTTGGAGAAGCTTACAGACCCCTTTTAGAATAATAGTTTGTTGCTTACATACAATGAACGGAAATACTAAATTTAAGTTAAAAGGTAGTGAAAATAAAGATGTCATTTTGTTCCCCCACCAAGTTCACAGACACTTCTCCCAATCTGTCCATAGATCCCTTGGATCTGTGGATCTTGGGTAAAAAACCCTGTTCTAAAGCATTTTCTGATTTCTATGGGATTGTCCAGAATTCCTTATCCAATCTGTGGACTTCCCATATCTCGTGTTTTTCTTCTCTCTGGCTGTATTAAGGAAGAAGTTATCAGTGTTGCTAATTGTATGAACCGCTGGCCAAAGGATTTTTGAGGTTGAGGACTGAAACAAATTTAAAATGAGATTTAAAAAATAAACAACAAAAACCCAGTCTGTGCATTATTTCATGTTTTTCCTTTCTTTACTTTCCATGAATATTCTGCCCTCTGGTGGATGTGTGACCCACTCACAAGGAAGCACATAGTGTTTAACTTGTTTGTTTTAGGATAATGTTTTAATGTATTTATTTTGAATCAGTGTAAAAAAAAATTGCTAAATCATAATCTCCTTAATTTATTCTTTACTATATGCGATGCAGTGAAATTGTAAATTTTGTAATATTCTTTTATAAGATTGTAAGATTTTTTAAAGTTAGACAATTTTATGAATAAAAGAAAATCCATTGGTGACCAACTCTGATACGGAACTTTGAGATGGCATGTGAAGCTAAATTATATATAAAATAGAACAAATAAAATCAGAACACTAGCCAGTAAAAATAAATGGAGAAAATAAAGAGGTGCCAAGAACCTAGAATGGAAGGGAACCTAGTTAATGCTTTTGAACTCTGAATTAATTTGTCATGAAATTATAGGGGAAAAAAGATTGGCAATCCTCTAAAAAATTTTAAGGGAAAAATAGGCTTTTGATTTTATCCCCAAATAATTTTTTTCTTATAATCTATTAATTTATGAGTTTGGTCTCTTAATTAAATTAATATAGGTCTTTACAACACAATTTTATTTTCTCTAAAACAAGGAAAGAAAAATACTTGATATTAACATTCACCCAGAACCTCAAACAGAGTTGAAATCAGACTGTGTCTGGGTTTTTCGAATACAAAAAAACCCTTTGAAAAATGTTATATGAGAAAATAAGTGTACAGAACACTCTGACCAGACCTAATCCAAAATGCTACTGTATTTCTATTCAGTGGGTATCAAAGTGCCTCTTTTATTACTCTTTCAGGGTCCCAGGAAATCGTGATTACATGGCATTGACTTTTCATTTTCTAAAGAATAGATGAAAAGCATGAAAATGCTCTTGGGAGGGAGCTCTGAGAGGGGAGTATTTCTAGCTTCTCGTAAGTTTCTGCCATCTTTTGAAAATGCTACACACAAAATGCCTTTAAGATTGGATGCAATTATTGTCCAGTAATACTAATGCAGAGAGATGGCAAAGTTATTTACAATGAGAGAGGATTGAAAACATTCAAAGCTTTCATCAAGAATCATTTTATCATGTACAGTATAATGTACAGTATTCATCAAGTGACATTACTTCTTTTTTCTTTCTTGTTAGATAGTTTTAATCACATAAAAATGATTTTAATTTGGTGGCCTTCAAAGAAATGATTCCAGGTAAACTGGGAATGGATAAAAATACACAATGGAAATGTCTTGTTAGAAGGCTTGGTGGATTTTACTTTATAGAATATCCATTGTATAATGATACTCTATAAAGGGGGATACATAAAAGAATAGAAAAAAAAGACACTGGGTTTTTTTAAGCTCATTATAATATCCTGAATAACAACTATTAAAATAATAAAAAACCTAGCTATTTAAGAAAATCGGGTCAATAAAATATTGTAATAGAAAGCATGGTAGATTTGGAGACAAGAACTGGATTGAATTTCCCTATCTCACTTCCCTTCTCTCAGTCATTTATTACTCTTGATCTTGGTTTCTTCATTTGTAACATGGAGATATCTTCCCTAACAAGGCTGTTGGGCAAATACAACGATGGAGGTAAACAACTGCAATAGATTATATTAACATAAATTTATATTACTAAAATCTAAAGAAAACTCTTGATTCAGTGGTATTTCTCTAGAAATTCTCCAAAGTGTACATACTTCAGTATAGCTAAAGAGAACTCAGCTTTATTTTGGATGATGTATGGTAATGTCTATTTGTCATTAGATGATTTGATTATTCATGTTCAACAGTAAATAAGATTAAATTGGGGTGCCATCTCAATCCTTGAACCAGCAGGAAAAATTACTTGGGGAGAAATCCCCAACCCTAGTGTTGATGGGTTGGCTAAAGTAGGATAAATTTGCTTTCATTCTAATTTCAAAGAAAATCAGTATTTCCTCCACTCCAGGGAAACAATGATCATTCTGGAGGTTGTATCACGCTACAAGGTGACACTGATCCTACTTCTGCGTGAGTCTCTGTAGAGCAAGAACATTGAATCATTAGTGCAGGTGCTAAGATTTAAAAGGGATTCCCTGGTCGAGATGACATCATTAGGTCATTAACCAGAGACATAGAGTGCCTATAGCTCTAGAACTAAGAGCAAATAATCAACCCAAGCTCTTTGTTGAAGGAGTTGCTGAAGAATTCTCTCCTCAGGTGACTCCAGGAGTCAGCACAAATAGATCTCCTCTTCTTCCCTTTCCTGCAGCTATCCAGATGGCAGAAAGGGAGGAAGATGTACGACAGGATCCAGGAGCTTTGCAAAGCTATTAAGAGATGCTCTAGCCAAAAATTTCTACTCTGAAAGCTCTGTTGTTGATGGAGCTTCTGTATACGATGGTTGTCTGCCCAAATCTGATCTGTGGAGAACCTGAGATTCTCAGAAAATGCTTATCATATTGACACTGGTTCAGACCAAGGAAGTCTCCCAAAAAATTCAATGTAAGATGGGGAGGCGAGAGAAAAGATTTCTTTCAGAGAACTGTGTGTCACTCCTACTGGGAAAAGAGGTAGCTGATATCCCAGAAAGAGTCTGGCCCACATTCCCAGAAGAGTTGGGAGAAAATCCATCCCCTGAAGAGGGACATTACAATGGGACCCTGATGGCAGCCATGTAGGAGGGAAGAGGATTGCCACGAAGCTGGGCAGATGATAACTGCTATTAGGGTGTTCTCCCCAACTATGGCACCCTGGGGAAAGAACTCACCTGGCTATAGTGCTGTGCTACGTAATTTTGCTTCAAGAATCATCCATTTTATTTCGTAGCATTTCACATAGGCAAAATAAAATGGTGCAAGGTCAACACAACTTGAAACTAGCATAAGATATCTGCTTAATGAATATGAAGTCTCAGAGTGAGCCAGTGCAAATGGGAGCTAATAGTTAATAGATGAATTAATCTGACAAAGCCAGGGGATATCCAAGAATACACGGGGCTCTTTAAGCTTTCCCCTTCCCTTGGGTGAGGGAAATTCAGTATTTTTCATATAAATCTATCGCTCTCTGGGGTTATGACTGCTAACTATATTGCAATGGCAGTAATAAAGGTGCTGTCTTATTGCCACTTATCATAACCATCCAAAAGGCATTTCAACACATGGACCAACATTAACTTACAATTAGATTAAGACTACCAAAATAACTTCCATTATAATGTGCAATTCATATTTTTCTTGGCTGAATTTTAATACATTAAGCAACAATTCTATCGGAAAGAGAAGGATTTCCTCTCCCCAAACACCCCCCTACAACATATTGCTAACGAAATGACTACTATAATGCATTTTCCCAATCAGATTTTTCTTTACAGAGTTGTCTCCGTTCCCTTTCATTCACTGTTCAATGACTACTGTCTGGGATCTCATAACTCAGCCCCAACTCACTCATTCTGCATATCACCTCACTAGTTAGGGCCTTCTGCCTTCAGTGTTTGCACAGGAAGGTTATTTGTACACAAAAGAACTTGAACTGGGTCTCCAGAGCTTTCATGAGTTTTCCCATATGAGTCAACAGGGGGGATCTTTTGTCTTAAGATGTGATGCAAAGGAATGCTTTTGTCTTGGAAATGATTGGAGTGAGAGGTGAAGGTTAAGAACTCCGTGTGAATCTTTGATACTTTTTCAAGGCAGCGTGATTTCCGAGATGCTTCCTAGACTTTTTCAGGCTTTCCTATGTGTCTCAAACTGACATTGTATTTCTGAGACACTGCCTTTCTTGATTTGATTCGCAGAACTAATTTCCTGAACTATTTAAATGATATTCTGTTGATACGGATGTCGTGATGAAAATTTGATTTCCAAGTGATATCTGCAAATAATTTGATAGCTGGCTCAGGATCTGTCATCTTTTTATGTACCTGTAACTACTTTGCTAACATCTCTTCTGGCAACGAGCCACACGAGGCAGCAAATGTGTGCTTTAATATTTGGGATTAAATAAAACAACACAACGACCCAATTCTTTGCTTTAGTTCTACTTGTCATGGCTTACTTTGCCAGTCCTAAATCATAGCTATAAGTTATCACATTGAACAATCCTTTTCCTTTCTTAATATCTGGAGGAAAAAAACCCTTAGGCACAAAAGTAGAAGACACTCTGTATTTAATCATAATCCAAACTGTAAGATTAAAACTATGTGTCATTGAAAAATCAACAAACATCTGAATTAATTAAATCCAACAACGTTATAGGGATTGCTTTTTGTTTATGGGGAAATCTCTGCTGGAAACATCAAGAGTAAGATGAGTATAGTGTATATAGAATTTAAAAAAATAAAAACTCCCAAGGGGGAAAAATGTAGTTTTAAACCTTATTCTGAAGTACTCTGCAATGAGATGACACTTATCTCTGGGTTCCTGGAACAAAACATTCCCTCTGCAGCTCTGGGCATTTTCTCTGGCTGGCTTCCATGCTTGGAATCCTCTCCCTCTTCATCTTTGCCTTTGGCTTTCCTCGTCTCCTTCAAGTGTCAGCTAAAGTTCTGTCTTCTACAAGAAATTAAGTTCCCTTTAATACTAATTCTTTCTTTGTTGATTATTTCCATCTTACACTGTTTATACATAATTATTTGCATATTGTCTCTCCCATTGGAGTGAGCTTCTTGAAAGGGAGATCATCTTTTGCACTTAGCACAGTACCTGGCAAGTAGCAGGTGATTAATTTTTTCCCCTGAGGCAATTGGGATTAGGTGACTTGCCCAGGGTCACACAGCTAGGAAGTGTTAAGTGTCTGAGACCAGATTTGAACTCAGGTCCTCCTGACTTCAGGGCTGGGGCTCTAACTATTGCACCACCTAGCTGCCCTGCAGGTGATTAATAAATATTTGCTGACTTTAGTGATGAGTACAATAGACTTTCTGTGTCATTATAAGCCAAAGAACTTTCCATCACTCACCATGGGGCACATGATCTTACCTTTAGCTTTACCAAATCTATGTGATAGAGATGGGGCACTTTTGAAAAATCCCATTGAAATCAAATCAATAAATATTAATATTCAGTATGAACAAAGGCACAGGGGGGGTTGTAAGTGGGTAGTCTATTTTGATTGGAACAGAAAATTAGGAGCATAACTGAGTTGCTGGATGGCTGGTTAAGGTTCGATAGCCAAACTGAAGTAAAATAATATTTGGAAAAACATAGAAAAAATAAAAAAGGAAAATTATAATTAAAAAAAATAATATTTGGACTAAACCACTGTCTAAACCAGACTGAATAGGGATAAAGTGGGCAGTAACAAGGGTTATGTCTTGTGGCAGTGATAGCATGGATTGCTCTTGCTGATGTATCATGTTGTGCCATTTTATTGTCTGTTTGGTTTAGCTTTAGTTTGGATCTAGTTAGGTAGATTATGGAGGGCTCTGAATGCAAGGTAAGGAGTATGAGTTTTACGTGCTAGAATCACTTCTTGAAGCATCCCTTATTCTCTCCTCTCTTGTTCAAGTTTCTTAGGAAGAGGTGACATTTCTTCCAAGGTTACTGTTGTCTTAATGCTATCTCATCCCATATCTTCCAGACACTTTTCCCTGGATCATTCCCTCTCTCTTATCTTCAATGTCTGATTCATTCTTTGCTGTTAATAGACATGGCTCCTTCATCTTTCCCTCATTATCTTTCACTCTAGCTCAATGTCTCTTCAATACCTCCCTATATTCCTCTCCCTTTTGTGATCAAAGTCCTAGACGGGTTATTTGCATGTTAGTTTAAATTCCTCCCTTCACTTCCAGTGTCTTGCAATCAAGCTTCTGAAACATGATCTGATTAAAATTGTTCCCTCTGAGGTTACTAACTGCTAAATCCAGTCATTAACACTCTCCCTTTTGAAATTACCTTGTATATATTTTTATTTGCTATCTATGTACAGCTTGTCTCTCTCCAGTACAATGTAAGCTCTTTGAGGGAAGATACTATTTTCTCTTTGTATTCCCAGCATCTAGCACAGAACTTTGGGTACGGCAGATGCTTAATACGTGTCTGTTGAATTGATTTTGAGGCAAAGAGCATCAGAAGCAGAAATGTGACTAAGATGTACAATCAGAAAGCAGTGTGAAGGATGGATGGGAAATGATAGAACTGTAAGTAGAAAAACCCAGTAAGAGGTTATTGAAATAATCCAGATAGAGACTAGTGGGCTTCAGCCCTAAGGTGACTCAGAGTGAATATAAAGATGACAAATGGAAGAGAAATGGTGGAAATCTAAGAATACTCGGAATACAAAGACAACAAAACTAATGGGTCAGATTGAATCTCCAGAATATAGCTGCTGCCTTAGTTCTAGCCATGGATCTGTATTACACACACATACACATACCTTACATGAATATATATATATATGTATATAAGACATTTATTCCACACACATATAAAATGTACCTATGTATATATTTACATGTATGCACATATATACACATGTATACACAATATAGACATACCTATTTACAAATATTATAATATATATGCATATTTAAATAATACATTTTATGAGTGGGTATGTGTGTAAATAATACATGTGGCAAAGGGATTTCCCCAGTCCTGTTACTACAGGATCTGAAAGTCCTTTCTTTCTTTATGTACTTTTCTATGAGCTATTCTTACTTTTGTAATAGGGAATAGACATATGTAGGGAATGGCGCTTGTTCACTTCTTTAAACGGAGAATACTAGGGAGCCCAAGACAGTTGTGAAGACATGTTCAAATATTCTGTGCCTGGTTGAGGCTGCTGACCATGTGGTAAATGATTGGCTGCAGTTCTCAAACCAGGATTGGAAGGTACTTCCAAAAGACATTGGTTAACTTTAGGCGTTTTCTCTCTCTTTGGGTCATTCCCTTCCAGGCTCAGATGTGACCCATTGTAGCAGCTGCCTTGTGCCTTCTGTGGTGTTTGCTCATTTATTTTATATAAAAGGATTGAAGTTTTCTACTTTAAGAGTTTAAAAAATTTAGGAGAATAAACTATCCATGCATCCATGCATCCAGGTCTCTAGGATTTCAAGGTCATGCAAGATTCTGCAGCCAGTCCAGCATCAATGTCTCAAAAATTGAAGAAAGACATTTGAAAGGCAGCTAGATGGCACAATGGTTAGAGCGCTCTTCCTGGAGTCAGAAGGCCCATCTCAGACGCTTAACACTTCCTAGCTGTGTGATCTAAGCAAGACACTTAAAACCCAATTGCCTCTCAAAAAAGCAACAATAATAATAATGATAATAATAATAATAAATCAATAACAACAATATCAATATATTATGGTATATTAATATTAATATAGTAATAATATATATTAATAATATATAATAATAAATTAAAACTAATAATAATAAAATTAAAGAAAGACATTTGGATTTAGCTTCCCAGACACTGCTATGATAAAGACAGGAAGTCATTTCATTCAAAGAAAAAATGTTGACTCCAAGCCTGGGTTTTTCCTCAAGACCTTAAGCAAGAAGGCAGGGTTTTGCTGAGGAATCTTGGGGTTCTTGGGACACAAAAGACTGGTGGAAAGCTACTCTAAACTGGATTGTGCTCCCTAGATAATATGGCCCTTTTCAATTGTGAAGTAGGGGCTACCCATAAGCATTCTTATTTCCTCACAGGGCCTTAAGGCCAATAAGCATATGACCTCTCATGCTGGATTATCATAATTAAACTAAATATTCTGTGTTACAGTCAATTCAAATAGAATTAATTTACTGATAGCTTTCTTGCATAATTTGCTATTATTGCAGTATATTGTGCAGGGCTATTTCTATAAGAAAATAAAGAAAGAAAAGTGAATCATAGCAAGAAGTATACATAATCAAGGCATCAAGGCAAAACTATCTTACCATCTTTCGTCAAGGGACTATGGTTATGAATGTCTTTAAATAAAAACACGTATTTTTCTGCAGACAGTTTTTGACAGTCTACTTCAAGTATATACTGCAGGATGGATCATTTTTCATTAGTATAATTGACTTAAAACTTATCACTAGATGGCATAAATCCTGGTAATTGACAACCAAATCTATCAGTAGTGGAGGATGATAAATTTTTCACAAACACTTTGAAATATTCATAGGTAGAAAATTTGCCAAAATTTTCCATCCACTGATGCATGTAAATTTTCCAGTAGTCATATTATGGCATATAATATGCTATTAATGATATTTCACTACTGATGATGCCTCCGTAAATATTAGCTCATATATTTATGACTTTGGAAGAAGCTTATATTGAGTATATATAAATGACTCCCCGTGTCCTTTGAACCATAGTTAATACAGCATTGGATTACCAGCAAGGCAGGGCCAAAATAGAATTATTATATTTCTTAATGTGCTGATTTTTAAAAACTTTTTGCCCCTCCCCACCATTTTGAGAATGGTGGCAGTTTTTTTATTTTTTTATTTTTTGCCTAGACTGGCAGTTTAGTGACCCATTCATGGGGTCCAATCCCAATTCTGAACAGCAGAGAAGTTTTAACCTGCTCCACTTTTTCTGACCTGAGCTGGTTTGTCCCTCTTTAGGTGACCTGGTCACTCTCCATTCCCATTCCTAGGGACTGGCCATATTGGTTTGGGGCTTAACTCAGGCACTCTATTATTTTAAACCCTAATGCAGCAATTCTCTAGCTCAAGTGATCCAACAGCTTCAGACTTTCTCAGGAGGAGGGATTATAGGTTTATACTACCATGCTAGCTATTTCAGAGCTTTTTGGAACCGAGGAAGTCTATACCCACTGATGTCGACTCAATTAATTATAATCATTATTAATCTTTCATTACTTATGACATTTACTAGGTTAGCAGAAAACTACATCCACATTTTTAACATGTAATTATATTCACATGGGTTTTTGTGTTTTGGTTTTGCTAACATTTAAAATTGGAAATGAATAATATTAGGCTTTTTTTCTGTCTAATGTCTGAATTACTACCTTACAGTAAAATGATCGCTTAAAGAAGCATATTAATTTTGTCTCTCAGGCCACTGAAACACTGTTGTACATTTTTACTGCTGTGAAAGCAGTATTATTCTTCTTTGAAATAGCTGACCAGCTACAGGTAAGGAAAGACATCAAGGAAAATTGCTCTTATTTTATTTAAAATCTGTCTTTGAATCCTTATTTTAAAATTAAAAACTGAATCTTTAAAACAAAACACTTATTTTTGATGCAAAAATATCAAATTTTATGCTTTTGAAAATCACTATGCTGAACAGATGTACAGTACTTTTCATTTGAAATAATAATATTGATGTTGTATTTCTGGACACATCCAGCTATTTCTGGGACCTATTTCCTGAAAGTTTTTCAAATGTATATTGCATTCCTAGGAATGTCTTTAGTACACAGCTTTACCAAGAAGGAGATTCTATCATTTCACTTTAGCAATTCATGGAACTGTTAAGCAATGCAGGAAATTTCTCTTTCTAACTAACTTAAATTATTCACACTCTGGTTTGTCTCTTTTTCTCTCAGCATTCATGGAGCCATACACAGTTCATATAGACTTGCTGACGGTTTTCTTTTATTCCATCTTCAGGGAGGATGGAAAACAACTGACTTCTATTTTATGGTAGCCAACTGGATTCTAGAAATACATTTTGATATACATTAAATAGTCATAATCTAGAGCCTTAATAATTTTGTCACCTAGGACAAGCAGCATGAAATATGCTTACTGATCAACTTTTGAAGACAAATTTGGTGGAGTAGAATCAGAGAAGACACTGGGATAATACTTGGTTAGGGAAAACAGAGACTCCAAGACCCCTATGGTAGAGCAAGGCAGGGGCAGGGGAGGGAGGAGAAGTTCATCTCAGTGTAAGGAGAGGAAGAGAATGTGCCAAATAGTAACTTCCTTTTTTAACTTGATAACAAAATGTAAAGTTCAGTTGTTTCTGTTTTCAAAGGAGTTTAAGTGCTGTTAGCAATTTCCAAATATTTGTCCTGTGAAAAGTACAGGTAACCCTACACTAACTCTTGTTTTTACTAAATCTTCTCTTAAATTTCTCTTTTTCAGTTTAAATCAGTTCCTTATAAGTCTTATTTCTAAACTTTTAATAATTTTGTGACTTTCTCCATTTTCCATATCCTTCTCAAATTTTAGATCAGAAAAGCAAGCATGATCAATAAAAAGGTTATTTACTAATATTTAGTTATCCCATAAATTTACCTTCTTAAAAGCTATAAAAACCATTTTATCTTTCTATTACAATCCTGCTAGACAGGCTTCATGACTATTTTTATAATTTGTTAATTACTTATCAAGTCAGTGATCAATATGTGTTTATTATTTAAATAATGAGGTTGACAATGATATTGATGATGAGGGTATTCTAATTATTTTTAAAACTGCCCCATGAATGTACATATAAGAAACCAATAAATTACACTAAAGTATTATATGATTCATATTGAGTTTTACATTCTGAAAAATATTGATAGAATGACAACTACTGCATTCATCATTTCATAAACATGAATTACTTAGTGATTGAAAGGAACAAGAAAATTAAAGCAGTATAAGTGACAATGATAGTTTATTTTCAATTATCTGTCCAAGAAGAAGAAAAACTAATTAAATAAGGGAGGAATGATAAATAATTCAAAATCCAACATTTTGGAGTTATCACAAACCCTAACATAAACATCTGCCCACCTCTGATTCCCACCAAAATTTTACTAAATCCAAGTGTGTAAATTTTTCTTTTAATTAGATTTTGTTATAGTAAATACATGGCTGGAAACTTTCTCTTCTTGTTTAAGTTGTGTAAAATCAGGTACTTTGATACTTATGCTGGGCTCAGTTGATTGGTAATTTCCTCTGTTGCTCCTTACATCTAGGACAGGCTCTTCCCCAACTATATTTCAATTTATGCCTCAGCTATCTCATCAGCTGCTATTTTGAAGACTTCTTTTTCCATTTTACGTTCTCTTTCCAGATCTGAACCATAATCAAACCAACTTAGTCAATCATCCTGGAAAAGGTGTATCAGTTTACTCTATGGCTTCACATCCCAGTAATTTCCCATACCCAAAACATCTCCAACCTCAATACCAATGCAGATAACTTCAAGTGAACTGTTATTGTCTCTGATACTGCTTCATTTTTTTTTACTCCATTTTAATCTGTGTCTTCTCATATTGTAATGTAAACTCCTCACATGCAAGACTCACTTTATATTTCCTTAGCATTGAGCACATGCTAATAAAGTTTTTTTTTAATTAATTCAATCATTCATACCTAGAAACTCTGTATTAAGAAGCTCTTGCAAACACATTTCCTAGAAAGGTGGGGCATGAGATTGGTGTTTATTATGAATACGTTTTAGATTGTCAAACTTGGTTGAGATGTTTGATACAATGACGTTTGGACCAATATATGGCTCTTTTGGTTGTAGCTGTAACCTCTGGTGTAGCTCTATGCTTGGTTCAGATCTCCCCTCTCCAAAGCCTCTTTAGCCAGATCCACCCTGGGAAAGGGATAGTGATGAGATGGGTGATGGAGACACCAGATGATGGCAGTCACCAAAATGTTGGGTTCAGTCACGTGAAGAATTGATAATGGCCATTCCCTTTGGCAAAAGGTGGATTTATTTAGGGAAGACGTCACACTCCCCAAATTTGCTGCTGTCTTGGGGTGTCTGTCACAACTATCTCTCCTCTCCAGCTATACTTGCTTCCTACTCTCATCCCCTTTCACTCCGATGGCTGCTGTCACTATCTCTAGTCACGAGATATCCCATAAGGTCATTCACAAGGTCATTGCCTGGATGTAACCATTTTAGAATACTCATTTGCTTAAGATCCCAAACCTCAGGGACCAAGTTTCAAGAAAGTCAGAGAAGGCAGGGAGAGCAACATTTTGAGGGAAAGAAAAGGTCCCCAGGAAAAGGAACCCAGAGGTTTTCCCTGGAAGTATGGACCTCTTTCTGACATCAAAGTCCTATTTCCTCATCCAGCCTTGTCCCTCACCCTGAGAGACAAAACTGTCTGAAAGAAGAAAGCTTTGCTTAGTCCATACCCAATCTCAGGCTTGCCCAAAGAACTCTCTACCCCTATAATGGATAAGCCCCTCCTGTCCCTTCCCATCATCCAGTCACATCTTCCCTCTACTGATGCCTTTATTTCTTAGAGGAGTAAAATTACAGTTAGCTGCCCTTTAAATCTCTTATTCTGGAGCATATTTTTCATCCTTGGGCAATTTCCTCCCTGTGATAAAGTCCCTATCATCTTATCTTAGTTACAACTGTGTAGTCCAGTTAAGCAAAAACAGGAAATGCATGAAAAAGATTCATATGAAATGCTACAAAGATAAACTGAAGCTAGATTCCAGAGAGCCATGAATGCCAGGCTAAGAAGTTTATCCTTTATTTAAGAGGCAATCCCAGGAGAAGCTCTGAAGGCTTTTGAAGAAGAGAGACCAATCAGTTCTGGGCATTGACCAGATTGCTCAAGCAGCAATGTGAAGAAAAAGGTCGAATTAGGAAAAGGTTATAGGTGAAGAAATTGGTTCAGAAGTCAGTGTAAGAGTTTAGGAAAGAATAAATAAGAAGTTGAGAGAGTGCAGGGTCAAAGATGACTCTGATATTCCAAAGTCACTTTAAATGAGAGGATGGAGACTTCCATTGGTTAATAAACCTTAAGTCGCCTATTATGTTCCAGCCACTGTTGTTTGCCTTCATTCTCAAAGAGGACGATGACATCAGGTAGGTGACGCCGTGACATCAAGTGAATTGGATTCAAGTGGGGGAGAGCTGAGCAAGGTCACCTGCCTCAGTTTCCCCTCCAGAGCCATCTGGGTCCAGTGGCCAGATGTAGATCAGGAGGATGGAGATGTCCTTGGATGACCTTGACTTTTTTAAGCTAAAGTCTTCAACAGATTTCAGTTTGACTGAGGCTGAACTCTTTTAGTGATTAAAGCTAAGTAGCAACTGAGGCAAAGAATCTCCTCATTCACCTAGTCCTCCCCCCCAAAAAAACCCCTAAATAAACATGGGAGGGGAAGACCCTGTGCCATACCCGAGGATACAAATGTGAAAAAGACAATCCCTGCTCTTGGGAGTGCTTACAATATAATATTAAAAGCCAACACACAGAAGGGCACAAAAAGAAGCTATGTAGAAAGGGATGATATTTGGGGGTGGGGAGAGGAATCTGATGGATTCAGTCCAAATAAGTATAGCTGGGTGGGAACAGAGGATAAGGCAGGTCTGGGAGATCTCTAAATGGAGGCTGGGGGAGGAGTTCTCGGCTCTGTCCTCCAGCCCTTAAACATAGGGAAGCAAATGGTACTGAGGGCACTGATAAGGTAGGGGTATCCAGGCTGATTTCAGTCTCACAGGAACTTTCTGTAAGAATGATGGAGTCGGGGCAGCTAGGGGGCGCAGTGGATAGAGCACCAGCCCTGAAATCATGAAGACCTGAGTTCAAATGTGGTCTCAGACACTTCCTAGCTGTGTGACCCTGGGCAAGTCACTTAACCCCAATTGCCTCAGCAAAAAAAGCAAAAAAAAAAAAAAAAATAATGATGGAAAATGAATCAAGACAACAGAAGTAGAGGTTATAGTGAGAGGAAGATTCATGAAGCTGGATTCAGTTCTAGCTACATCGAGTTTGAGATATAGGTAGATTATCCAGCAAGTAAACACCTATTGATGTCATGGACCTCTTTGAGAATGAAGGACAAACAATAACAACAGCTGGACCTAGAGCTGGACAGGGCATAGAGAAGCAGATTTGAGAGTCATCAATTCATAAGTGGTCATTAAAGCCATGGGAAAAGATAAGGCTCCTGAAAAAGAGAGTAGAGAATGAGAAAGGGTGAAAGGGAGATATATATCTATCTGGCAAGTGAGAGATAAGGAATGAGTGAATGAGACAGTGAATGGTCAAAAAAGAAAAAGAAGATACTATATTATTGAGGGTTAAGTCGCTTAACCTGCTCTATACCTGAATTGTCCCATCCATAAAATGATGGCAAAAATACTTCCATTATCTAACTCCTCTCCTTTCTTAAGGCTTTTGCACTTCAGTGCCAGGGACATGAATCGCACCTGTGATTTCACTGGTATGGGAAACTCCCAGATGAGGAAACTCTGCCAATGCAGTTTGGCACCTTGTCTGCAGCTTACTAAGAGTTTCCTGGTACACTGAACAGATGAAGTAACTAGCTCAGGGTTACCTAAATAGAATATTCAGGGGTCAGACCCTCTATTGGAATCATCTATTATTTGGGGGTAGGCTCTCATAACAACAGGCAGCTCCTCCGGCTGGAATCATGATTGGGCTAAAATGGCTGCCCCTTTTCGGAAGGCGCTGTAATGGCTTTACGTGGGCATTAGAATTGTGTTGGCATCCTGACTCTCACAACCAGCCGAGTGGGGGTTATTTCCCCATTTGTAATGTAAGGCGGGGTGAGCTTAGATACCTTAAGTTTCTTTCTTTTTAATCCCATTTAAAAATTTATTAATTTTTTTTTCAAAATAAAGATGGTTTTCAACATTCACCTTTGCAAAACCTTTCCTTCCCAATTTTTATTCCTTCCTCCCCTCTCCCCCTTCCCTAGACTGCAAGTAATCCAATCTAGGTTAAACATGAGCAATTCTTCTAAGCATATTTCCAGAGCCTTAAGTTTCTCTGACAAAAGCTCCGTAGCCCAGCGGGCGATGAAGCCTCGGGGTGCCAGCCTCACTTGTTGGCACCCCTCCATTGGGACTCCATAACTCCGGTCGCTGGGCATTCCCATTGCTCTGGCAATTGCCTGCCTGGATGGGGCTGAGGAAGAACCCTTGAGGGAACCGTGGGGAAGAAAGCACAGGCTTTAGCATTGGAGGGCTTGGGTTCAAATGCTGACTCTGCCACTAACTGTAGGCGACTCCCTCCGCCTTTAAATTTCCATTTCCATATCTGTAAATAACCTCTACCAGTCCTAGAGTTAGAGCCCAAAAGCCTTTACTAGGACCGAGAGGATCTGGCGGGGGGAGAAGTTTGTCTCCCAGAGCAAATCCTACCCTCCCCCAAGGTGTCCTCAAGAGTGGGGCCGAAATGCGAACTACATTTCCCGTCGTGCCTCGGGGCTGGTTTGCCCCCAGTCATCCCCGGATATAGAGAAATCATTTCCGGGTTCTCGAGGTTCTGCGGCTGCCGAGGTTGGAGCTGCTGCCGGCTGGCCGGAGCGGAGAGCGGGCCTCCCTGGGCGCCCGGAGCCGCCTTCGCCGCTCCGCACCCCTCCGTCCTCGGGAACCTGACTGGAGGCGCAGAGCAGGTATTTCCGCCCGGACCTCGGTGGAGGGAAGGCGCTCCGGCAAGAGGCCCCGGGTGGCGCGGGGGCGGGAGGCGCCTGAGGGGGCGGTGCGGTGGAGGTGGGTAGAGACAGCCGCTGACTTCCGCCCTTTCCTCCTCTCTCGGCAGGGTCTCCCTTTCGCTTGCTTCTCCCTCATGGCGGATCCAGCCCCGAACGGCCCCCAGGGGGCAGGCGCCGTGGTGAGTGCTCAGGCCTGGGGGTGTTCCGGGGAGGGAGGGACGCCCGGAAGCGCTGAGATCCCCGGCTGCTTCCGGAGGGCTCGGGGCCGAGGCTTCCCGAGGGGAGGGAGAAGGAAGAGGAGAGCAGCAGGGGGGCACATCAGGAAATTCCTGGGGCTCAGGGTTAGACCCCCCCCACTCGAGTTGGGGTCCTGCCTTGCTTGCACCTGCTCTGTTCAGGATGTCAGCAGGCAAAATTAGGGCCTGGGGCTTGCTGTTTGACCCCTCCGACCCCTTCAGTTTAAATACAAGATTTTCCAAAACTCTGACTGAAGTTTTAAGCTATTAAAGCTTAGATTATGTTGTAAGCCACTAATACTCACTGAAATTAATCTGATTTTTTTGATTAACAAATTATTTTATATCCTTCCAGTCCCCTCGTTCCATTGGGGTAAAAAAGAGAAAAAAACAGTCCTTTGTACTAAGTAGACGCAGTCAAAACGTCGCTTCTGCACCCGAATCCATGGCAGCAGGTAGATCTGCTCTAGAATCCTGCAGGTCCTTTCATTACAGCTCTCAAAGTTGTTTGTTTTTAAGCGCTGCTGCTGTTGTATGAATTGTTCTGTTTCTACTAGTTCTTAATCAGTTGATACCAATCTTCAAACTGTTCTTAGAATGCTGATATTATGGTGTATACTGTGGTGGTTCTGCCCATGTGGCTTCCAGGATGGTTGGCCCCCTTTGCAGCTGCCCCCACTGGGATTTCGTGCCCCTGCTTTTCTGAAGTTCCTCCAATGGGTCATTTTCTTTTTTGTTAGCTTTACCAGTCTGATAGGTGTGCAGTGAAATCTCAGAATTGCTTTAATTTGTATTTCTTAAATTATTAGTTATATAGAGCATTTTTTTAAACACCACTCAGCTTTCTTTCCTTGAGAACTGTTTGTGTCTTTAGACAATTTCTCATTCTCTTAGTCTTATAAATTTCATTTAGTTCCTTATAGATCTTGGAAATAAGACCCGTATGGGGGAAAATTGCTGCAAATTTTACTGCTTTTTTCCCCTTCAGTTTAATTCTCTTTTAATCTTTTATTGTATATGTTTGTGCAAAAACTATTAAATTTTATGTCATCAAAATTACCCATTTTATCTTCTGTGATCCTCTTTATCTCTTATTTGATCATAAACTTTTGTGGATGAATCTGTTAGTCCTTGTTTCTGTAATTTGTTTATAATGTGATCTTCTGTGTCTGTCATAAATCTGTTTGGAGTTTTTATTGAAATGTTATGAAGCTGTTGGTCTAAATCTAATTTCTTCTACACTGCTTTCCGGTCTTCCTAGCAGTTTTTGTTAAATAAGCGAATACTTATTCAAGTAGCTGAGATGGATATATATTTATTGAGATTTCTTTGATTCTGTGTTTTGTGAAATTAATTTGTTCCATTGATTGAACTATTTTTTTAGTTAGTACCAAATTATTTTGAAGAAATTCTTTTCAAATAGGATAAACAGTAATTCCTTTAAGCATAAATTAGTAACTTATAAAAAAAAGTTGTTCCAAATTAACTTGTCACTACCCTATAGAATATTTAAAAATATATGAAAAGTAGAGAAATAGAGGTTGTAAAATTACAATTAGTGTTTTAATTTATGAATCTATAAGACAACTAGGTGGTAAAGTGGATAGAAGCCATAGCGTCAGGAAGATCGGAGTTTTGAGTTTAACTCAGACAGTAGCTATGTGACTGGGGAAATAATTTAGCCTTTATGAGCCTATGTTTCTTAATTGGTAAAAATCGGATAATAATAGTACCTTTCTAGGAGCAGCTAGGTGATATCATGAATGGAGAAGTGGGCTTGGAGTCAGGAAGAGAGAGCTGAGGTCCCATCCACCCTTAGATGCTAGCTGTATGACCCTGGACAAGACTGTTTGCTTCTGTTTGTCTGTTTTTTCATTTCTATAATGGAGATACTAATAGGCTATCTCCCAGGCTTGTTGTAAGGATCAAATAAAATAATTGTAAAATGCTTTGTACTTTATGTGGCACATAGTAAGCACTATATGAGTTTTAGCTATTTTTATTAATTCTTGCAGGATTGTTGTGAAGATCAAATGAGAGAATATGTTTAAATTGTTTTTTCCCTTAATCTGTCTTCATATTTTCTTTTTAATTAGAAATGGGAAAAAATGATAACAAAGTGAAATATAATTTATGCTCATGAGGTGGGATGAAAATGTAAATTCACTTATGTGTCAAAAAATGTCAGTTTTAGATGGATTTTTGAAGGAGGGAAGAAAGAAGTTGACTACATAAACAATGCTAGTGTTTGTAAAGTTGGCTACAGAAGTATAGGTAGCCACAAAAGAAGAAAAAGGGATTTGAATTTGGTTTTAAATGATTTTTAGCAAGAGATGGACAAGGAAATGGGAAATGACAAGTTGAAGACTGGGGAGTGTCTGTCCTTTTTACAAAAGAATGTAAGAAGATGCTGAGAAACTTGAGATGATGAAAAGTAATACTGAAAAAGAGATAGCTTAGAAAGGTACTTTTGATTACTCTGGAGGGTTCTGGAAATGCTAATGATGATTTGTTTGACCCAAAGTATGACTGGTGTTATATTTTCAAGATATCTGACTATATTTGTGCTTTTTCTAAGTGAAATTTGTTCCTTGAAAAAATTTAAAACATGAATATTATAGGTACTGTAAAGGAGGACTTTTGGTCTTTGTTAAAAATCATAATCTACCTCTTGCCAGTGTTAATACTTGTTTTTGTCTAGTCAGTTTTCTCTGATTAGGTATAATTTTCATTTTTAAAAATTTTGGTACATTTCTTGAATTTTCTTGAAATAATAGCATAAAGGTTTTCTTTTAATGCAAAATTTACCTCATCCTGATAAACTCATACAAACTTGAATGTAATACATATTTTTTAAAATTGAAAGACTTCTCGCAAGATGTTAACTGATCTGGAGAAAAATTTAAAGGTTAACTAAATTATTTTATGTAGTAAAGATACCACTTTATCCTAACAAAATAGAATCTTCAGGTTTAATTTACTAAAAGTTTCCTTATTTTTTTTTTCCCTTTTTTAAATATAGCAATTTATGATGACCAATAAGCTGGATACGGCAATGTGGCTTTCTCGATTGTTCACAGTTTATTGCTCTGCTTTATTTGTTCTTCCTCTTCTTGGGTATGTATTATGCCTGTTCTGTTTTGCACAGTTATTTAGGTCATGAATTTGACAAGTGTTTATTGAAGCTGGCCATATATCAAGAATTTCTAGATGCCATCTTTGGGGATACAAGGAAAGATAAACCAGTCCCTGCTCTCTAGGAGCTTAAAAAAGGATGGTTTTTTGAAATTGAGGGACATTTTGTTCTTCACTTTTTGTGTGTGACCAGCATACAAAGCCCTTGCAGAAGTGATTTGGGGGAGCTGGGTAGTGAGTGGGGGCTGTTAAGTGTATTTAATGGGTAGAATGACCCTGGCACCGATGGCACTTGTATACAGGGATGCCACCTTCAGCCATACTGAAGAATGTTTATAAAGCAATCTCCTCCCTGTGCCGCCTGTGAATGTTGTGCAATTCTGATGCAACTCCCCAGGGAAGAGGAGGGGGGGGCGAGCTGGGCCTTGTGGGATGACCTTCCTCCGTGTTCCACAGGTTGCATGAGGCTGCCAGCTTCTACCAGCGCGCCCTGCTGGCCAACGCCCTCACCAGCGCGCTGAGGCTGCACCAGAGACTTCCCCACTTCCAACTCAGTCGAGCCTTCCTGGCCCAGGCCTTGCTGGAGGACAGCTGCCACTACCTTCTGTATTCGCTCATCTTTGTCAACTCGTACCCCGTCACCAGTATCCTTGTCTGGACCCTGAGCTCGACGGCGGCCGGGCTCGTTCCTGACGGGGGGAACTGAGTCCGTGGCCCAAGTTGGTGCAGAATCCTGCCAGACTGCTGGCCAATCAGGGGGCCAGGTCTCTGCCCCCTCCCCTGCCAGGCCCCGGTGCATTTCTGGGGGCTCGGTGGGTAAGTGAGTGTTGGGCCTGGAGGAAGAGGCCCCTCTTGCCAAGTTAGAATCCAGCTCAGACCCAATAGATGTGTGACCCTGGGTAAGTCACTAGCTCCATTTGCTTCTGGAGAAGGACTTGGCAAAGCAATGCAGTGTCACTGCAGAGAAAGCTCAAGGTGGGGTCCCAGTGAGTCAGACACTTCTTAGATCCAGCAACAGCCAGGACATTTCTTTTTGTTACATTTTCATTACTGTTGAGCATGTTAGTCTAGAAAATTAGTATTTTCCTTGGTTTTAAAGGGTGTGAACCTTCCCCTTAGGCATCTAAAGATCTTAAAAACCAGGATCCCACCAGTTTTCCAAGCATACCTTTATTTTTAGTTAATGAATATAAAGACTCTTTGTTTTATAAAATCTAGTAGCCCCCAGGCATATAGATGATGTGAGCTTCTGAGCCTTGTGTGCTAAGTATGACAGGTGTTCCACCTCTGGGCCTGACTGCTCCCTTCTGTCCCCCTCCTTTCAAAGCTTAGCTCAGGTGCCACCTCCTACAGGAATACCTTCCTGCTCTCAGTAGGTGCTAATGTTCTTTCCCTTGTCCCCTAGAAACAACCTGGCTTTTAATTGTGTATGTTTTGTATTTGCTTTTCTGTTTGAGTGTTATTTTCCCACAGTTGAATATAGTTCCTTGAGGGTCAGGAATGTTTTGTTACTGTCTTTCTTAGTGCAGTGCCTGGCACATAGAAGGCACTTAATAAATGTACCGGGATAACTTAGAAGAGATTGGTTAGGGAATATACTTATTAAAGTTTTTTTGGTATTTATATTGAATTTGCACTGAATTGGTCATGACTGAACAGAAGCAACAAATAATATAATCTGTGCTAGTGCAGTGTTTTATTTATTTAGAAATTTGTTTCAGGGTGAATGAAAAAATCTGACCAAGTTTATTTCTACAAGCCTCTCATTAAGTTAACCAATGGATAAAGAGTTCCGTGAATTTGTTTTGTGTTTGTTCACATTAGGGTCTTTGTCTATGGTTTGGATTAGCCAAATCATTCTTGAAGTCAACTTGGTTTGAAACCTAGAGCTATCATAGAATGTTGTTGAGTCGTTTTTAGTTGTGTCTGACTCTTCATGACAACATTTGGTGTTTTTTTTTGTTTTTTGTTTTTTTTTGGCAAAGATATTGGAGGGTTAGCCATTTCCTTCTTTAGCTCCTTTTAGAGACAAGGAAACTAAAGCAAAACGGGGAAGTGACTTGCTCTCAGGTTCACACAGCTAGGAAATGTCTGAGGTTGGCCTTCCTAACTCCAGGCCTGGTACTCTGTCCACTTTGCAATACCTTCCTACATTGAAAGGTCTTTTAAGACTCCCAAGGAAGTATATGTCATTTTATTGATCATTGGAAACTAAAAAAAGCTTTGTTCAACATGTACAATAGTTCTTTTGACATAAATAGGACCTTAAGAGAATATTTGCTATAATCTTTCCTTCCTAAAGATGTCAGTTCTTAGTTTAGTTATTTAAAAAAAAAAAAAAAAAAGACTAAACAATCTCAATGTACTCAGATTTTGGATAATCTAGGTTTGCATTTCTGTACTGGTTTCCATTTTTTTCCCTTTGGCTCTGGGTAGGATGATCGTTCGAATATAGTTGGCTGAAATATAAAATATTTGATGAATTTTAAATATTCTCCTTAATTCCTTGCTTCAGTGAGTATCTTTCCAGTCTTGTTATTCTCCTTACTCCATGCTGCTACATACACAAAAAAGGTTCTTGATGTAAGTATGTCACTTGATAAATTTCTAAAACCTTGTTTTATGGTTAATTTTTTTTTCTTGAGGCAATTGGCGTTAAGTGACTTGGTCAGAGTCACACAAGTAGGACGTGTTAAGTGTCTAAGATCAGATTTGAACTCAGGTCCCCCAGACTTCAGCGCTGGTGCTCTATCCACTGCGCCACTGGTTAATTTTTTGCCCTGGTTAATTTTTTTATATAGAAGAATACTAAGGCATTTGGCAGTTAGGGTAACAATCAAATTTCTCCACTCTTATCTATCTCTACTACTTATGTTATGATTTAATGGCTTTTAATTTTGGCTTTTTCATGATGGTTGAGGGGGGGGAAATAACATTTTTCCCATTTTTCCTGATCTTTGTTTCATAATCCTAATTTTTTTGAACCCTTATTTGGCTCCTTCAGCTTCTGTGTGCTGAATGTTCAGGGTTCTTTACACATTGTTGTTTAGACTTGCTTCTGTTTTTTTCTTATTGGTAGAGAGTGACATCAATCTGGTATTTTTATGCCTAATTGTATTAGGGCATAAATACAGTGAACAAGGGCTTACTTTCTATATTATGTAATTGGACCAGGCACTTTCCTGGTATGTAAGGTTTTTGTTAGTGTTTTAAATCTACTCCTATGATTTCATTGATAATGAGAATACCCAGTGTGGAAACTCCCTTCACCAATTAATTCTAAATCCATTTGTAAATTGAATCTTAGAACATTGTCTTGGGGCAGCTAGGTGGTGCAGTAGATAGAGCACCAACCCTGACATCAGGAGGACCTGAGTTCAAATCTGGTCTCAGACACAACATTCCCTAGCTGTGTGACCCTGGGCAAGTCACTTAACCCCAATTGCCTTAGCAAAAAAAAGCAAAAAAAAAAAAAAAAAACCCAAAAAACCATTGTCTTGGCACTGAGAGGTTAAATGAGCTGTGCTTGGTCACATGGTTAGGTGTCAGAGCTAGATCGTTTGTCTGAGTCCAAGTCTGGCCCATTGGCTCTTATGCTTTGTAAATCTTAAATTACTATATAAATGTGAGGCATTCTTACTTACACACTTGACTAGCAAAATTGTTCCATTTTTAACTTATATAACATCACACAGTGATCTTAATACAGAAAGAGAAAACATCAGCTTTGTGCATTAACTTGCTGTCATCTTAGGGGAACAAAACTAATTAAAAACATTAACATAAAAAAGAAAAACATTTTGGAAACTTCTCATTTTTTTTTTAACTTTTGAAATATATAATATGTCTTTAAAACACAGTAAGACCTAAAAGCACAGGTTCTTTTAGAAGTTATTTATTTTGAGGTTTATGGGCATTATTGGATAGTCAAGGGATATGGACCTAAATCAAAGTGTCTTGGATAAAGGAGACATTTGAAGTAAATCTTCTTTTGGCATTATCAGTTGTTCATTTATATTAACACTATTTGTAACTATATTTACATAGTCAGCATGTGTTTATTTTTTAAATTTTTGTTGGTGATTTTTTCATTTTTTCTACCATGTTATTTCCCATTAAGTTGCCCCTTTCACTTGTGTATAACAAATTGAACAAAACAAGCCAACGTGTAACTTTAAATAATATCACATCTAACAACTTGCTCTTGTAATTTACCATCTCCTTCCTAAGAGCACACAAGTATATAGTTCATTTTCTGTTCTCTTGGGACAAGATTAGGTATTACGTATTATCTAAATTCTGATGTTTTTTAGAAGTGTTTTCCTTTACATTATTATATTGTGACCTTTATTATCATTGTTCTACCCTCTTTGCTTTGTATTAGTCCATACAGATATTTTTGGTTGGTTGTATTTGCTGCTGCATGTAGTATTTTGCTATCTAAAATCAGAAAAGAATTGGGAAATCAAATAACTTTTTATAGTTTCTAATGCTTCGTTCTTTTTCCCTCTTGTTTTTAGGCAAGGGGTTCAAATAGTTTGCCTCTACTAAGATCTATTTTGGAAAAATTAAATGCTAATCAACAGAACATTCTGAAATTTATCGCTTGTAATGAAATTTTCTTGATGCCTGCTACAGTTTTTATGCTTCTCAGGTAAGAATATAAGGGTTTCATTTGATGCATTAGTTTTAGAATAATGATATTAACTAATGGATAAAGAGAGGCTAATGTGTTCCTTCACTCAGTGAACAAATGTTTATTAAGGATCCACTGGATGTCAGCTGCTGTCATAGTGCTTGGGATACAAAGACAAACACAAAAGTGGTTTCATCTCTGGGTGAACTTACCTCGAATGTCCACCTTTGTATTGTCTTTTTTATTTCTGTTGCTTAATTTCCAAGAGAGAGAAAGTGGGGATGGGGAGAGAAATTGAGAGATTCCACAGTTCCATATATTGCTCTTCTTAGAGCTAGTGTGTTCTTCCTGGTGTAATGTAAGCCTATTTGTTGTTTTTCCCTTGAGGGTAGAAATGCTGTTCACTATTACTTACCCGCCTATGTGTTATCCTTTCATATATATGCAAATTATACACTTTACCTTGGGTCTCTTTCAAACCGAGTAATAAACTGGGAAGTAACTTTGGATTGGAAGTCAGCAAACTGAGTTTCTGACCCATGCCTGCCTCTTCTTAGCTGTGGACTTCATGAATTTAAGTAATTTCATTCATCTGTTGTTAAATCACTGTTACATGTAAAGTTCAAAGTGATGACCAGTCTGTGGGTGGGGAAGGCTTTTACTATTTCTTCTTGCTTCTTTTAAGTTCAATCCAACCAGCCTTTGCTTGTATATTCTGAAGAGGGTGACTCATCTGGGAAGAATTTAAGATATTTTTCTATTCCTTAGAATTCCATATTGCTAGGATTGGTTACTTTTTTTGTCTATGTTGTTTCTTTTTTTTTTTTTTTTTTTTCCCAACTGGTACAAGTTGCAATGTCAGATAAGGAAATTAGTTTGGCTTTTGCCCACTTATTCATATCTAAAGTATATATTTACTTAATAAATAGAAGAATTTAAGATGGTCCTCCTAGCAATTCATCTTTTAAGTAGTTAAAATATGTTTTTTCATCTCATATAAAGAGGAAAGATGCTCTATTAGTCTGTGTTGATTGTTTATTATTGTCTTCTTGTATTATAAGAAAGGACGTACTATGTTCTAAGCACTTTACAGATACTATCTCGTTATCATTGATTAGAAGAATTTATACTGAGTAATATAACTATATAACTATATATGTATATATACTGAGTAAAATAACTAACAAGATATCTTGCCCATAAATTGAAACATGTACCAGCCAGTATGCTTCCTTGACTATACTGCTAATCACACACACACACACACACACACACACACACTACAGAGAATACAAGATTTCACTGGGTTTATTCTTTGATTTTGCATGGTAAAGCACCATCTTGTAGGGTCTCATTCAAAGAATGTGTGTATGTAAGTAATATTTATGCATCTGTGGTATCATAGTGGTGGATATTACATTAGTAATTTCTTTAGAAAATTTTATGGATCTATGACCTTATTTAGGTGTTCCCTCCAAAATTGCAGATTTTCAGATCATTCATTCTTTGGTCACTTGTCTGTGCCCTTATCTAAATTCAATATGCAGGATGTTGGAGATATTAAACATCTCCTGGTTATTATAGAGATACTAGTGGGTCATGGAAGTGATCCACTTTGATTATATAGTATTTGCCCATATCTCTTACATCTCTCTCTTACATTTGTTCAGTATACATACTGATTGATAAACTTTAGGAACTTGGACCACTGTAATTTTTCATCCATTTGGTCTTTCCTTTTTAGTTAGTTAAAGCTAACCTCTTTTCAATGATTATAGATCATATTTTGCCGGCAGTTCATTCAGTGTTGTGGGAATCTTTCTTTGTTTTAGACAATGCTGGATGTTTTCCATGACAGTGGAAAATAACCTTTGGTAGACTTTCATTTCCCTATTTATGTCCTACTAAATGGCAGTAATTGGTAGATCCTAAAGCAAAGTTATCCCTGTTACATCTTTCAAAGAATTTTATATGATTTTAATATATACATGAGAAGACACCTTTTGATTGAGACCCTCTAAGATGGTGTTTGGCCACACAAAATTGAATACTTTATTTCATTAAGCACAGTGGAATCTTCTATTCTCTTTACCTTTTGTATAAAAATTGTGCAACTGTAAAGATATAATCCACTAAAGAATATTATTTGTAAAAAGCTTGTCCTTGATTCATTTTTCTTGTAGAATATATATGTAAATTATTTCTCATTAAGATTTTGTAAGCATAAGAATTGGTTTTGTTGATCTTTTTTTAAAGTAATATTTGTCATTTTTTCAAGTGTTACATAATTCCCCTTTTCAAGATGTCATGAGAATTAGTTCCTCTATGCCTTCAAAATTAATCAATTTAAAATACTTCGTCTGGTTCAGATGTGTCGTTCCCCCCCCCCCCTTTTTTTTTTTTTTGTTATCTCATGTGACATGTCAAAGAATTGTGATATGAGGATCCATATATGGTGGCCTCTTTGTCATTGACAAGGAAAATAGTTTGTTCTTGAAAAGTCTTTTCCATTTTCATCTGTTTATTGTTGCTCCTATACAAATTGGGATAATTTTTCCTTAAAAGGGATTGAGACCTTAAGACTTGGTTGCTCAAAAGACTTAAGAGTTCAGATTGTTGCTATCACTTCTTTATCACCTACGTGATAAAACAACATGAATAGATCATAATTATTCTGATACTTGTTTAGTAGGTCATGATGGGTAATGCAGGCAGATTGAGCTGAATCAACTATAGGTAAATGCTCAGGGCTAATTTTTGTAGAATAATCTTTTATAGCCAAGTAAATCTCTTTTTCTTAAAGTTAAATATCTTCATTTTGTTCCAGTAAATTATCAAAAGACTGACCTGAGTCAGATGTAGCTCAAAACAATTGTCTTCATTTTCCTCTAGGATGATCTGGCTTGATTGGGTCTCATCTGAAGCTTTCTACAAACTTATTTTGCTTTGTACAGTTTTATGAAGTAATGGTAGGCATGTGTAAATGAGTTTATATTGTAAACCAGTGTTGCCTTTGGTGTCCATATCTCCAGCAAAGAAATGAAGTGTTTGCTTCATAGATTGCTTTGGCCTTCTTGTTGCAGCTATTGCTTTATTTTGGTTAAAGTTTCATAGGAAATCCTGTGTCCCTGTCAATATGTATTTGTTTATAAATTTCCCATTTTTATTTCTTTTTAAAAATAAGTTTTATTTATGCTTCAATCTTTATATCACTGTTATTTCCCACTGTTTCCCCCATCTCTCACACACAAAAAGATACTGTCTATGCAGGAAATAACTGGGCATTGGTGTGAGTTTCCTCTCCTAGCCAGCTGGTCCATGAATAGCCAAACCATCAACTTCCTAAATTAAAGATTAAAATCAACAGCAAAGTAAAATAATAAAATTTAAAAAAAAAATAATGCTGTGTAATCAATTATGTCCCAAACTATTTTTTAAACAAATTGTTAATGCAAAAGAATGGGCAATGGAGTCTATAAAATTTAAGGTAAGCAAGTAGTAGATATTTAGGTAGTTAAAAAGCTAGTAATTTTCTATCAATAAGAAGTAGTGATGTCTGTTTTCAAATAGTTAAAGAATTAATCTATGCTTATTTGACTTTGACCAAATCATACAAAGTCTTGGGGCGTTAGTTTCATTATATGTCGCAAGTAACACTCAAAATTAAATATTTGAAAATAAATTTAAACATTTGTTTTAATCATTACACATCTCTGATCACAGTTTTAAAACATAAATTAATTGGCAGAAGCTTCTAATTGCTATGAAACTATGTGTGAACATCTTATTTTTTTGTACATCTTATTTTTTTGTACATTTAAATTCTTAATGCTTTACTGCACATGATTCTGTATGCATATATCTGAACATAAGTACAATCATGTACTTTTAATCAATTTTTTGGGGGGAAGAGAGTGTGGCTAATAAACATGTTTTGCATGACTTCATATGTATAATATATTGCTTTCCTTCTCAGAAAGAGAGAGAAGGAAGGGGGAGAATTTAGAAATCAAATTTTAAAAATGTTAAAAAAAATTTAATATGTAATTGGGAAATATTTAATGAACTAAACATTTTTAGTATGTAAAAAAATGGAGAGACAACATGGCATTCTTTAGTGGATAGAAATTTGGTTTCTAGTCACATCCTTCAAATTCTAGTCCTTCCTTGGACACCTAATCGTGTGAGTTTAAAGAGTCGCTTCATTTCTCAGTGTCCTAGGTACCTCTCTAAGAAGCTAAGTCCAAGAGAAAAAGCCAGCCTATTTTGATAAAGGAAGCTTCTCACTAGGAGCTCCCTGCATCAATGAAGTCATGATTCTGGTTTAACCAAAAAAAGGCACACATTTTGCTCTCTTGTACCAGTTTTCCAACCAGAATGTGTTAAATTACGAAATGTTTAATGATGGAAAAGTGTGAATTTAACCATACTGAATATTCATTACACTTGTTTTTTGTTGTTTTCTTCTAGTGGTCAAGGAAGCTTACTTCAGCCTTTCATATACTACAGATTTCTTACTCTGCGATACTCCTCCCGAAGAAATCCATATTGTCGGTAAGTTTACAACTTTAAAAAGACATATCTACCCTTAAGAAAGACACCCTAATCATTAGCTTTATAAATTCTGTAGGACTTAACACATAGCTGCCATGTTAAAATTTAGAAGGGTTGAGAATTACTCTTAAGTTTAAGAAAACTTTAAAGTACTTTGTGTAAGTGTAACTTAGATTATTAGCTACATAATATTTTTTTACAGTCAAAGTGCCCCAGGTTACACAGAATTTATATAGGCAGAGAAAAGAAAACCATATCTACAAAAGGCCCTGGCCTATCTTTGGGCTCCCCAGAGGGAAGGTCCCTGGGTTGGGTGGAAAGCAGGCCACGTTGGGGGATGGCGACAAAGGCTGGGGGGGTCTCTGGCCCTTGTTCAAGTTGAGGACGAAGCCAGGTTCCCTGGTCTTCTCTGCTCCTCTGTGTTCTGAGGCCTTTGAACATCTTGGTTGGCTAGATGAGGGAAGTGGCTCCCCCAGCCCATCCTAGTGGGCCCTGCAGCCTGCATGGAGACCAGCCCTGCAGGGCCCCTTATCTTGGGGAGGCAGGGAAAGGGCTGGACTGCATCTCACCCACTCTTAGTAGGAAGCCTGTGTTTGCAGTAGTGTGCAGCCTTTCCCCTCACTTCTCTTCTCCCCCTCCTCTCTCCCATCCCCCCATCCAAATCCACAGTGTAATGTAAAGGTGGCTCATAACCCTTCCCTAGTCCCAAGTGGAGCCTCAGGGACTTAGTTGCTGTAGGACCCTGGGCAAGATCCTTAAACTTTGTTAATCTCAGGTTCCTCAACTCTAAAATAGGAGTACTATAGCACCTCCCTCACAGGATAGTTATGAGGATCAAATGGGACAGTCTTGATAAAGCACCTAGCCCAGTGCCTGGCAAATAGTAGGTGTTATATGTACTTATTTCCACCATTTCTCTTATAATGGCTTTTCCCTCCACCATCCTACAAGTAATCAAAGCATTTCAGGATCATTGTTTTAATAATGTATAGCACTGGAAGGAAACACGTCCTCATTCAATCAAACTGCTCTTCTCACTTCTACCGAAGATTCTTCATTGACAAATCCCCTGGCTTTTTATGAATGAACGGTGTCAGTCAGTAGATGTTCATTCATTCATGTCTGCTCTGTGCCAGGGATTGTGCTAAGCTTGGGATATAGATAAAAGTGTGAGAGAGTTCCTGCTTTTAATGGGGGAGATCGGCCCCAGGGGGTCTGCCTCTTCAACTACACTGCCTTGCCCATCCTGGCAATGGGGACTGGGGTAGAGGCCGCAGCAGTGTCTGGGAGGTTCCCGTTTCCTCAGGCTCAGCCACTGACCTGTTCTTATTTGGGTTGTTTCCATGACAGGCTTGCTCTGGGGTCTCCCCTGTGACCACTTTCTCTCTGGATTGCTGCCAGGTCACACCCACATATTGTGGGTATCCCCCAGGCCTCCCCCCTTCCCTTACATCATTTGAGCTGATGAGCCCTCTCCCCTTACGCTCAGCTTTGTCCCTGACTGCCCCACAGATATCTCAGCCTGGCTGTTTGTAATTATCTGAAACTTGATTCGTCCCCCTTTCTGTGATAGTTGTCGATAGTGTTGAGTTGTCCTCACCCTGGGACTCCTCCTTCTCTGTTCCCTTAACTCTTCCTGAACAGCCCTCCCCAACATGATCCAGTCTCTCCACAGCCCGGATTGTCTGGTGTCCCTGGGCCTGTGTGGTCTCTTATCCCCACTGCCTGACCCTGGTCCCCAGGCTGTGGCCCTCCCCTCCTCCTCTGGCCTCAGGCTTTAGCAAAATCGGTCCCTCTGCAGACTGCCTTCCTTGTTTGTGAGCTCATGGGCTGCCCAGAGCTGGCTTGTCTCCTCAATAGAAGGAGTTTCCTTTGTACGCCGTTGCTCACATGCTCTCTGCACAGGTGATACTTAACACACGCTCTTCGGCTGCCTGCTGGGATTCCGAGAGCTGCCTTCCCCTTCTCTTGTCCTTGTGCTCATGGTGTTCCCAGGGAAGCCCAACAGCGTCCACTTAGGTGTCACTTAGGTCAGTAGTGGCCATGGTGGCTTCTGTCTCCTCTTGTTCCTGAATCCACACAGCTCCTGTGTCTCTCCAGCAAACTTTCTACTTCATTTCCTGCCCTCAGTTCTATATCTCAGTTCTTCTATTCCACATGCCGCCTTTTCTTCAGATACCCATAGGGCTCATCAAAGCCGGGAAACCCTTTGGAAGCACGAGAGGCTGAAGAAGGAGGGATAGGTACAAATTCTTGCAGCCTTCAGGTCCACTGAAGTCCATGGGTCAGCAGGGAGCCCCTAGTATGGATAGCCCCTCCCCAAAGGAAGGAATCAAAGATGACCCTTCAACTGTCCAATACATGAGTAGAGATGGGTATTGACATGAAGATGGTTTTCCAAAATAGACTTTGGGATTTGAACAGCTTGCAGAATTTGAAATTAAGCAAATGAGACAGCTTTGCATCCTTTATCTCATTTAAGATAATTCTGGGAGGGATGCTTATAAAGGTATTACACCCATTTTGCCGATATAAAACTGAATAATTTCCTAACTAGTAAAGTGTCAGAGGCACTCTAGGCCTTCCAAACTCCTGTACTCTTTTCAGTATTTTGCTGCCACTTTAGTGTTCACTGCAAATACAATGTTGAATTAGATAGAAGGTGCCTTTAATTTTTTATAAGGGGAAAATAATAGTGTTCTCTAGCATCTCTGATGACTAAAAGTTCAAGTAATTTTACTTGTGAAAGGAATTTTAACAATCAGAAATTTCCTATTTGTTTTATACTTGGCTAGAATAATGTTTTGTGTTTATATTTCTGAAAGAAAATAATCTTATCTTTCAGGACCTTATTTAATGAACTGAGGATTGTTGTTGAACACCTAATAATGAAACCTGCATGCCCACTATTTGTGAGAAGACTGTGTCTCCAAAGCATTGCTTTTATAAGCAGATTGGCACCAACAGTTGCATAGATTAACATCCAGTTAAATCCTATGTGACATGAACATTGTAAGCAGTTGGTACTTCTGCGAGTGATTGTAAATGCCAGGTATTACACTGATTTTGCTCCAGGTTGTGTAATTTCTCTCTGTAAAAATGTTTAATTCTATAATGTGTTAAATCAAGTCTCTTTGGTTTCTGAGAAAAAAAAAAGTTTTTGTGCTCATGGTGTAAGTAGGTTTGCATCTTATAAGCTGAAGTCTGTTAAGCAAAAGACAAAATAATTTAAAATGATGTTATACCTAATGTCACAATTACATAAATTTCTTGCCCTCCTCACACAAAAAGTTTCTAAGTTTCTCTCACACCAGTTCACAGTAGCTCTACTTTGCATGTGATGCAACTTCCTCTTTTTGTCCCACACTTATTCTTTGTGGATGTGTTGAGACAGTATTCTTTTTTCCATTTGATAATTTCAGTCAAAATTTTCATGGAAATAGAAACTGCATATGTTTTAACTTCACCTAAACAAGCAAGCTAATTTTATGCTGTTTTATGGAATAAATTTCTTTAGCCCATAATTTAGAAGGAGGGACTTTGTCACTACTTTAATGGGTAGTCCTTTTTCTTGTTAATAACTTGTATGATTTTTTCTATAAAAAGCTCAAAACAGTAGCTTTGTTAGTTGTGTGGTTGTAAAATCATTTCAATCACATAACCATTTTGGACAGAGGTCAATAGGTATGTATTGTAAGGTGCAATCTTCTATTCACTTGATCCTTTGACTAAAATCTGTCAAAGAATTTGAGCAAGTTAGGATTCTAAAACAAACAAAAATCTTGTTCCTCTTTCTTAATTCATGTGGGGACACTTCAGGTATTATCTTTCTAGAATCTCATAATCTAGATTCTAAACTGCCAATTTTCTTGATTTCTTAGGCTTGAATTTACATAAAAAATTGCAATTCTTGAGACCCCACATGAAATAAATGCCTTTAGCTGAAAATTAATTGTAAACTCAAGTGACTATACTTGGTGACTTGTTCTGATAATAATGAAGTTTATGCCATATAGATTTAATGTTCATTCAGCAAGCCTGATTAAAAAGTTTCATGAGAAAATTTATATATATAAGGTAACTGATGAAAAAAAAATACAGTATGTATCCTTTCTCTGTAATTAGTAAATTTTAGAGAGTTGGATACAGTATACAACTGTGACTTTATTTGTATAAATTGTTAAATCCTGTTCATTGAGCCTCACTGAATTCCTTTATAAAACTTATCTGATTTTTATTACTGTTGCATGATTGGAAAATATTTAAAGTATTGCAAAACTTCAGTGGTCCAAAGTAAGGTATATTAGTTCTTTGTAACTAGGTTTGTTTTTTGTTTTTTTTAAATGTGTGCATGTAATTTAGACTTTATCAAAATACATTCATTAGTAACTTGTCAGTAACCATCAGTTGTCCATATCTTTTTCCTCAGCCTGTAGGCATAAAGGCATTGGGTTTTTGTTTTTGTTTTTTTAATGGACTAGAATAATTCTGTTTGATTGCTCTTATTTTATTTGATTCAGCTCACTTTAATCGACTATTTATGGAACAATTGTCCACTAAGTTGGAGAAGCAACTGCATAACAGACAGTTGATATTTTTTTTGGCTGTTCTTATCATCACTGTATCTGTAATCTGATGGTTTTATAATTAAAATTTCTATAGCAATAAAGTGAATGTAAAATTAAATTAACCCATATGTTCCTTTCTATCGGAGAATTTTTTATTTTTTAGAAAATGTGTTCTTTATTAGATCAGGAATTTTTGGCAAGGAAAGGAATAGATTATTTACAATCCAAGACTAATTTTAATTTTACTATTTGTGTTTCATTTCTACCATGGATCATGCTTTACTTCTCATGAAATATAAGTGAAATGTTGTTCAAAGCAGGTAACCTGACTTCTTTAGTTTGAAAATGAAATAAATAATGGGGGGGGAAAGGGGGGAAGCTAGGTGGTAGAGTGGATAGAGCACCAGCCTTGAAATCAAGAGGTACTGAGTTCAAATGTGGTCTCAGATACTTAACACTACCTAGCTGTGTGACCTTGGGCAAGTCAATTAACCCTGATTGCCTTAGCAAAAAAAAAAAAAAAAAAAAGGAGTGATTTAGTATCTTTTTTTTCCAAAATGATATCTGTTTATTTCCATTTTGATGACATTTCTCCCATTCACCATTATAGATTTTTATCTGAACAACCCATTGTTGGGGAAATTGGAGAATTTTTTGGATTTGGGATTTTATGAGAGATTTTGGAGTTTATGCAAGGAAACTGAGGAGTCGTGGAAAGGGCATTGATCTTGAATTTAAAAGTTCAAATTTGGGTTGTGCAGCTTACTAGCTATGAAGCACAATCATTTAATCTCCCTGACTCTCAGATCCTTTATTTTATTATTTTTTTTTTAATTTTATTTTATTTGCAAAACATATGTATGGGTAATTCTTCATTAACCCTTACATATCTTTCTGTTACAAATTTCCCCCCCCCAACTTTCCACCCCTCCACTAGATGGCAGGATATCCACTACCTGTTAATTATGTTAAAATACTTGACAGATCGAATATATGTATACATATTTCCACACTTATCATTGTTGTGCAAGAAAAATCATATCTACATGAAAGACATATCAGATAAAGGAAACACAATGTAAGCAAACATCAATCGAGAGTATGAGAATGTTATGTTGTGGTCCACATTTCACATCCCTCTCTCTGGGTGTATATGGCTTTCTTCAGTGAACAATTAGAAGTGGTTTGAAACATTTCATTGTTGAAGAGAGCCATGTCCATCAGAATTGATCATCATATAGCATTGTTGTTGCCGTATATAATGATCTCCTCGTTCTGCTCACTTCACTGAGCATCAGTTCATACAAGTCTCTCCAGGCCTCTCTGAAATCGTCCTGCTGGTCGTTTCTTACAGAACAATAATATTCCATAAAATTCATATACCACAATTTATTCAGCCATTCTCCAGTTGATGGGCATCCATTCAGTTTCCAGTTTCTAGCCACTACAAAAAGGGCTGCCACAAACATTCTTGCACATGTGGGGCCCTTTCCTTCCTTTATGATATCTTTGGGATATAAGCCCAATAGAAATGCTGCTGGATCAAAGGGTGTGCACAGTTTGATAACTTTTTGAGCATACCTCCAAATTGCTCTCCAGAATGGCTGGATCCGTTCACAGCTCCACCAACAATGCATCAGTGTCCCAGCCTTCCCACATCCCCTCCAATATTCATCATTAACTTTTCCTGTCATTTTAGCCAATCTGACATGTGTGTAGTGGTACCTCAGGGTTGTCTTAATTTGCAGGAAATCATTTCTTTAGACAATTATAACATTAAAACTAAAAGTGGTGGGTTTTTGTTTTAAATAGCCCAATGGTTGTCAGACCCAGTAGTTTAGGACTACAGTTAGTTGTATCACTTTTTTGTTTGTCTTTGGCTAAGTAGAAATCCATAATTGTTTTTAAACTTAATTTTCATTTTTAGATAGCTGTCTTTTTTTTTTTTTAAATACTTTTTATTTGCAAAACATATGTATGGGTAATTCCTAAACATTAACCCTTACAAAGCTTTCTGTTACAAATTTTCCCCCCTATTCCCCACCCCTCCCCTAGATGAAGTCCACTACAAGTTAATTATGTTGAAATACTTGACAAATCGAATATACGAATACATATTTCCAAACTTATCATTTTTGTGCAAGAAAAATCGTATCTACAAGAAAGAAAAATCAGACAAAGGAAGCACAATGCAAGCAAACGTCAATGGAGAGCATGAAAACGTTATGTTGTGGTCCACATTTCACATCCCTCTCTCTGGGTGTATATGGCTTTCTTCACCGAACAATTGGAACTGGTTTGAAGCATTTCATTGTTGAAGAGAGTCATGTCCCTTAGAACTGATCCTCATATAGTATTGTTGTTGCCGTGTATAATAATCCCCTGGTTCCGCTCATTTCACTCGGCATCAGTTCATGCAAGTCTCTCCAGGCCTCTCTGAAATCCTCCTGTTGGTCGTTTCTTACAGAACAATAATATTCCATAACATTCATATACCATAATTTATTCAGCCACTCTCCAATTGATGGGCATCCACTCAGTTTCCATTTTCTTGCCATTACAAAAAGGGCTGCCACAAACATTCTTGCACATGTGGGTCCCTTCCCTTTTATGATTTCTTTGGGATATAAGCCCAATAGAAACACTGCTGGGTCAAAGGGTATGCATAGTTTGATGACTTTTTGAGCATAGCTCCAAATTGCTTTAGATAGCTATCTTAAACTTCTAGAAAGTGGGTATAATATGGATAACAGCTGAGAATGTTAGTTTGCATAAAATACCTTTTATCTTCCTGTGATTACTAAATTTTATTGGCCTGAAGGACTACCAGTGAGCAACAGAGATTTTTCTTCTCTAGGAAATGATGCTTTCCAAAAACTTCCAATATGGGCAGATTCTGATGTTTTCAGCAGTCCCACAGACCGAAAAGCCCTCTTTATAATAATTTTTAATAATTGTGTACAAATTGTAGATAAGTGTATCTCATACTCAATCCAGGAGTTGAGCAACAACTGATTTAATACCATTTTAAAATACTTGGATTAAGTGTTGACAGCTGATTAAAAACCATAGGATTATATAATGGAAATTTAGCATCATTAATTTAGGTTATATTGCAAGAGAAATAGATATTTCAAGGTAAGATTGATAATTTGCTACTAGGTAGTTGAACTTATTCAAACAATTTGTTAACAGAGAAATTGAAAGTATTCAGAATAACTGCCTCTTGCTTTTCTTTACTGTCCACTAAAACTCTGTCTTCAGAGTCTAAACTATGTGACATACCGTATAAAGGAAATACGATTATAACACCACCCTTCTCCTTTAGGAGAGATACTCCTGGATGGGGTCAGAGGACTGAAACTATGCTGAAATTTGAAAATGTCATGGTAAGGCAGGCCAGTTTTGTTAGTTTGTCTAAAATTACCTACAATTTTTAATTATGTTTAATGGTAGTTTAAAAAAAATAGGTTTCTTAAATTCAGTTTGGATTTAGAGATTGTGGGGGTTAGATTTGTTTAATAGAATTTGCTACAAATAAGCCTTGAAAAAATAAAATTAGGTGCCTTTCAGTTTTAAGCTTTCACACTTATTCACCAGTCTAGAGTGGAGGAGATGGTCTTGAGACCCTGCCGTCCTAGTGGCAAGCCTGGTTTGCTACCTGTGGCTCCTCATTTGCTCTCATAGGCTGTAGTTGAGTCTTGTCATTTCCGCCTACACAGAAGCTCTTCTCTTCACTAACAGCCCCTGAGCTCCCCTCAGTTACTGCAGCAGGCCCACCTCCCTTTCCCCTCAACTGCCTATGTGCAGAACCGACCTCTCATTCAGGAAACTTCAATGACGTCATTCAAGAGCAAAACGTAAAGTGGAGGGTCTCCTAAAGCCTTTTACAAGATGGACCCTGCCTGCCTTTCCTGTCTCACAGGTTACTCTTCCATGATCTGGCTGCTCTGACCTACTTTCTGTCCTAGGCCTAGAAAGCTTCCCCTCTTCCCCGCTCCCTTAGTTTCCCTGACTTTCTTTTATCTTTCATTCTGCTGTACTCATGTTACCATCTGTCAAATCTATGTATGTGTTGGATATATATGATTATTTAACTATTGTTTCCCTGAACTCCTCCTTGAAGTCAGGGATTGTGCCTTTTTTATTTCTCCAGCAGGAAACAGTTCCTGGCATGTAGGAATAATAAATGCTTATTTATTGACTTATAACTGATATTTATGGACAAAGGGAACCACCCAAAACCCTCGCATAGGTCTTGAGATGAAACAATTATACTAAATGTACAAAGGATAGACATAATGGCAAAAATGAAAACAAAAATAAACTTGAAATGGAAACATAGAGTTTTGGCTCACAGAAATGAGTTTTTTATAGAATTTTTAGTTTTGAGTTGGGAACCCAAACTTGATATCAAGGAATTGGTTCTGCTAAGTTAATTGGAACTACTGGCCTGTACCTCAGGCTTTCGTAATGTGAAATCTTCCAACTTAATTTACAATGGTTGTGATAAATATTTATAGAACAAATCTCAAAAGAAAAACTGCTATAAACAGTAATCTTTATAATTCAGTAGGTGGCACCCTTTCCTTAGCCAGTTAATTAGATGTCTTTGAATCTGGATTTAGAAGGTTAGTTAATGTCACACTGAAGGTGCTGCCTGAATAACATGCAAAACTAAGCCTCTGAGTGCAATGAATGCTTTTATGTCATTGTGAGTGCATGTTATAATAATGAAGTTTAAAAAGATTAGTTAAATCTGTAAATGTGCTTCAACTAAGAAGATAATTGCATCTAGTTGTCTTTATGTATTTTACCTTCATCTTAAGTGGCCATATTACCTAAATTTGTGAATCATAAAAACTTTTTCTACTGTGATCCTGTGTGACTCTAGGATTAAGTGGAAATTGTCTCCAGCCTCACTTTCCAGGCTTATTATACATTACACTTCCTCTTGCACAAGCCATCCCATCCAAAGTGGCCTGTTGGCTAACTCCTATGTAAGACTTAATATCACACCATCTCTGCCACAGGTGTCTTCCTGTGCTTTTTATCTTTTTTTCTTTTTTGCTGATGCAATTGGGGTTAAGTGACTTGCCCAGGGTCACACAGCTAGGGAATGTTAAGTGTCTGAGATCAGATCTGAACTCAGTCTTCCTGACTTCAGGGCTAGTGCTCTATTCACTGCACCACCTACATGCCCCTCCTCCTGTGCTTTTAATTTGGTCTCAACACTGCTACATAGAATCCCTAGCTTCCTTCAAGTTTCAGCAAAACCCATCAAATTTCCAGTTCTCTCCCCGGCCTAGAAATTACTTTAAATGTACTTTGTGATATATTTTATGCACTTTGTTTTTGTTTGTCCCGAGTTGGATGTAAGTTTTTTTTAAGGCAGAAACCATTTGTTTTTGTTATCCTGATGCAAATATGGCACATAGAAAGAAAATACTGAAAGTATCAATTTGACAACTTTAATCAAATTATAATTGGTTTACTCAAAACCCTTTATGAGCATTTTTTTTAACTTAATAATGGATTGTTTTAAGATTTTCAAAGCCCTGCACACATATCACAACTGTCTGAGATAGGTGGGAATGTCTATCCCATCCCCATTTGTCAAATGATAAAACAGACAAATAAAGTGACTTGCTTTGGTCATATAACTGTTAAATTTGGAGCCAAACTTAAATCTAGATCTTCATGCTTTCTGTTACATCATATTGCATATTGCTTGTTCTGGCTAGTATGGCAAGAAGTAAATTTCTTCTGTAACCTGCAAAAATTCACCTGGAAATCAAAGGTTCTTGAAAGTTGAGAGGACATCATAATAACTCATTGTGCTACATGGTTTACAAAACTATTTCCTCACCACAACCTTGGAAATAATGCAAGTATTCGATGTCCATTGGGGCAGGGAAGGGAAAAAACCATTTATATAGTACCTTAGTGTTTGCCAGGTATCTTGCAAAGTGCTTTTTGCAAGTATCCCATTTGATCCTCACAGCAACCCTTGGAGGTAAATGCTAAATGAATTACTTGCTCAGGGTTATGTAATTATTAAGTGCCTGAGGGCAGATTTGAAATTAGGCCTTAACTAATTCAGACCTAGGACTCTATAGTAGGAAGCTAGATGCTCAGTGGTGGTGATAATCGGACAAGTGTTTGTAGTGCAGGTTACTGTCTGTTTAGGACTTAAGTCAAATTGTTGGGGAAGAATACAGTTTTTGAATATGAGTGTAGTTATAAAGTATATTTTTTCCTGTAGTGAGAAAGGAGAGTTTAAGCTTCACTGAAGTGACTGAGTTGATGTTATTCACAGTGAATAAAGGCATTAGTTTTTTGGGGTTTTTTTAACTTTATTTTTTTATGTAGAAGTTTTTTGAACCTTAGAAGAAGGTAAGAAAAGTAAAATGAGTAAGTAGCTCAGTGCTTCTTGGGAATCTTTGGCTGGACTCATGTTTCTGAGAAAATGAACTCAGGTGTTCCTTTTTCCTTCTTCCAGTGCTAAATTCTGTTTGTGTGTGTGTGTGTGTGTGTGTGTGTGTGTGTGTGTGTGTGTGTATTTTTACCTTTCCATATTTGAAGGGAGAAAGGAATTGTCAATTCTTTTTCTCCTTTATGCTTTTTTTTTTTTAAATAAGGACAACTTTTTCTTAGCATTTAATTTTAAAACTTCATTAGTCATTTGTTATTTGACTTGGAAGTTAATTCCTTTCTGAGATGTATTTTTGCATACATAGTAGTTTTATAAGATGAAACACAAATAGGCTAAAAATCTTGGATGAATGACCCGTATGGTGTATGATACTAGTGCAAAGAATGTAACTAGGTCTTAAAGAAAATTTAAATTAGAAATAGAGCTGGAATGAATTGCTAGTTACACAAATACATTATTATTCCTGTTGCTGTATATTTGGAGCTCAAAAGATTCACATATATAGTAAGTCAGTATTTCTAAGAAATTTGTCTTGGATCCATTTTTAATAACTCAATATTTTACAGGTTAGGGAGTTCTATTCTTTAGACCTGTGCCATCCAAACTGTATAAATTTCTAAAATAAATTGAAAAATTCATCATTCCTCTGTATTCAAGGACTGAGGCACACAAATGCTAATGTGGGACTCAGAGGGGAAATATAGTTCTCCTGCATATTTGAGAAAATGTGAAGCCCTTTCAAGAAAATCTAATAAACATAATAATCACAGCCTGCTGACACTAAGAAAAAAAAGGACCTCATTCGCTCTTTCTTTTATGCAGCGATTTACTGGTCCCTACTGATTTCCAAATTGGATCACTGTAGTAAATTATCCATGCTGGTACCTGAGAAAGTAAGCACTGGGATCCATATTTGTTTTGTGTTCTGCTTAATTCAGCAAGAATGATAAATTTGATGGTGTAAAATTGGAAGTATCAAGGGCTTTCTTTTGTGATTGAGCAAAATAATGTCTCTACTTGTAATTTATTGTGACCCATTCTTACATTGTGTGCTTTGTATGTCTAATATTTATTTCAACACAAATCAAATTGTTTTTCTTTTGTCTATATCGTCACAGCTAAGATTTTATTGATGTAAAAAATCAAATTGTGCGATGAAATTTCTCTCTGGATTTAGAGCAGGCTTAAAAATATGTTGCAAAAGAACATTTTACTGTTTAGAACTTGGTTTTCTTTAAACTTAATTGACTTATTATTAGTTCAGTAAGTTCAATATAAATAAGTGAGTTCAAATACGTGAGATGAATAATAGCCACATCAACATTCATCCAATCCATTACAAATATTGGAAGTATTATGACTTTGTAGTCTATTTCATGGTGAAAGTGAAAAAAAAAAGTCAAATCAAAATTGATTAAATTACTGTCTTTCAACAGGTGGTTCTCCCTTATAGTTTTTTGGTATCTGATGGTATGGCAGGTGTTAGAACATTCATGACTTATTACTGGTACCATAAAAACATGTAACATAAAGTCACAAAATCAGCATGAACTATGCCACAGTAACGCATATATTTCTAAAAGTTTGGAGATATTGCTGGCACTGGTTAGTGGGTGCTCTCTAAAGCAGTTTCTATCATCTTTTCAGTTGTTTCCTGTTCTGGGTAAGATGCTATACAAAGTTAGATTAAATTGGTCCTTGTTCTCTAAAAAATTAATCTAAGAATTCTGTTGACCAGTCATGATTTAAAGAGTGCTGATAGGAATACACATCTCCCCTATCTATGCAGGGCGGTTGTGGATTCTGAGCCCAAAATTAAGTTTGTGTTGTCGGATATGGCCAACGAGTTGGTTTTTGTTTAACTGTTTGTTACAGGTCAGGGTTCTGATGAGATATAGGGAGGTCCTTAGGAGTTACCGTCATATAAAATATCAGTAAAATATTTGGGAAAAAGTTAGAATCTAATGGCTGAAGTTGAGAAAAAATTATTTCAGACTATTAAAACAGATGTTGATCTGATAAGTAAGTTATCCAGTCATCCCATGTTATGGAGGCATGGCACCCCCCCGATTTGGGAAAAAACTTTTTGTCCCTCCTTTGTACCAGAGAAGGAAGTCAGAATTTATTCTTTTCTTTTATGGGGTGTAATAGTATCCCCATTTTATACATTTCTTAGCTTTTAGGCTGTTTCTGTATTGTCTGCTGGCCTTCACATGTCTGTGACTGCTGCAAAACCCCTCCAAAATTCCCATTTAATTTCTTATGCCTATCTGCAATATATTGAAACTACAATAAGAAAGGTTGCAATATGGAGGGGATGACCATATAAAATGAGGAATCTATGTTTGATAGTCTAGTAATTGAATAAAGTATTGTTGGTATGTAGGTCTTAGAGATAATATCACTTCTGTGCTTTTGATTTGAATCCTTCATTCATGTAATTTCTGGAACCATTTAAGTAATTAAAGGAGAGATAAAAAAAGCAGAAATAATGTGTTAACTTAAACTTTGTCAGTTCCTCCAACACCTAGCATAGTGCTCCACACATTAAGTTCTGATAGATGTTTGCTGAATGAATGGTTAGGGAGAAGGCATTCCAGGTATCAAGAAAAGAGATTCAGACTAAGTTGGGGGGGGTGGTGATTATTTAGAGAATCATCTAGGAAAAAATGAAAGATTTGTTAGGCTGCTAAAGTGGTAACTGTGCAAAGAATATTAATGGGTTGGTAAGATGAACTTGTAATAACTGATCATTTTGATAGGCTTCCTTTACAGGCTTTACTGGTACAAACACAGAAATGTGCAGATTATGAGTGGAGGAAGTGAGGTAAGGACGAAGCCTTGCAGATAAGTGGAATAAACTAGCAGAAGCAGGAATCAGAAACTCAGGAACCCAGTGTTAGATAACCCTGGGAACATAAACTACCTAAAGAAGGCCTCCCTGTTTGATAAAAACTGATTGGAAAACTGGAAAGCAGTTTAGCAGAAAGTAAGTTTATACCACATGCTGTACCACATATTATAACAAACTTTAAATTGATAGCATTATCTATTAAAAGCCAATTATTTAAAAAAATTAGGAAAGTGGAAGATTTTTTTCATAACAATGGGTTGGAGAAAATTTTTAGCTAAAGGATTGAAGTGATTATAAGAGAAAATTGATAATTTCAGTTATAAAACTAGAAACTTGTATTACACGAAAAAGAAAAACTTAGAAAATCTTTGTCAAATATTTTAGTTAAAAGTCTGATAGACTATTTAGAAAATTAATAAAAAACTATTAAGACCAAGAACTACTCATCCATCCATCTAGCTGTCTATCTATCTCTTTTAATTAAAGGATATGAAGTTTTCAAAAGAAATGAATCATGACCTATCAATGACTATGAATGTTCCAAATCACTGAAAATAAGATACATGCAAAATAAAGTAACTGAAGTTTCACTTTATACTCATCCAAATTTGCAAGTAAAACAAATGGTTTTAAATAGAATTAGAAGGACTATAGAAAGACAGCTTATCAAATAACTTGGTCCTACCGTTCTGGAAAACTGCTTGGAATTAATTATGTGATAAAAGTTTCTTAACATTTAAACACAGAAGAAAATAACCTGTATATACAAAACATTAAGGACTGAATTTTTTGTGGTGGGGTAAAACTAGGAGGAAAATGCAAGCCTGGTGACTGAGAACTGGCAAAACATTATGGTATATAAAGAGTAGAATCTCCCTGGACAAATGGGGAAAGACAAAGAAATACGAGGTGAGGATAGGATTAAAGAATACATGAAAATGTCAGCAATGGAGTTTAGGGTTGGTTGTGAAGTTGGTAGGGTAGGAGCAGAATTAGTGGGATTATTTATTAGCAACAATACCTTTGTATCTTTCAAAGTCTTTTTGAGAAATTGATTGAATGCTTCTCAACTGTTTTGACAATTCAGTTTCTGTGTTCTTTAGTCATTGTCTCAAAATAATCTCCAAGGCAAGAAATATTCTTTTTGATCAATATTTATTCTTTTAGGTCTGTATTTTCCCCAATAACTAATTTAGGCATAAATAGACTAGAATAAGCAGTTTGCAGGTATGACTATAAAAATACATTTGAGAAGATAGATAATCAATAAATTGATTGGCTTGGGAAATCTCAGTATTCCCTAAATGAAAATAATATCATTAAAATTTTTTATCTAACAATATAATCGTTTTATCATATGATGAAAGCACATGAACACCATCAAATTATGTGCATAAATAATTGATTGGTGTATAAGTATGTAGATCAAATTAGGGTCACCTAAGATATTGTCATTTGGATTTATCACATTTTGAGTCAGTTGTGCCCCAATTAAAGATAATCCTATATATAGGAATTTGAAAAACATATTAGTGAATCACATCACTGTGTATCTTTAATAATTTTTTCCTCATTTAAAATATGATCCGATTTAATTTATAGAAATCAGCTTTTCATATAGCTTTATGGGAACACCTCTATTTTTCCTTCCTTCTTTAAAAGGGTATGCAAAAATTTTTACTTTGCATTTTTTTTTAAACTTTTGAATTCCAGGTTCTTTCCCTTATGCCCACCCCCAATTAAGAAATCACATGTGAAGTTATGCAAACCATTTCCTTAAAGATCATGGTGTGAGACACCTTTTCCTCAAGAAAAATGAAGAGACAGAGACAAAGAGAGAATGCTTCAGTCTGTATTCAGACACAGTCAGCTCCATCTGTGGGTATGGATAGAATTTTTCACCATAAGTTCTTCATAGTAGTCATTGATAGTTATACTACTGAGAATAGTAAAGTCCTTAAAAGCTAGTCATCCCAGAACATTGCTATTGCTTGCTGTATGGTACATTTCACTTTGAGTTCATGGAGGACTTTCTAGGTTAATAATTTTTACTTTGATCCCAGAGAAAGGGTTAATAATCTATTTTCTTCATGCTCTGCCTTCAAATTAATATGTATTTTATTCCCCAGAAGCAGGTTCAGGGCATCTGATTAGACATTCATTGTGGGTTTTCTTTCTGAAAACTTGGGGTTTTTACATTGTTATCATCTTCCCAAGGGTCCAATAACTGAAGTGTCTCCTGTTGGAATTTTCTAGCATCTTATTTTTAAGTGTGATGTCACTCATTAAACTCAACCTTGTGGGAAAAAACAGCAGTGCAGTTTCTTCAAATTGCTTCTTCACAATTATGTGTAACATTGGTCAACCTCTTCAGAAGAACAAGTTTAATTTTATATTCAATTTATTTTATTTTTTGTTATTATTATTAATTTTGTAGTATTACATGTATTAATTTAATACATTTAAATAGATCACTTTTTCAAGGCCAACTCATATCTGAAGTATAAGTCCTCTACATCATATTCCCCATAAGTGATCACCTTGTTATACTCTGAAACCTACTCTTTGGACAATACCTATCACTTAGAATTTCTCACTGTTTAAGGATTTGTCCTGAAAGAAATAAACCATTCCGCCCCAAATTAGCAGTACCCAACGATGGACAACTCAACCTGGAAGATCTACCCCATCTTCTTTTAGCCCCACTACAGAAGTATTTACCTGTTCCTTCAGTGTGAAAAACATATAAGTATAGGACTGAGAGATGGAAATGACCTTAGACATCAAGTAGTTGAACTTCCAGGTGAGAGAAGTGACTCCCTCATAGAGACAATGCTAACAAAGATTAGGGCTGGAATTTGAAAACTGGTGCTTCTTCCACTGGGCCATGCTGCTTCTGTTTCAAGAAAAGCTTCCTAACAACTGGAATGGAGAGAGCATTTTTAGAGATTTTCAACTTGAAGCTGCATGATCTGCGATGTTGAGATGCTGTACCAGTATTCTTGGTCAAGTACAGGTAAGATCAGTGAGGTGTTTTTTTTTGTTTTTTTTTTTGCTGAGGCAATTGAGATTAAGTGACTTGCCCAGGGTCACACAGCTAGGGAATGTTAAGTGTCTGAGGTCATATTTGAACTCCGGTCTTCCTGACTTCAGGGCTGGTGCTTTGTCCACTGTGCCACCTAGCTACCCCAATCGGTAAGTTGGAAGTGATGTCACTTCCAACTCTGATATTTTGTGAATCCCTCTGGATCTCCTTTTCAAATCTATAGTATTCAAACAAGTTATTAACCATAGTAGAAATAGGATGTTCTACTCTCCAAGGAAAAAAAGCCAGGGGCTAAGAAGACCTTAAAAAATTTGTGACCTGAAGCAGGCATAGAGACAAGATATAAACAGATGAAGAGAAATCTAGCAGACCTGGGACAGTGTCTACAGTTACTACCCAAATGATCTATTTCTTTTCTCTACCATAGGTGCGAATATAAGCCTTAAAAAACCCCCAAACAAATCATGAAATACAGCTCTTAAGTCCAAATGCTTTGTATTTTGCCAGCTAGAGGAATATTTGATAAAAGATAGATTTTATTATAAAATACAATACTTGCTGGGGTCTGGGAAGAAGTGGTTGGGTCCTCTGTTCTCTGGGAAGGAGAATAGCAATGTTTTACCTTTGGGGCTTAGTGGGTAGAATCCTGGGCCAGGTATCACAAAGACCAGAGTTAAAATCTGCTTCAGATACTTAGTAGCTGTAGGACCCTGCCTACTCTGTTTCTTTAACTCTGAAATGGAGATAACAGCAGCTTTTTCCTCCGGTGTCCTAAGTCTGGCACACAATAGGTATGTAATAAAGCCTTATTCTCTATCCCTTCTTAGGAGATGAAATAAACCCTTTCATTTACCCTACTGTAATTTTATCTGTGCCTGCTGTTCCAATTAATAACATTCAAATCTGTAGATTATCTTTTGCAATATTTGAGATTGAATACATTGCTTTTCTTTCTCTGGAAAGTTAGCCATTTTGGCTTGTGATTTTAAAAAATGTTAACATTACTATAATAACTAGCATTTATATAGATCACTTTTTGGTTTGAAAAGCATTTTCTTTTTTTAATTTATTTTTAATGCACATTACTTTATGAATCATGTTGGGAGAATAAAATCAAAGCAAAAAGCAAAAACCATGGAAGAGATTAAAGAAAACAAGACGTGAAGATAGCGTGTGTTGATTTATATTCAGTCTCCTTAGGCCTTTTTCTGGACGCAGATGGCATTTTCTGTCCACAGTCTATTGGGATTGCTTTGGATCACTGAACGACTGAGAAGAGCTGAGTCTTTCATAGTTGATCATTACACATTCTTGCTGTTATTGTGTACAATATATTCCTGGTTCTGCTTGTTTTGCTGAGCATCAGTTCTTGTAAATCTTTCCAGGCCTTTCTACAATCAGCTTGTTAATTTTTCATATTGAAAAGCATTTTCCACATCTCATTAGGTCCTTACGACAACCCTTTGAATAAAGTGATACTCTTATTCCTATTTTATAAATGAGGAAACTGAGGCAGACTGGGTCAGCTTTTAGTAGAGGCAGTAAGATTTTCCTACCCCAAATCCAACACTTCACTGTACAGCATGCTTGCCTAAATACTGAGGACTCAGACAGTTCTTGTCTCGCTTTAAAGTAAACTCTTTCAAAGGGTGGAACTCTGAATTCTTAAAAAGGATTGACTTGCTGAGAGTTTTTCAAGTTATGTGAATATATTTCTGAAAATGAAATTTTAATTTAAAATAACTTCAGCAAAGTATGGTGATAAGTAAATTGGAGCTAAATTCTTGTCTTAATTTTTAAATCATAAAACTGCTCCTGAGAGGTAGTATGTCCTAGGACAGGGAGTTAGCTTTGGAGCCAGGAAGAGCTCGATTCAAGTTGTTTCTCTGACACATCTTGGTTATGGCTCTCTGGCCAGGTGGCTTAATTTCAATGCAAGAGAGAACTTTCTATAGTTCTAAATACCAGAGAAAGTACCTGACGTATTGGTGAAGGATGATTTTCATATGGAAACCCTATGCCAGTGAAATTACAGATATGGCTCCTTTCCACCCTCCACCCTCATCACATAGATCTCTTCAAAAGCTATCAACAACAAAGTTCTGTGATTTATTACTGATATTCATATACAGAACAATTAAGCATTTATATAAAAGCAATGTGTGGAGAATTATTTCTTACTCATCTATCATTACTTTGTATTCAGTTTAAAAACTTGCACATTTGTCCCCTGAGTACTGCCCTCTGGTGGCAAATTGTAAAAAAATCCTAAATCTTTGGTAAACTAGAATTTGATTTGTTAGTTACACTAGAATGTAGAAAATAGATATTTTGATACAAACAGAGTTGGTCTTCTTTTACTTTAGTCCTGTTACTATTTGCATTAAATTGTTCACTCAAAAAGAAATAGGAAAAGATCTCATTAGGAGATCAGAGGTTCTTAATCCTAAATCTTTCCAGGGAGTCCATGAATAGATTAAAAGGGTATATCCATGAGCTTGGATGAAGGAAAAATACACCTTTAGTTTCATTAATTTCTAACTAAAATCTAGTATTTCCTTTAATTAGGAATGTGGGAAACAAACCATAGTAGTAGGTATATGAATGTCATGGAATATTATTGTTCTGTAAGAAACGACCAGCAGGATGATTTCAGAGAGGCCTGGAGAGATTTGCATGAACTGATGCTGAGTGAAATGAGCAGAACCAGGAGATCCATATACACGGCAACAACAATACTATGTGATGATCAGTTCTGATGGACATGGCTCTCTTCAACAATGAAATGTTTCAAACTTGTTCCAATTGTTCAGTGATGAAGAAAGCCATATACACCCAGAGAGAGGGATATGAATGTGGACCACAACATAACATTTTCATGCTCTCTATTGATGTTTACTTGCATTGTTTCCCTTCTCAGATTTTTTTTTCTTGTCGATCCGATTTTTCTTCTGCAACAAGATAACTGTATAAATATGTATACACATTCGATTTGTCTAGTATTTTGACATAGTTAACATGTTTTGGACTTCCTGCCATCTAGGAGAGGGGGTGAGGAGTCGGGGGGGGGGAATTTGTAACAGAAAGCTTTGCAAGGGTCAGTGTTGAAAAATTACCCATGCATATGTTTTGAAAATAAAAAGCTTTTAAAAAAATGGATGTTGAAAACTATCTTTACATGTATTTGGAAAAATAAAACACTATTGACATTTTTTAAAAGAATATTCAAAGCATTTTGATGCCTTAAAAAAAATTACTTTCATTTTCTAATGTTCCTTCCCATTAGAATCCTGGTTAGAAACAAAACAAACGTGTTTGCCACATTTGGCAATATATGCCTCATTTTTCTCCTATAACTCTCAACCACTCTGCTGAGAAGAGTGAAGTATTCCTCTCCACCGGTGAATTGAGACAATAATTTTAAAGTAAGTAAGAAATCATGTATATTAGTTACTAGTAGAAACCCTTCTGGGTGTTTAAAAATTAAAGTTACAATTTAGTACTCCAAAGTTCCTAACTATGACTAGGGTCTATTTTGACAGAGCATTCATATATCTAAGCTTTGAGACTTTTAAGTAGATAAAAGGGAGAACAGAGTACCTTGATTCCCCTAGCATGTGGTTTGTGGATGAGCAGTTTTTCCAAGACTGAGGCATTGATAAAGCTATAATGGACAACTAAGCATAATGCTATTCAGAAATTTTTACTATACATTGCAACCCCAATACTGATTTTTTATAATTACTTCAAATTGGTAAAGGTCCAAAATGATGCGATTTTAATAGTGGTTATTGCTATTTTTATCATTCTTGATTGCTCCTGTATGTTTAAAATTGGTGGACAGCTCCACGGAGAGTCTGAGAAGAAAAACATTGAATCTTCTATCATAATTGATTTTCACATATTCCCCAGAGACAGATGTAAGAGAACCCCTTGGAGTGGACATCCTCTAAGAGCGGGAGCCCTTGCTGGAAGGGATGCCAGGGCTAACCATTCATCAGCCCTGCCCATGCTGAGCAGACCCACTTAGAGGGAATTCTGATTTGGGACATTTTCAGGGGATAAAGAAGGTCCAGTGTTGTGCCCACCCTGAAAACGCTGCCAAAGAGCATTTAAAACTCTTTGCAAGCCAGCACCAACCTATCCTGCCCACCTGGTTACCTATTAATGTCCCTTGTGCACATCAGGCTCCAGTCAAAATGCCCTTCTTGCTCGTTTTCATGCATGAGAGTCCTTCTCTCCCCTTGCCCAAGGTCACACCTTAGATGCCAAGTGATTGGAAGGATCTGCCTCCTCAATTCTTTCTCTTGAAAATCTCAATTCCAGGGGCAGCTAGGTGGTGCAGTGGATAGAGCACCAGCCCGGAAGTCAGAAGGACCTGAGTTCAAATCTGGTCTCATACACTTAACATTCCCTAGCTGTGTGACCCTGGGCAAGTCACTTAACCCCAATTGCCTCAGCAAAAAGCAAAAAAAAAAAAAGAAAATCTCAATTCCTTTCTAGGCTCCTTTCCTTCAGGAGAAGTTCCCCAACATAATAGTTCTCCAGTAATTCACTCACCACTACCTGGTACAGGTAAGGGCAGCAACGTGCTTGGGAGAAAGTTCCCAAACCACCAATTCTACCTGCACCTCTGGTATCCTTTCATGAGGACATGGGCTCCCAAGTCAAGGCTGAGTGTTCAGTGACTCCGTGGAGAGGGAAAAAAGGGTTCAATCACCTTCCCAGTGGTTCTTGGTTTCCTCCTTTGTAAAATGGAGACAGTAATATTTGCACCAAGGGTAAGAAAGTGGGGAAATGGACAGACTGAAGTCAGTAAGATTGATTTTCAAGACTTCAAATCCAGCTTCATACACTTAGCAGTGGTGTGACCTGTCACTTAATCTTGTCTGCCTCACCTGTAAGATAACAGAAGGAAATGACAATCTCTCCAGTATCCCTGCCAAGAAAATCCCAGGGGTCATGACTGAAAAATGACTTAACAATACTTGCACTGCCTAATTATTTCACCAGGTGGTTGTCCAAAGAAGGGCTTTGTAAACCTTAAAATCCTTCCTCAAGGTACCTAAGTGGTTGTGATTGTTAATATTCACAACGGAGGCTTTCTTTGCCCCTTCAAAGCTCTTCCTAACTGTGCACTTCCTCTAAATCTGTTGGAATTACTAATCTGTAGTGACTTCTCTGGGTGACAGTTTGTAGTTTCTATTCAAGATACAGACTTCAATTCAATTTGGGAGCAGCCATCAGGAGAATCTATTACAAGGAACAAATAATGACAAGCTGATGGATGAGAGACCTGTTAGTTATCATACATAATAATACTTTACATTTCTAGAATAGGTGATGCTTTTCAAAGATGTTTCACATACATTATCTCATTAGGCATAACAGTCCTGTGAGGCAGGTAGAGTAAATATCATTATTCCCCCTTTGACACAAGAGAACTGGAAGCTCAAAAGATGTAAAAGCTCCGAGATTACACAATTAGTGGCAGAGCTATACAAGTTGACTATTGGTGCTTTTTCCTCATTTGTTATATAGAAGTGGTATGTCCATCCCCTCCCCCTTTTATTGTTTTAATTTCTCTGAGCACTGGAATTTTAGATTTTGAATAATCATAAAAGCCTACATTCACTTAGCTCTTAATATACATTAACTCATTTGACTTTCAAAGCCAGCCTGGGAAGTAGGTATCCCAGGTAATACTACCCCCATTTTACAGAAAAGGAAACTGAAAATCAGTATGGCTAAGTGATTAGTTCAGTCGTACAGTGTGCAAATATCAGAAGAACAACTAGGTATCTTTATTACCTCCCTTTCCCTTCTCCTTCTACAAGACTAGGAACACAAATGTAAAATCACCTTTCTCAATCTGGCACCATTCTCCTGTTGATCAGTCAGTTTTCAGTCATTTCAGACCCTCTTTGGAAGTGCTTTGATTTTAGTTTTGTTGTGAAAAAAATGCTGGGGTGTTTGCGATTTTCTTCTCCAGCTCATTTTTACAGATGAGGAAACAGAGGCCAGAGTATTTATGTTATTTATCACTTGCTTAGGGTCTCACTGCCAGGGAATGTCTGAGGCCAGATTTGAACTCAGCATGATGAGAGCTCCTGAGTCCAAGTCCAGCGCTCTGTGTGCTACATCACGGAGTAGTCCCTTTCCCTCTTTTATTTCCTATTTTTCTATCTGTAGCTTGTCTGTCCATATTTGTCCACCTTTTGCTTCTTTTTATATCTCCAGCACTCAACACAGTATCTGGCACGTAATGGATACTTAATAAATATTTACTGAATGACTGACTGATAATGGGAATTGAAAAGATTCATTAACTTGCTTAGATACCTTAAAAAACAATTAAAACAAAAGTACTTGGCTAACAATATAATAAAAGCTTTTTGAGAGGAAGTATTGTTTCCTAATTATTTTTAAACTTTTTGTGTCATGGACTGCTGGCAATCTATGAAGCCAATAGACTCCTCAGAATAAAGTTTTAAATGTATAAAATGCATAGGATTACAAAGGAAATCAGTTACACTGAAAGTTATCAATATTTACCTCCCCAAAAAACTTGTGCTATAGTAATATATTTGTGGTTAGCCTAATAACTATTGTAATTCCTAAATAGTTATGAGCATAAATGATATGCTGGGATAATAGCAATGACGATAATGTGATATGAAAGCACCTGTGATTTCCATAGGTTAATAGTCACACCTACTGATACTACATTTATTCAGCCATTCTCCAGTTGATGGGCATCCATTCAGTTTCCAGTTTCTAGCTACTACAAAAAGGGCTGCCACAAACATTTTTGTACATTCATCTTTGTAAGATTTTTGTGTTCCAAATTTTTCTTCCTGTCCTTTACCTCCCTCCTCCCCAAAACAGCAAGTAATCTGATATAGGTTAAATGTGTGTAATTCTTTTAAACATTTCCATATTTGGCATGTTGTACAAGAAAAATCAGATCAAAAGGAGAAAAAAAAAACATGAGAAAAACAAATTTTAAAAAAAGGTGAAAATACTATGCTTTAATCCATATTCAGTCTCCATAGTTCTCTCCCTGCATACAGATGGTATTTTCTATCCCAAGTCTATTAGAATTGCCTTAAATCACTTCATTGTTGAGAATATGAAATGCTCTTTAGTAAAATATTTATCAGAAAAAAATTTTTTTTGGCACAATGCCCCTTTGGGAAACAGTAGCCACTTCTTATGGAATATACCATGTGTGGACACTATTCACATAAAAGATCTGAGTGATTCTTTCTGCTCCCACCCCATCTTTTTTTTCCTCCCAATTATATGTAAAGATAGTTTTCAACATTCACTTGGATTTTTAATTTTAAATGCTTTTCTCCCTCCTTCCCTTTCCTCCTTCCTCTCCCCTTCTCCAATACGGCAAACAATCTGAGTGACTCTTAAAGGACCAAGACTTGGTGCTTTATTTACTAAGATTAGGATTTTATCAAAATATGCTGTCTCAAGAGAGAACTTTACCTATTACTCCCCCTCACCTCAGGGTGAGGGGCCCTGAACTCGGCTACTAGTTATAACCAGCTGTCCAGGACAAACTCTCGGGTGACTGATTTGAGGTTGGGCCAAGAAGAAAGCTGTAGGCCATCCCCATCCAATCATTCTTTTTGTGTAAGAGAAACTCTGCCAATTTATCAGATGTCCAAGTTTAGAATTCACTTCCTGTCATTACTAAACTAAATTCAGTGTCTGGAATAACAATATGTAGCAGAAGCTTCTCTGCAAGTTAATGAATAATTTTTCTTTGTACTCTGGCCTCTGATTTCAACGCATTTGTCACAGCCGTATGCTTTTAGTAATTACTCTTTAGGCACCTTCTAAAATGCTTCTGGTTTTTTAAAAGCATATTTCACTGCTTGTTTTTATTCCCCATTGTTTGGTTTGTCCTTTTCTATTTATCAACTATGTTCTTCCTCCCACTGTAACCCTGAAGGAATCTCTAATGTAATAAAAAGGAATATGACTTTTACTTGTTTACTTTGTTCAGCATCCAGGAAAGGGTCTCGCACCTAGTAAGTGCATGATAAATGTTTATGAAATTGAAGTGTTACACCACCTAATAAAAGGAAAATGAATCATTCTCTATATAACATGCCATATGTGTATATATACATGATTCAGTGCATGAATCTAAACTCCTGGATTTTTTTAGTTTAGTTTCTTGATGTAAATAAGCTAGAATCACAATCCTGTTGCCCCTCTTTGTTATTTTACAAGAATGGTTTAATTTTGAGCTTTCAAGGGGATATTTTTAACCAGTTGCCCAACATATTTTTGTTATCTTCAGACATGTGCCAGTAAATGTTTAACAAATGACTTGCTAAAAAAATGTATACCTGGCACAACTTCATTTTAATCCAGATTAACATTTTCTCCATCACTTTCTTAAGTCTAGACTTTTATTTTTTAAAAAATATTTTTAAATTTATTTTTTCCAGTCATAAATGTATATTAACTTAAAATACACATTTCTTTATGAATTGTATTGGGGTTAAGCCTAGATTATTAATGAAACAATAAACAGGCCCTGATTGTAGGATTTTGCTGATTTCCACAATGTAAATGTTCACATTGAAAATTTAATAATCAGCTTAGCTGTTTGAACTCATTTGCTCTGAAGTAGGCTTGTTGGTAACTAGTAAACATAGTAGTCTTATGTCTTTCAATTAGGAGACAGGCCTAAATCCAGGGGAAATGAGCAGGTATTTTTCTGGTGTAATGAGGACAACTACTTTGTCTATAGCATTCAGTCTTTCCTGCTACAATGTTTGAAATTGTCTTTATGGTTCCTTAAGGGCTTTTTACCTGGATTAAAATATGAGATATAAGAAAGTTCAGCAGCCCAGAGATCTGGTTTCTCTCTAGTTATTTGATCCATGTAATCCTTGTAGCCATGTAGGATGAGGTAGATGGACAATGAGACCTCTAAAGTCTCTGCAATCATAGACCCTGTTTGCCAAGCTAATGCCAAATGGGCAGATAAAGACAAGGTGTACCCTGTAAATACAGAAAAGGGAAGCTTAACTTTATACAGGGTGGTCCAAATGCTCTCCATAGTCCCAATTCTCTGTCAGTCAGTGATTACCTATATTGTAGAGGGAGTTACATATACCAATGAACTCACAGGTCCAAATTCTATTCCTGTCCAGGGATTGTGCTAGGTGCCATAAATACGAAGATAAAAATCTTAGTCTTTGTTTTGCAGAAGATTCTACTCAAAGTGGCTTGCCCAGAGTCGCACAGTTAGGAAGTGTTAAGTGTCCGAGACCAGATTTGAACTCAGGTCCTCCTGACTTCAGGGCTGGTGCTGTAACCACTGTGCTACCTAGCTGCCCCAGGTATGCCCAATTTGATAGCCCTTTGGGGATAGTTCCAAATTGCTCTCCAGAATGGTTGGAGCCATTCACAATGAGTTAGTCTTATAATCTCTCTATGAATAGACCATCCCAGAAGCTGGTGAAGGGGAGGTCCTTCCTATCACATAAGCAGTGAGTCCAGGGATGGTACTATTCTCTTGATGTCATACTTCTCATGTGTGACACACATATTTGCTACATTGGGCTCATCTTGTTCCTGAACCTCATCTTCCAAGACATAGATTTGCAAAATCTCAGTTAGAAAGAATCTGGCTGAGTATGAGGCAAGGAAGTCATAAAAGACTCAAATTTTGGAGATTCTGGTTGAATTCAGAGAAATGGTCACTCAGTGACCTATCCTATATTTTGGCTTATGACCTCAGTTTTTGTAGAAGCTTACTTATCCACAGATGTCCTGGCAAACAACCAAGCCTGACTTTTAATTTGCTCTTGCCTGTCAGCTAACTTGGCCCTCATCTTCTCTGCTTCAGGGGAAAATTGGTCCTTTTTCTGGAGTGGTCACTATCTAATCACTGGCATGGGAAAGAAAGCTACTAAAGATGAAGCATACTATTTATTTCAGTGCAGGTTTCAAGTTGGTAATTAGTACCAACGACCAACCTGCTTCTATCCCTACTTCCCCTTCTGTCCCTACCTGCACAAATATTCAAAACAGCAGAGTGAGAGATGTCACAAAATACTTCCTCTCTTCTAAAAGTACTGGTTAATTGAGGAACTATCTAAATAGAATATGGGAATGAAGGTGTTAATATTACATACATAATAGAAGCCAATGGGAGTTGTTTTTAGCATATACATTTTTACAATAAATCATGGAATAGGGAAAAATTAGGATACAACATGTGAGTTTTTGGGAGATTGGAGACCTTTGGCTAAACCACGTAGTCTGGAATTGTGAAGGACCAAAAGAGTATTTATTGACAAAAGGAAGAAGAAAGGGTGAAAGAAGGAAAAAAGTAAATAATGTCAGAGCTGTTTTGAGGAATAACACCTTCAGGTGGGATTCCAGTGTGATCCCCCCTCTGTACCCAAATGAAATCCATTGGAGGAGTAGAAAATACTGAGATTCTGGGGCTCTATCCAGAAGGGGCCTGAGAGTGAGAGGTCATTGCAGCTTTTCATGTTGGGAGAGAGCCTCTGACACAAGATTGCACATATATATTCAGTGCATTAGTGTTTTCTCTATAGAAGGCATGGTGGACTTGACTAGAAACCATACTTATTAGTCAACAGATATTTCTTGTGCTAGAAGACTTCTTTAGTTTCCCTTTAGTTTTATATATATATATATATAAAGTCTAGAAAAGGGAAGAGCTTATTTTCCAAAACAGGGATGTTCAAGGAGAAGCTTATCCCTGGTCAGGAGAAAGCAAGTCCTTATTGGCATAAAAGAAAATATGATAAAGTTTTCTCCTTTTCTTATGCATTTTTTCCAAAGTTTTTTGTTGTTGTTGTTTGTTGCTGTTTTTGTTTGTTTGTTTTAGAATAACAGAGCAGAGTAACCAGGGTCATAGTTTCACCAGAGTTCTTAATGTTCAAATTCACTGATGTAGCAAGTCAGAGAGTCCAATGGTCTTGAACCTTGACTGAAACAATTTTCTCTCGGCTTTTAACAGATTACTTCTGGGAACAATCAGCTGCTAAATGTCTCCCAAATGGAGTGCACGTGAGGTTTTCAATTGTACCTTTATTCTGTTCTGTCCAGTTAAGAGCATATACAGGAAGTAACAGAACCATGAACCTCAACTAAATTGGTAGTGACTAAATTGTTGGGAGGGTGGAGATTTATTGGCTGGCTCCCAAGATTATCAGGTGCTAGTCCATTTAATTCCAGCTGTAGCTGCTGGGTGGTCTTCTATGTCCAAATGTAGAGAAGAAAAATCACAAAATAACAGTAAGAAGGTAGTTACATAAAATATTTCTTCTCCCTTTAAAAAAATGGAGATTATTGCTTCCTAATTTTTCTGTTTTGTTAATATGGGCTTTTCAACATAAGATACCCTTGTGTTTTGCTATTTTAAGGCAAAACCTGAATCTTTCCCTCAAAAAATCCAAGGTCAATTGGAAAACTCCAGAAGAGATTCTGTGCAGTAGCCTAGATGTGGAAGATGAACAAATGAAAAAGTATTTCTTAGGTGCTTACAGTGTGCCATGCATTGTTAGATACCTGTAATACAAATAAGTAAAACAAAGTAGCATCTGCCTTCCAGGAGCTTACATCCTAATGGGAAAAGACAATATACTGGTGAAGGGGGAGTTTAAATATTGTGGCATGATTTGGAAATGACCAGGAAGCATCATGATACCTTAGTTCCTTCCCTAGAGCTTAGGCTGCAGAGGATAATTAGAGTGCGGCAACTGGCACTCTGGATTTAGTCTGGGAAGCGATGGAGGCCAGTTTTGCTGGATTGTAGAGCGTGTAAAAGGAGTAATGTGTAAGTAGCCTGGAAAGACAGGTAGGATCCATATTGTGAAGGGCTTTGCTAGAAAAAGGAGTTTATATTTTATTCCCTGGGCAATGACCTAAGCTGCTTAAGATTTGAAGCACATGGTCAGAACTGTGAACCAGGAATATCAGTTTGGCAGCCCCTGTAAAGGATAGATTGGAGAGGGAGGGATTGACTGATTAGCATCCAGCAAAAGGTGTGAATTAGGGTGTGAATCAATGAAAGGGAGGAAAGGCAGAGTTTGAATTGGTAGGATCTGGCTGAGAGAGTGAAGAGTCATGTGGGAAAAGTTCAGATAACAAAGGGAAACTACTAGAATTAAGGGGGAAACGGGGAAAGGCTTTCTGTAGTTGTTTATCCTTTATCTTTGAAGAGGACCATGACATTGGGGAGATGGTGCCATGACATGAAGTGAGGGAGTTCTTCCAAAGGCCAGCTCCCTTGCTTTCTTCTCTGGAGCCTTCTGGGATTGAAGAGGAAACCAAGAAAGGCAGTAGGGAAGGCATTGCAGGCTTGGGGAGCAGCAGGGACTAGGCCCTGAGTCAGGAAATGGAGTGGCTGCCTCCAAACCTCAGTTTCTAGAGAGGTAAGATGAAGGGGATTGGAAAGCAGAACCTTCCTCTTCCAGCTTTTGCTTGACCTGATATCTAGACTCTAGGGGGGGTTGGCTTTTTCCTTAATATTTTGATAACTGCATTTTAGTAGACTTGCTTTCCTTCAATCTTCTGTATTTTATGCTGTTTGGCATTCAAACCCCTTCATAAGCCAACCTGCTACCTTTGCAATCTCCTTGCACCTAACTCCCTAATACATTCATCCATTGACGAGATAGCCAGTCTCTCTGGCTTTCTCCAGGGTTCACTTTCTCTCCTCCACTTCCATTTTTGATCTCCCTGGCTTCCTTTTAGTCCCAAACCCTACCTTCTACACCAGAGGTTCTGCTTCTTTGCTTCTCCTTTCCTTCTTATTGTCCTCCTCCTCCTCTCAATCCCAAACACCACCCTCTATAGCAGAATTGCTTCTTTTCTTCTCTCTCCTTATTCTCCTCCTCCTCTCAATCCCAAACCCACCTTCTATTACAGAGCTGTTTCTTTTCTTCTTCTCTTCCTCCTCCTCCTCCTTCTAAGTTTTTATTTTTCCAAATCCATACAAAGATAATTTTTAACCTTCACCTTTGCAAAACCTTGTGTTTCAAATTTTTCTCCCTCTCTTCCCCCTCCCCTAAAACAGCAAGTAATCCCATATAGGTTAAACCATTACACCAGAGTTTCTTAAACTGGAGGGGGGTCTCCACATCAAGTTGGGGTCTCCCCAAATTTGGCAACACTAAAAGGTATCATACTGCGACAAGATTTAATTCTTTTATGTAAAAATAAACAAGCACATCTGTCTCAGCATGCAAATTTGCTTTCATCATTAATAAATGGTAAAATTATATGCATGCCAAAGAATTGTTTTAAAATAAAATCTTTATTCTTTAAAAACAAATTTATTTTTTATTATTTATTTTTTAAAATGATTTTTTTAATGATTTATTGTTAGTGTTCGATTTCTATGCCTCTTAATACACCTATATGGGGGAAAGTATAAATTTCTCGGGTAAATAAGGATCCCGAGTGGAAAGCTGAAGAAGCCCTACTCCACACGCAGCCTCCCTCTTAACTCTCGAGCCATTTCTGTGCTCATTACACGATTTTAAGCATACAATCTGAGAAGGGGTTCCACACAAAAAGGGTCTAGTACCCCGGTTGGCCAGCCGTTCCCGCCCCCTGCTCCCTCCCCTCAAAACAAAATCTACAAAACAACACGCGCAAGCCGGCCCTTGCTAAGTAAGGAGGCGGGCGCAGGCTCATCACGTGACACGCGCGTCTCCTGTCACTTCCGCCGTCAGTTCCCGGCCCTCAAATATGCTTCCGGGTTGAGAAGGTCGCCCGCGGCGGCGCCGGCGTCGCTCTCCGCTGGTGCCTGGTCTATGGAGCCAGTAGGTGCCGGCGGCGGCAGCGGCAGTGGCAACGGGAGCCGTGGCGGCGGCGGCGCGAAGGCAGGAGGCGGAGCCCGCGTTGGGGCCTTTGCCCCGGCAGGATGCTACCTGGTTTGGCCGCCGTCCTTGCTCACAGACGCGGCTGGTCGTGCCTGGCCCGGCTCCCTCTGAGGTGCCGGGCGGCACCCAGCGGCGCTTGTGGCCCGGCCCAGGGTGAGTGGCCCGGCCCCGGCTCGACCCCGTGGGGGGGGAGGCCGGAGAGATGGGCCTCTTCCTCTCACGTCCCCTTTTTGTCCCCTAGGCCGCGGGGCTTCTCCGTGCAGCCCACGCCATAATCGAGCTCGCGCGTCACTGCCCACTTCCCATGTCCATAGCCGGCCCCGGTCAGCCCTCGGTGTGCACCTCGGCACGTAGCAGAGCGACCCCTCGCCCCCTCCCCTTCCCCTTCCCATCCCGAACCTTCGGAAAACGAATCGAAATTAGAATTGGCTCATTAAGTTGGCTCTTCCTGTCTCCCAGTCCTTAAAAATGACCGGAGTCCGGCCCCCGGACTCGCCCTCCCCTTTGCTTTCCATCCCCACTGATCTGCGGGGTCCCCCAGCAGAGGGCAAGCCCCCTCCTCGCTGGGGCGGAGTCTCGCAGTAGGAAGCACTGGGTAGTCTGCCTCTGAGAAGGGCTAGGTTGACCAGGGGAGGTTGTGGAATGCATTCTCCGTCCACTTTGGCTTTTCTGAAAAAGTGGGGGGTGGGCGCCTCTGTTGAGTGGTTTGAAAAAAACAGTCCCGCTTTGGAGTTGCATGGAAATGAGGTGTTTGCTGAGTTCTAGGAAGAATGGCGGTGCTGCCCCCCCACTTTAATGGACTAGTTTCTATTGAGCAAGTGTATGATCTGGCTAATGTATTTAAATCTTAACTGGAGGAGCTATTCAATCTCTTTTAGTGAAAAAAAAATTTTTTTTAAATTTTGTTAGTTTCTTACATTGACTGTTAGAGGATTTTGAATTCCATTGCTTTCTCCCTCCAAGAGAGGCAATCAATCTGATATACCTGTGCAGTCCTAGTAAACACATTCCCACATTAGTCATATTGTGAAAGGAGAATCAGAACCAAGGGGATAAACCATGAAAGAAAAAAAAAGTCAACAAAAGTGAAAAAAAGTATAATTGCAAATAATTCTTAAAGTTTTTGGAGAAGTATTGAATTATAGTGTAAAATCTCTCGGGTATCCTTGATGGATCTTAGCAGGATCTGACCTTTGGTTCATCCATTTATTTGTAAAACCGGTAATTACAATCTAAGTGCCAGTAAGTATTACTTTGTAGTTTTAGATACTATGCTAAACAATAAGGAAAATAAAATAAGCATATATGTATAATGTATACATATATACACAAACATAAAAAACATTTGTTAGTATCAGTATATAAAATCAATAACCATTTATGAGCACTAGTTACAAATGAAACATTAAAGGGTTGTTAAAAGGCAACTTTTTATTTAGCTAATTTATCTAAATAAGCCTTAAAAAAATTAACCTTAAAAACCTCCAGTTTAATTTGCTATGCTCATATGAGATCAAAAAGAATGGCTAAAAAACCTATGAAAGAAAAGTGATTTAAGAAAGTCTAAAGCGAAATTTGATTATTTGCCAGGGATCTTGAAGTTTTGGTGACTTTTAAAGTGCATTGTAATGCTGTGTGCATTTGGAGTGCTTATTAAAATAGTATGTATAATATCAAAATATTACTTTTTGCTGGTATGAAGTATAAGTAATTTTAAAATGTAAACAGTTTTTAAAAGGTAAAAGAGTAATGCAAAAATATAAACATAATTTAAAAAATGGAAATGGGACATTAATATTTTATTGCCATTTTTGTTTCACTGATGTTTTATTATCCCTTCAGATTAACATTGGACCTTTTGCTAGCATACATAAATTTTTATGTTCCTTTTTTTTTTTTAATGTTCTTGCATAGGCCCACTTTCAAGCAAAAATACTTTTCAGGTGTCCATTAAAGAGAGAAGAGAATAACATTTTCCACAATTTTATATAATTATTTTATAGAATTAACATTTAAAATTTTTGTGGTAGAATTTCATGTACTTCCAACTTTTGACAATTTGCTGATTCTTGGGGGGGGGAGTGCTCTCGCCTGGAATTGGTATTTTTAAGATGATTTAGCTTATATTTGGAGATTAGCAAGTTTGATTTTTGTGGAAAACACTTCAGTTGAAATGATAAAGCACTCTGAAGACTTGCCTTAGCAAGCAGTAAGACATAACTGTTTCAGAATAACTAGTTTCTTTTGCAATATTTATTTTATCCATTTAAAACCATTATTTTGAGAAGGGGACCTTAGCCTTTACTAGCCTACCAAAGGGGTCTGTGATACAAAAAAGGTTAAGAACCTCTGGCTAGAAGATACTGGCTGAGCTTCAGGCTCTAATAAGAGTTGTTGAAAAGCAAAGAAGAGAGAGGGTAATATTGGACTTTGTCACTTAGTTATTTTTGATTATGTTAAAACATGAAAGTAATATGTAATTGAATTAAGTATAGTTTAATTCGGTGTTGGTGATTTAACACTTAATTTAATATATAGTGATTAGGAATATCCAAACTACTGGATAATTAAATTCTTGAGAAAGTAAAACCAAGATATTTTCTCTCTATCTGTAGAGCTGAAAGTAGTTAGGAAAACAAAGCAAACCAAACCCTGGTCCTGTAGATTAGTCTCTGGTGGAAGGAAGAGTGTCCTGATCATCTGAAAACATCTAAACATGCAGTGTTTTATAAAGCTGGTGAGAAGCTAGGCAGAGAGAGACCGAAGATCAGAAAAGGCAGCCAGTAGGGTTTAGCAGCATTCACCCTTGATAGTGGAGGACAGCCTGGAGTCTCAATCTGGGGGGCTGGAGGGAGCTGATCTAGACATCCCAGGCCTGCTGGAGCCTCCCTAAAGGCCCAGGGACTATGGCGAGGGAGCATTAGAACAGCTTTGCCCTTGGGTAGGAATCTGGCAGGCAGAGTGGTTTGCTAACCAGAAAGGTTTTTGTTTTTTTTTTCCTGGGCAGTTGTAGAGTTCACAAGGAAGCAGAGTGTTTATCTATTTGCCTGCCATAGTTTCTTTATTGATGGAGTCTGTAGATCATGTTATTACTCAATATCAAATGCCATAGAAGAGAGCAAATGATAAAGTTGATGCATCTTTGTGTAGTATGCACTTTAATCTTGATATTAAAGATGCCATTTAAAATTTTGCTTCTGCCTGAATTCTTTTTGAAGCAATATTAGAGGCACTTAAAAAAAATGTAGCCTGGTCATTTGTCATTTTTTTAAAGAAGAATTATTTAGAAATGTTTAGGATCTCTTCAAAATACCCTAGCACAGATTCTTGGAATGACGAAAGGAATATTTTTCCTTTCATAGCTCATGAACCAAGTGTGACTATGTGAATATGAACAAAGACTGAACTGTCCTTTCTTCCTGTAAAAGCTCAGGAACCCCCTCCCCTCTCACTTTTTCCAACAGCCAGGCACTAAGTACTTGGTAAATGCTTGTTGAATTAAATTGACCTGGTGGTGCTCAGAATCACTGGGTATAGATAATTTTTTTGAAAGATGCTAAACTGCCAAAAGAAAGTAATATTAATAGTGAAAAAGTTGATTTTCTGAGATCAAGAAAACAATCTCTGAAGTTGAAGCTTTAAGTCATTTATTTGGCAGAATGTTATGTGATACTGCTAAGGAAATTCTATTCCACTTCACGCTTGTGAGCAGGCGCCAGATAAGGCCTACTGATATCAAGGATTCTTAAAAAGTTTGGGAGGTTGATTAACAAGTGTGTTTTTCTCTCTCTTTTCCCAAACCCTGTTGAAAAAAAAGAAAACCATCATAACAAATAGACAATATCCAAAAATATTTGTTTCATTCTGTTTATGTTGAGTCTGTTCTGCCAGAAGATTTTGTCAGAAGTATACTTCATCATTGGCTAGGGACTCTGATTAAAGCAAGCTACAAAGCTGCCATAGTTAGTAATCATTCAACTTAATGTCCTGTACCTTAAACATCTGTAGCTATATTCACTCATACGTCATAACTGAAGTTTATAATGATTGAATCATTAAAGAAAATTCATTATATTTTTCTGTTTATGAAGGTAGATAAGTCTATTTTCAAAAGATTTCCACAAAATTGTTTTTAAAGTATTGACACTTAGTGTCAAATCTCACTTATTTGGAAAACTCTTATTGACTTTATTTTGTTATAGAGTAGTACTTCTGGAGCAGTAAAGTTGAGTGACTTCTATATAGTGAACATTGGTAGGGAAGAGTCCTGAGGGAGATAGTCCCAAGTGTGCATAATAATGATGGAGAAATGGTGTTCATAATAAAGATAGAATTTTAAATATTTAAGATGGAAGAAGGGTAAGTGAGAACAGCATGACTTACTTTTTTTTTTTCCCCCTGAGCATCAAGGGATGAGCAAATAAATTTGCTCTTTCCCTTTTTAAGAGGAAGAGGAATAGGGACCAGAAAAGACATAGTTTTGACCTGGATAAGACTGATAATTTCAATCTTCCAATCTAATAAATATCTTGTGCTTGTACTTTATTTTTTTTTCTCAATAGTAAATTTCCCCCCAAATACGTGTAAAGATAGTTTTCAGCATTCTTTTTTTTTTTTTTTTTTGCTTTTTGCTGAGGCAATTGAGGTTAAGTGACTTGCCCAGGGTCACACAGCTAGGGAATGTTAAGTGTCTGAGGCCACATTTGAACTCAAGTCCTCCTGACTTCAGGGCTGGTGCTCTATCCACTGGGCCACCAAGCTGCCCCCAGCATTCGTTTTTTGTAAGACTTTGTGTACCAAATTTCCCTCTCTTCTCTTAACCTTCCCTCTCCTCAAGACAGCAAGCAATCTGATATAGGTTAAACATATGCAATCCTTTTGAACATATTTCCATATTTGTGATGTTGTGCAAGAAAAATCAGACCAAAAGGGAAAAAATCATGAGAAAGAAAAAAACAAACAGAAAAGTGAAAATACTATGCTTTGATCCACATTCAGTCCCTGTGGTTCTCTCTGCATGTGAATGGCATTTTCTATCCCAAGTCTATTGGAATTGCCTTGAATTACCACATTGTTGAGAAGAGCCAAGCCCATCACAGTTGCAGCACATAATCTTTTTGTTATTGTGTCTTGTGCTATAATTAAAGACTGCCAGAATTGTAGGTAGAATTAGAAAGAGGCAAAGTTCTTCCTCATTCTCTTCCACCTATCTTCCCTCTGTCTTCATAAGCCACCCACTCAAGTGTCCCATGCTTCCTATTTAAGTCTCAACTTCTGCCAGCTGAAACCCCCTATCCCAGCTATGTATTGATTTTTTCTGCTAAATAAAACAAAATTGACCCAAATACATGAATGACTGACATTAACTCTCTCCTTTTTTTGCTTCTCCAAAGAGGAGCTCATCTCCACTTGATGGAATTTGAGGGGAAGGTATTTTTGACCTGGGTGACTTCTAGTAGGCTTTGCATATCTTTTTATGTATATATATTGGTATATCTTTCCCTCCTTGTTTCCAAGTAATCCACCTAAAACAGTAAACCCTGGTAATAATTTATGGGTAAAATGTACACATTTCTGGTCTTGGTACATAGAAAGAATTGCATGTTCATCTGTGAATGTGATAGGAAATTCTCTTGTCTTTATATCCTATAAATTTGTAAAAAGGTCTTGTTACCTGAAATATAAATAATAATTCTTATTCTTTTCCCCTAAAATTTAATTTTTTTTTTTAGGATGGCAGAGCTTAGTGACACTTGGAAGTTTCTCAAGCATTTTACCATGCAGTCATCTACAAATTTACTCACTGAGTCAAGTAAGAACTTCTTCTACAAATACTCAGAAAGAAGGAATGGACATGCAAAATGTTCAGTTACCAACAGCTACAGTAAAACATATACCCACTCCTGATGAAACAGGTACATATTTTGTTCCTTTTTTTTTTTTTTTTTTAATCTTGAAAACTGTTGAGAAATTGTCTCTGAACAATTGTTATCTTTTTTTTTTGTGGTGGAATTGCTAAATTGCTATGTAAAATTAGAGATAATACAGTTTGAAATTTATTTTATACATAGTAGAGAGTTGAGGCACTTCCTGTGTTATTTTGAAAAAGAAAAAATGAACGTAGTTTTTCATTGTGTAATTAAAATGATCATTGGAATAACATACTACTGGCAAGATTAATAATTGGTTACAAAAATCAACTTTTCATCACTATTTGATTAATTATTTGATTATTTTGGTAATTATTTTTGCTTTTGATAATTTTGATAAATTAAACTTGAATTAGAAGCATTGTTTCTCTTTAATATTATTTCCGTTTAGAGAGAATGACTGTTACAGGAGTGGCTAACTATTAAGTCTGGGCACATATGGAGTTTATTCACTGATGGTCTGGAGAGTACGAGTATGTTTCTCTCAATCCACCCTAGATCCCAAGAAACGAATCCCCTCATTGGGTAGGGTAGAGGCAGAATGAATTGCTAGGGTTGGTCCTCAAGGAGAGGATCTGTTACAATGAAGAACAAACCTAAGATTATGTGATATTTTAGAATTCCAGGAGACCTTAGATATATTGCCTAGTACAACTCCCCTCTTTTGCAGATGAATTGACTCTGTTCTAAGAGATTTGGGTGTTTTGTGAAGATTATACAGCTAGGGTAAGAGACCCTCAAACCAGTGTCTCTTGATTCATTATCCCTGATCCTTTACATTCTGACTTATACTTTAGGTAACAAGAGATTCCACTTGGGTAGTGTAGTGGAAAGAGTGTTGGGCTAGGACTTAAATTGAGATTCATGCTAAGATTTTGAATAATTACTTGGGGATGTTTTAGAGGGGATTTTTCGTAAGATAAAGTTTGGAGAGATGGTCTTTTTGATGCTTTCTAACCTCAAGATTCCACGATTCTGTACTCAGAAGGCTCACATCCTGGCTATGTCATCTGTGATTCCTTGGGGCCTGTTATTTTACATCTGTGGGCTTCAATTCCCTCTATGAAACAAAGCATTTGGATGAGAGAATTTCTCTTAAATGTACATATACATACATACATACATACATACATACACACACAAACACTCCTCCCCATATAGTGTGTGTGTGTACATATATACACATGCACGTGTGTGTGTGTGTATGTATACACACACACACGTTGACCAATGTACAAAAATACATCTTATTCTGTACTTGGAGTCCTTTGCTTCCATTAGGAGGTAAGTAGATTTTGTCATTAGTCCTCTGGAGTTCTCCAAAGTTGAGATGGTACAGTAGCTAAAATACTGGCCCTGTGTGAGGAAGAATCGAGTTTAAAATCTTACCTCAGATAATTTCTCTCTGTCTCAGTTTATTTAGTAACATTTATCACAGTTGTTGTGAGGATCAAGTGATCTATCTCACGGTGCCTGGAACATAGTAGGGGCTATATAATACTGTT
>JAJPUD010000342.1:176064-189881 GCA_023553655.1 Myrmecobius fasciatus | reverse complement strand
TTTCTCTTTAATTGTTGGTTCTCCACTTTCCTTCCTATTTTTCTCCTGAGTGAAATTATACACATACATAAATGTACATCTGCCTATCAAGCACACACATATTTGCCAAGCTCTTCTGTCTTTTGACTAGTTCATAGGAGAGCTTGTGAGGTTCAGGGGTTCGCTGCTTCCTCCTCCCCCCTGATTCTGATAGAACATTTCCCTCAGTCCTTGCCCTCCCTCCCCGCACTCTATTGGCTTTTCTCCCCCTTTTCCATTCTTCTCTCAAGATCCAGACCTAGCCGACCCATTGCAGGCCCTGTCTAATTAGACTTCCCCAGATGGGCCTGACGATGGCAGTCGTCATGCCCATCTGCCTGTGGGGGGTGTTGTGGAAGGCAGGCACTAACTGCCATGCTGGAACACCACACAACTCTGCTTTCTAGATCTGTCTGGAGGAGGGTCTTTGTGGTGGTGGGTTTGGTGGGGAAGGGAGCCGGGAAGCTACCTTGCTTTGTGCCCTCTGCCTGTTGAGGGCACGTGAATCTCTGGTGCTTCCTCTTCTGTCGGTGTGAGAGCATCTGGGGAGGTGGGAATAGGAGAGAGAAGTTAGTGGGACCAGGGGCTGCATCTTCCCTGGGTACTTCAAAGTCCGTCACCAGGGCAGGTTTGTCAGGCCCTTGCCCTTCAGGGCCCTTCAAGGCCTCTGGGTCAGGCTCTTTGGTCCAGAGTGGGGGAGTGACTAGCAGGGTTCCACAAGCACATCAGTGATGACCAGGATTGGCCTCCAGGCCTGTGGACTCCACATCCAGCACTCTCTCTCTGAAACCCTGTGCTCTTCCAGCAGGGTCCTCATGTCTGATGATTTGGGAGGTGACTCCTCCAGTACAGCGTCTGCTCACCCCCGTCAGTGTAGAGGAATCATGCGCCCCCTTCTCCTCCTGTGCGCATTTTAGGCCCAGCTGGGCGTTGAGAGTGGACGAAATGGTATTTGATTCTGACACCAGCCTGGAACTGCTGGGGCCTTCGGAGGGAGGTGACTCGGCCAGACCGCCGTTTTTGAAGAGTGTTGGGGAAGCTGGGAGGAAGTGGATTAGGGAGGGGAAGCATTTGTTAGTAATGGGGAGGGGAGGCAGAGCTTGGCCTTTAAGTGGAGGCCGAGGCCGGAAGCCTGACCACGTGGAAGGCTGCCCTGGGCAGGAAGGGAGAAGTTTGGGACTGGGCCTTCAGGGCAGAATGTGCTCTTGGGCTCCCTTCTCCCATGGAACTCATTGTACCCATTGGGCCGGTGTCTCATGAGCGGCCTCCTGAAGTCCTGACACCAGGGCCCCAGGCTTTGGGGAAACAGCTGCTTCTCCTGTGTGGCCCTGGAGAGCTGGGAGCGCTTGAGTGGCCATTAGGTGAGTGCCACCCTTGGAGCCTTGCCACCAGCCAAAAAGGGGAGAAATGGGGAACTTAGGGGAAAAGGGGAGGACTGCGGCCTAAAGTGACAATCTGCTTTCTGTTCTCCCATTGGTTGGCAGTGTCCATTGGTGGAAGAACGCCGAAGCGTGTGTCAGGAATTGGGACAATCTGGGTCCCCTGGACTTCAGGGCCGGTCTCATCACCCAAGTCCTCTCCCCTTTATTGAGGGCATTCTCATCGCCCGAGGCCTTTGGCTTTCCTCAGAAAGTTAGGGGAAGAGAGAGGATTCTGGGAAGAAGCCAGAATGTGGCAGAAAATTCTAACTCCAGATTTCCCTCACACAAAGACAGAAGTGGGCCTCAGGGTGAACATAGAATAGTAAAAAACCAAGTAGAGGAGAACTAAGGAGACTGAAGGTAAATCAGCACATGCTAGGTTCACTTCTTTTTTCTTTCTCCCATGGTTTTTCCCTTTTGCTCTGATTTTTCTCTCCCAACATAATTCATAAAGCAATGTGTACTAAAAATGAACCTACTACAAAAAAAAGTCATATTTGGGCCCTGCGGTTTGGCCTCTGTGAAGCATGAACATCTCTAGGTCAGTTCAGAACTAGGAGCCCTGAGGCTAATGGGGGGGGGGAGCTGCCTTGGCCCCAGCCACAGACCTTCCACCTCCCAGTCAGGGTGGGGAGTTGGATGTCTGTGTCAGGGAAGATTGAAGGATCCCCTGCTGATAAGGGGCAGAGGGCCCAGCTGGATTGCTGAGATGCCCTAGGGGAGAAGGAACCAGCTTGTGCCCAGTGAGTGCAGAAGCAGGGAGGAGCTGCTGGCTGTAGGCACTTAAGGAGGGCAGAGTTCTTGGTTTGGGGTTCTGGGCCAGAGGCCTGAGGCCCTGTGCTCCTACCGCAGGACTAGAGGTAGTCAAACCAACAGCCTGCTACAAAATGAGCTGGCAAAAGAAAAAGACCCCACTATAGAAAGTTACTTTGGGGATAGAGAAGATCGAGGTTCATCTTCTGAGGGGGATGCTAAAATGGAAAAAAACCCCAAAAAACCTTTCCTGCCCCAGAGAGTAATTTCAAATGGTCACCTGCTCAAAAAGAACTTTTTTTTTTTTTTAAAGAATCCAAAACACTTAAGATTTATTGAAAACTATGACATAGAGACAGACCAGATTTTCATTTGAAATTAAACAGCCAACAACTTCCAGTATTTCCCTGGTAGATCATTCTTGTCCCCAGTTACTAACAAAGCCCAAATTAACAAGTGAAGTTTGCGCACCAACATTCATTTATAACACCTCTTGCTCTTCCCCCTTTTCCAAGGACGGAAAGCAACTCTTTCTTGTCTTCAACCAAGTTTGTGAGAGTTGACCTCACTTGTTTTGCAGTAATTAAAAACCCTTCACCTTAAGTCAGAACTGGCAGAAAACTGGCATTTGCTTTGGAGAGAGCCCTTTTCAGGTAAAAGTCCCCTCCTCACAAGTCCAATGCTCACTGACTCCTGGTCCATGCTGCAGGATCCAGATGAAACAAAATATACAAGTTAACTCAATAGGAAACCCCCAAGGCCTTTCAAAAAGCAGAAGTGTAATGCCACAAAGGAAAAAGGAAAAAAAAAAAAAAAAAGCTGAGAGCCAAGGGGATGGCTCAGAGAAGTCAGCACCAAAGGGGGTGAAGAAGGAACAATGTCTGTTATCGATATAAATGAGAGAATGAAAGCCCAGAAAGGAACATGAAATACTTAGTTTTCTGCAGAAATAAACAGGTCTGAGAGTTCTAACTCTCCCTGACCCCAAGTTTCCCGAGGCTCCCCAGGTCAGAGACCTTCTCATCCAGAGCCGCACGCCCACAAGTTTGCTTCTGCTCAACAATGAAGGGGAGCCCCCGGTGTGGGAGCCCGCATTGCATTTTCTGCCCTCCCTCCCACCGGAGCTCACCCCAACTTCTGGGATGTCACCCGTTAGTCGTCTTGCTACCCTCCTAGAGTATTCAGCACTCCAACCATCTTTTCAGCTACATCATTTACACGTTGGTCCCAGGAAAGAATGACACTGGGGCTGGAGCTGGCCAGTTCCCATGACTTGAGCAAGGTCAGCCAGCCTCCAAAAGAGAGGAACAAGAAGGGGCACATTTCTAAGGACACTTTACATTCAGCTCCAAGTCCAAGAATAAGAAATGATTAGCTGGTTTCCATCTGGCTTCAATACTGGTTTGAAATGTGAATAGCTTTTTCCTGTACAGACATTAAATAGTTTAAATATTAAACATTACATTTATTTTTCTGACTATACAGGCAGAAATAGTGAAAGCCAAAGCAATAGAGGCAAGAGCAAAACCAGACCCAATGGCAGGCTGGCCTTCTCTGAGGCCAGAGACTTCAGTGAGAGCTTCAACAAGGCGAGAGAGTCGAGTCCTGGAACACGCTCTATGGACACAAAGCGGTTTTTTCCTATCTGGATGATCAGGCTGCTACAAAGGGAGAAAGTTCTGCCAAGTCAGTCCCAACCTGTGGCACGGAAAGACCTTTGCACAAAATGTTTTTGGTGGTTGAGGGACTGAGGGACCTAATCCATGTGGCAGTGTAAGTCAACTGCTCTCTGGACTAGCTCCTCCTGAGAGAACCAAATCCTTGATCGCCACGTCTCCATTGAAGAAGCTCAGATGGTTCCCTAATGGCAGGAGAATTATCAAGTGTGAGGTCATTGAAATAGGCGGAGCACCGAGCCAACAGGCTAGTTCTGTATATCCCAACAGAGGCCCTCTGCCAACTCAGATCATCAACTCATCCCTGGGCTTCTAAATCCAGCCCTATCAATCCCTCTGGCTAAAGCAACTGTACTTTGTCATATGCCCTCAGCTCTGGATTTAGCAGAATGAAAACACTCTCAGGATTGCCTAAAGGATGTCATTCTGTCGCCAAATTTACACGAGCTACACTCTTAATCATCAAAGTTCCACTCAAAGCACTTACACCATCCAACACCAAGTAGGTTGGCAATATCACTGAAACACCAAGCTTTATCAATTAGGTACAGCAAACTGAGGCAGAATAACAGCAGCACCAGGTGTAGAGCCTTCCAAGGCCTTCTCTGCCTTGCACTGCTCTTCGGAGGCAAAAAGTGGAGCCCCTTTAGGCAGACACTCCAGCGAGCAGATCATGAGCAGCAAGCACACAAGCTCCCCACCCCCTGGTGCTCTTGACCAAGAGGTTCAGACAATTTACCTTCTTTGCACTAATTCACTAGAAACGGATGTAAACTGAATTCACTTCTGCTAAGACCAAGTCTGTGTCTTAACAGCCAAACCTCTCTCTCCTGATTTGTTTTCTGAACATCTCCAGGAGAGCATTCTCCTAAAATCTTTTAATGTTCAGAAGAAGATATGCTGGGTGTCCCAACACCTGACATCCAATTCCTCTAACTTTTTCCTGCAGGCAGTGATTTGACATTCCCAATAAGCCTCCTAGAAGACAGCTTACTCCAAAGAGAAGCTTCCTTGGGAAGATGCTGAATCCAGTAAGAAGCTGCCCAAATCAAGATTTTTTTTTTTTTTTTTAATAAATCGCAGGTAGAGATATTATACCCCACATACAACTTTCAAGTCCTTAGGCTAAGAGGCTTACACAACCAACAAAAGAGCCTTCAAGAATCTCACACAAGTTTTCGAACCGATTTTCTAAAGTTCCATCTCTTCCTCTGTGCAGCCGGCTGTGTCTAGGCTACTGTAGAGGGGAACCCCTATTTGTTGGGGCTCAGAAAAGAGCTCAGTCTGTTGATGGAAAGCAGTGCCAGCTCCTGTGTGCTTACTTTGGTCCCTTCCAGACTTTTTTTCGTAGTTCTTAGCACAAGGTGCAGGTTTTGGCTTATCTGGAAGGAGTTCCAGAAGAGGTTTCCAGAGCACCAATTCCATGGAAGGACGGCTCATGGACTCAATGATTTTCTTTGTGAGAACTTCATCAAAACCACTCTTCAGGCTTGTCTTCAGAGTGTCTGATAGAACAAGACTGGGCAGGTCACTGATGCGTCTGTCAGCTTCAACTTCTTCATCTTTATCAATTATCCTGTCTTCAATCTCCTGAAGCTTCCTTCGGGCAGCCTCACACTGCTGCTCTCCTGTTGTCTGATCCATTTCCTCACAGAGAACATCGAACATGCCTGATGCAGAGAGGCCCCCCCTGCACTCACGTGCCTCGGGACTCTCTATGCCCTGATGGGCAGGCAGGAGCCAGTCACCAGGACTGGCACAGAGTGCAGGTTCTGTCAGTCTCTTTTTTCTTAGGGGACAACTATCATCTTCTTCTCGCTTGTGTTTCTTTCTATAGCGGACTGAGATTCGGCCTCGGGTAGCGGGGTTCCGCTGGCCGGCCAGGCCGAGGGCGGCGGGGCTGGGAGCGGCAGGCCCGGGGGTTCCCGGGCCTGGGAAGGGGCGGCCGTGGAAGGAGGGCTGCGACGGCGCCTGCAGACTGAGGGGCAGCCCTGGGAAGGGTTCTCAAAAAGAACTTAAAAAAGATTTTAAAAGTGAAAGACTGAGGAAAAACTTTTAAAAAACAAACAATCCAAGACAGATATTATGTAGAGAAAAGTCAACCAATTAGAAAAGGAAGAAAATGGATTCTTGAAAACTAGATTTGGGTAAGGGGAAGCTAAAAAAATGTAAAGAATGAAAAAAATGGAAGAAGAGAGATCTCATAAGAAAACCAACAGATCTGGAGAACAGATCAAGAAGAGAAAACTTAAGAGTATTTGGACTATGTGAAAGCTGCAACCAAAAAAAGAATCTTGATATAATGAAACCAAAAATAATTGAAGAAATTTGTCCTCAAGTGTTAGAGTAAGAGAGGAAAACAGAAAAAGAAAAACTTATCTGTCATCACCTGAAAGAGATCCCATCAAGAAATCACACATATAACTAAATTCCAAAGCCTCCAGATGAAGGAGAAAATATTGTGAGCAACAGGAAAAAAGCAATTTAAATACAACTGAGCCATAATTAGAATCACACAAAATCTGGGCTACATTAAAAGACTGCAGGTCTCAGGACATTATATACCAGAGCACAAAAGAACTAGGGTTGCAATATACCCAACAAAGTTAGACATAATCCCAAATGTAAAAAAAGGACATCCAATGAATTATCAGACTTTCAGGATTTTGTTACAAAAAGGTTCAGACCTAATAGAAAATGGGACATATAAGATGCAAGAGAAATATCAAGCAAACCTCAAAGATTAAATTCAAGAGACTCAATAAGGATGAACATTTTATACTTTACACATAGAAATGTAAGCTGTGTGTCTAAGATTGTCGTTGGTAAAAAGATCAGAGCTGAGTAGGCTTTGATTTCAAAAAACAAAAGCATGCAGGAAAAAGTATAAAGAAGAGTTAGGTAATATGAATGAGATGCAAGAGCAAGAACCAACACTGAAGAATTGGATGAGGGAGGAGGGCAATGGCTTAAAGAGGAAACATTACATCTGTAACTAGGAGAGGGTATAAAAGTCTTATAAATTTATTAAGAAATAAGAAGAGGCAAGGAATAGGGTAAGGTGGGATCTAGAAAGCTGTGCAGATTAATGGGAATGGGATAAAGAGGGTGGAGGGGAGAGGAGTAGGGACTAGGGACTAGGTTAAGTGATAGCAAGGCAAGGTAGGGGGTAGAAGTAAAGAGTCAGCAGAGATAGGAAACAAGATACAAACATCCTAATGATCAGGAATAGAATTTATTAGAAACAATTAGGAGGAGTAATTGATCTTTGTCTTTTGTAGGGTTAGCCCTAAGATGAAGAGGATGGGTGAGGCAGCTTCTCCTACCAGTGGGAGAAGGAAACCAATAATTTTACTTCCTCCTCATCAATTCTACTTTTTAAAAAAAGTACCTATTTAAAATTTAAATACAAAATAAAAAAAAGAAAAAGAAAAAAGGGGGAAAAAAAACATTGTCATGTGCCCAGAACTTTACTTTGATTTTTTCAAATCAAATTAAATCAAAGTAAAAATAGGTTCAATCAAAAGAAACTACACTATGTCAGCCATATTAGTATTATTTTAGTCTATTTAAAATAACTAGATAGTATAAGGTGGGAATATGGCTGTGGTGTAGGAAATGAGTTGGGTGGATTTAGAAAACTATTGAAAGACTTGGACTTGTGAAGGAAGATGGTCCTCAGAGACAGACGGGCAGTGTAGTACAACTTTATATCGATGTATATAAATGTATATATGTACATATGTGTATTATGTATCTGTGTGTGTGTGTGTGTGTGAATATGTCTGTACTTAACTGTAGCCTACTTGGGGAAGGTGGGAGGGGGGAAAGGGGAAAAAAAAGAATAAAGTAAAACATACACAGCAGAGAACAAAAGAAAACCTGCAAGGAAGCAAAGAAAAGCTGGACAGCTCTGTATACAATGTGTAATTTTTATCACATAGACTTTTTTGAAATGGCAATTTATTGTTTCATATTTTGAATCTTCATGTTCTGGGCACATGACTGTTTTTTTCCCCCCTTTTTCTTTTTCCTTTTTTTTTTTTTTTCTGTTTTGTATTTAAATTTTAAATAGGTACTTTTTTTAAAAAAGTAGAATTGATGAAGAGGAAGTAAGATTATTGGTTTCCTTCTCCTACTGGCCGAGGAGGCTGCCTCACCCATTCTCTTCATCTTAGGGCTAACCCTACAAAAGACAAGGCTTCTCTACCTCCAAATTTCTCCCCCTCGATCTCCCATAGTGAGAGATCCCTAGTCAAGCTACCTAATAACCAGTTAAAGGAAGGAGCCACTGATTACTTACTGAACCAGGATGCCTTTTGGTCTCTGAGCCTTTGTTTACTATACATTTCTTCTTGGAATGTTTCCCTCTTTACTCTCATATATTTTTCCTTCAGGTCCTTTTTTTTCCCCCCTCCTTTTTTTCCCCCAAACAAAATTTCTTGGTAAACTAGCTCCAGTTTACTTTTTTAACATTATTTTGTGTTAATTTCCTTTAATGCACCCAGTTGTAGTTGAACGGACTTCTTGTTCCCCAGATTTCCTGATCTTCCATCTCTTAACTTGTACACCAGCTGTCTTGTGAACTTGGAGTGCACTTTTTCTTTACCTTTTTCTCTTAGAATCCTTATCTTCCTTCAAGACTGAATTTAGTTGCTATCCTAGAATACTTTTCTGACCCCTACTTGTCTTTCCCTTCTTACATCCAGTAGATTGTAAACTGCTCACGGGAAAAAGATGAGCTTTTATCTATATATACCCAGCTCTTAGCGCACAGTGCCTTCTTTGTATGTATCAGACACCTAATAATTCTTGAATCTTTCTGTGCAGTTCTCACCTCTGGACTCCTGCAGAGCTTATTTCTCATACCAGTCATTTGACACTTTTCTAATTCTGCTTTATACTACTATTAATTTAATTGTAAAGTAATAAAAACGCTAGAAGGGCAAATTATAAACTTCAACATAATCAGTAACATTTATTGAATGTTTGCTTTGTGGATTGACTAGTCTCTAAAACTAGATTTATAAATTCTAGGAGAATAGAAATGTGGTCTTATTATCAGATCCCCTCCCAGCAAAGTGCTTTCTTTTTTCCTTCTTTCCTCCCTCCCTCCCTACTTCTTCCTCCTTTCCTTCCTTCCTCCCTCCCTCCCTTCCCCATCTCTCCTTCTCTTTCTGGGTCTCGGCCTTCCTTCACGCCCAACCCCGCCAGTGTCCTTGGCCCTCAGGACCTACATGGCGTGTACCCTTGGCCGTACTCCATCTCTGTGCTCTCCCTTCTACATACTGTAGCTCTGACCCTGAGTCCTCTTGCACTGCATCCCTCCTCTGCCTTTCTTCCTCTCCTCTGATCCTCCAGTTACTGCCTTCTCCCATGGAATCTCATTTCCTCGCTCACCATTGCTTCCACCTCACCAGACCCAACCCTGGATTGAGCCTGTTAGCTGCTTTCTTTGTCCCTACTTGTGTCTTAGAAGAAGTCACAGACAAATATCTACTTCACTGGGTCCATTGCAGTTTTAGGTTATTTGATCTCAACTGATTCTTTAACTGGACCCGGACAAGCTCCAGCACTAGCACAGTGTAGGTGCTTAATAGTTGCTAGCTGTCTGATTAGGTCTGATTCTATCCCATTTCCTGCAGAGACTTGTCAGACCTTTTTTTCTCTTCCATCCCTTTATACCTCCTGCTCCTTTAGCCTCTCAGCAAAAGACTTAAATCCTATTTTACTGCAAAAATAGTCCAATTAATATGCATTCCTTCTTCCTTACTCTACAGCTTAAATTTTCTTGACATAATCTGTCATTCTCTCCTCTTTTACCCTGATTGTTGGTGAGGAGATTGTCCTTTTTCTAATTCATGTTGAATCTTCTACTTGTATCCTTAGCCTTCCTGTCTCCTTTGACTGTGAATCAGGGTTGTCATTAAAAGCATTAATTTTTAAAACATTATTTTTGTAGTTGAATGCCCTCGATTACATATACTTTACACAGAATGTAGGAGGCTGTCAGGAAATTTTCCTTTTGAAATGACATTTTGAACATTCATGCTTCTTTATTTTAAGAAAATTTTTCAATTAAAGATGCATTAGAGATAGATTAGAGATACATTACATAGTAAAGAGGGAAAAACCAGTGTATGGGATTTATTCTTTTGCTGACTTTGCTAATTGGAAAGTCATTTTCTTTGAAGTCCTTTTGAGGAATAGAAACCTTAAGGCACTTGGGTAAGGTTGTAGCCAAACTTAAGCAGGTTGATATATACATTTTTATTTAATATCTCTGAGGAAGATTTATATGTTCTCTGAATAGCCTATGTTAGCGAATGCCTTCTTTTAATTTTCCTAAATCTTTCCTGATTTAGCTTAATTAAATTTCTAACTTTTTCTACTGTAGGGATTGGAGAGCTCCTTGTTTAGACAAGATTTGAGGAAAATAGTGGATTAGAGGTAGAAAAGATGACAAATTAGAAACATGTCCTTTTTAGTCTGTTTACACAAGAATGGGTGGGACAAGAAAAACAATGCTTATTAGATTGAAAAGGAAGAAATTAAGTAACAATATGGAGAAGTGAAGGAAAAATATGTTTAACATTGGAAAATGTAATATTACTATGAATACATATGATTAAAATGGTTGCTGTTTTCCATATTTTGAAACAAACCCTATGGATTTCCCTCCTCCCCCCTTTACTGAGATCAAAATGCTTGTTTACTTTCAAGTTGATCTCAGTTTTTGCTGAAATCTTGCTCAGATCAAATTAGGCCTTGTTAGATACAAGATAGGGCAGCAAATGAATAATTGTTTGATTGAAAAATAATTTGTGTAGTTAAGATTTTGAGAATATTTTACTTTTGAATAATTCAAACCACATGGTAAAGTCAGGAGCATCTCATTAAGAGATATAGACTTACTAGAGAATTTTTCAAGTTTTTTAGGAGCACTTAGATGATTTAAATTTCAATAAAATTAGTTTTAATTTTCCTAATGACAGCAGATGTGTGGCAAACATCCAGTGCCTGAGCATAAGACAAAATGTCTGGAGATATTCATGGATTAGAATGTCTAGTTAGTTATTGAAATCATAAGGATTTTATTCTGATGATGATGCAGTGTAAGTTTATTAAGGTGGTGTGCCGAATAAGTATTCATACATGCATTTGAGCTGTTTAATAGCATTTCTGGCTTGTGATTCAGAACACTCTATAATTAGTGACTACAACTTGACAGTTGGTAATGAGTAGAATATCTAGAAATATCAGCCTAAGAGAAACTCATTTTACGTGACTTGGTTGAATAACTTTGATTATTTTAGAAAGGAGGGGGCTTTGAAACTTAGATCAGCATTCTTTAGTTGTACATGATCTAAAAGAGAAGTTTGGGAAACATTAATAAGATTTTTTTCCCTTTATGTAGACAAATTATTTGAAAGAAATATCTTTAAAAATGTATGACATCTAAGTAATAAAAACTAACATTTATGTAGATCCTTAAAAGTTTTCAAAAAATTTTGTAGGGAATGTCTTAATTTGAGATTCATAAGAACTCAGGAAGGTCATTTTGCGTAGATGGAAACAGATTCAGACAAGTGATTTGCTATAGTCTCAGAGGTAGGATTTTAACTCTAGACTTTCTGAATCACAAGTACAGTGCTCTGTCCACTATACCATGCTATCTTTAAGTAAAAATATGGTTTAATTATTATATAACTAGATTGCAAAGCAGGATATATTATTTAATTCAGTGTAAAATACCAGCAATTATCATATTTGCTTAAATATAAATAATTGCTTGCATCTAAAGATACCATTATGTAAAATGACAAATCAAAATTCCTTAGGATATTGGTCTTACTTTTCATGTTCCAAAAAGCTGTGTGTAAAATAATCTATTGAACTTTCCCATTGATTTTTCTTATTTTTTTGAAATTTTCCACAAAATTATGTATTATAAAAATGATCGATGAATCCATTTGTTATTATATATCTGGTGTAATGGCTCACACAGAGCTTGATATTTCAAATAAACAATCTTTCTACTAAAAATCTCTGCTTAAATGCAGTTTCCAGGTTGGTTAAGAGCAGTTCAGGAAGATAAAAACAGATAAAAACACAGGCAAGAATATTAAATTATTGAGAAAAGGAGACTTTCCGGAGTTTCAGGAATTCTCCACCAAAATCCTAAAAGCTGCTTTAACATGCTTCTTGACTAGAATGCCCAAAGCTGGCCAACCTACACTTGAACTGCCCCAGGTGTGCCTGCTGTTTACTGGGTCACAGGACTCTGGGGAGATGAGTTCTTACTCCTACCCTGCCTGGCTAGGAACTCACAGCACTTGGGAGAGCCTCTACAGCAGGGCTGGGGAACCCTTCTTCTTGCCAGGGGCCATCGTTCACAGCAGCGGGAGCCGCCTGTGGGGGCCTGAGAGCAGGGGGCGGTGGGGACAGAGGAAGCCTCGGAAGCCTCGAAAGCAGGAAAACCTGCTTCATGGCTGCCTCTGCCTCCTTGTGGTCCTGGGCAAACCCTTCTCCGAAAGGCCCACAGCCTCCCCCCTCCCCCCCCCAGAGGCAGCAGGTAGGGGAGTGCATGGAGCGCCTGGCCTAGGAGCAGCAGAGGCTGCCCTCCTTCCTCCCTCTGTGACTCTGGGCACTCCCCTTTGCCTTGGCTTCCCCATCAGTGAAGACTCTTAGAGTCTTTGTGAGGATTGAATGAGAGAGTTGTGAAACATTTGCAAAGCCCCCGGGGCAACGAGGACCAGATCTGTGTGACCTCAGGCACTGCCCTTTACTGTGTGGGCCTCAGTTTCCTCATCTGTAAAATGAGTGGGAGAAGGGAATGGTCAGTGTCTCCCAGTATCTCTGCTAAGAAAACTCCAAGTGGGATCATGGAGAGTTAGATATGAGTTAAATGATTCAACAATGATTGGCAACCCATGGCAGATTCTGTGCACGCTGTTTATTACCCCCACTTTTGTCAGCGTACATGGCAAGGGATTCTCTGTGTAGGGCCTGGAAAAAAATGGCTCAGTGGACTGACCACATGAAACTTTTAAATGATTGACCTTTTTTTTCTCTTATTTTACCAATTACATGTAAAAATAGTTTTCAACTTTTTTTGGGGGGGGGGTGTGAGGCATTTGGGATTAAGTGACTTGCTCATGGTCACATAGCTAGTAAGTATTAAGTGTTAGGGTCAAATTTGAACTCAAGTCCTCCTGACTCCAGGGCTGCTAGTCTATCCACTATAGCGCCATGTAGTTTCCCATCAACATTCATTTTTGTAAGATTATGAGTTGCAAATTTTTTTTAACCTCTCTCCCTCCCTTATCTCCTCCTCCCCAAGATAGCAAGCAATCTGATGTAAGTTACACATGAACAATCATTTTAAACATATTTCCATATTAATTATGTTGTAAAAGAAAAATCAGAACAAAAAAATAAAGCCACAAGAAAGAAAAAGCAAACAAAAAAAAAGTGAAAATAATATGCTTTGATTTTCAGTCTTCATAGTAGTCTCTCTGGATAAAGATGGCATTTTCCATTTCATGTCTATTGGAATTGTCTTGAATCAATATATTATTGAAAAGAGTCAAATCCATCACAGTTGATTACTACATAAACTTGTTGCTGTGTTACACTGTTGTCTTGTTTCTGCTTCCTTTGCTCAGAATCAGTTCCTGTAAGTCTTTCCAGGCGTCTCTGAAATCATCCTGCTGATCATTTCTTATAGAACAGTAATATTCTATTGCTTCCATATTCCATAATTTATTCGGCCATTCTCTAACAGATGGGCATCCACTTGACTTCCAGCTCCTTGCCCCTACCAAAAGGGCTGCCAGAAACATTTTTGCACGTTTGGGTCCTTTTCACTATTTTATGGTCTTTTTAGGATGCAACCCATTAGGGACACTGCTAGATCAAAATAATGCATATCCATTTAAAAGGATGG
>JAJPUD010000342.1:107329-176054 GCA_023553655.1 Myrmecobius fasciatus | reverse complement strand
GTGTGTGTGTGTGTGTGTGTGTGTGTGTGTGTGTGTGTGTGTGTTAAACATGATTACCAGAAAACTTTTTGGTCATAGCAAATAAAAAATGTCATCTTCTGAGGTTTGATGAAGAAGATATCATAATCCAGATTCATAAATAAGGGCTCACACCAGTGAAATCTTAGATCTTTTAGGTTAAATATATAGTTGTGCATTTCATTAATGTTCTCATTGATTCATCTTGATATGTGATGATGTACTGGGCATTTGGCATATATATTTATATATTGGCATACAGGTATTTGGCAGAATTTATAAGCTAAAAAAGTCATATGGAAATGTTTTTTTCAATAGCTAGAAAATATAAGCTACAAGATGGAATTGACTTTTATTTAACAGTAGAAATATTACCATGTTCAACAATTATGGTTTATGATGGGTTGTTTTAAAACCTGATTCTTGAGTTTAAAAGTTTTATATCTCTACATGAACATAAATAACTCTTGAAATTTACAGTACCAGATACCAGCCTTGGACTCCAAACCCCACTTATTAAGCAAGAACCTCTCCAAGTAAGAGGTAAATATATGATTTATTTCTGTTTTCTTCTCATATTTTATGGCAGTTGTTAAAAGTTTTCCTTCCTTCCATTTCATTGGAGATGAAAACACCCAATTACTAACTCTTTCTTCTTAACTATTTTTGTTGAGTGCACTGCTGTTCTCCTACTCTTTCAATTTTAGTGCCATTCTTAACTCTTCGTGTTTTTTGAAGCCTGCTTCCTTCCCTTCTCTCCTCCTCCCCTAACCCCCAAGTTTCTTGCATTTTTCTCCTTGTCTCTTATGGTCCCCACTGGAGTTCACTTCTTACTACTTCTCCCCTGTACTAAAGTATTAGCCTTTTGCTCTGCATGAGGTCTCCTGTCTTAAGTCTGTTCCAGTTCTAATCCATCCTCCACATAACTGCCAAAACAATCACTAACATACACGGTTCTGACTCTTACTCTTGCTCAAAAAGCTCTGGGGGCTCCTTTTTGCTTTTGGAATATCTCTGCTTTTGAAACTATTCAGTCTGTCTCCAGTCTGTCACTCCAGGCTGCTTATATATTACTTCTCTCCCCGTGGTCTGCAGTCTAGTTTGCTGTTCTTCGCATGATAGGTCATCTCTTGTCTTTGTATGTGTTCCCCATGTCAGAAATGTTCTCTCTCTTCACTGCCTGCCCTCAGAATCACCAGTACCATCTCTTTTCAGAGTACTTCTTATCTCCTCTTCCACCCCAGAGTCTAACACTAGTCCCCAAATTACTTTGTATTTACTTTTATTTACTTATATCTGTACATGCTGTTTTTCTTTAGTAGAATGGATGCTTCTATTGGGCTGGAAATTTTTTTTCTTTTCTCTTAGGTAGTGTCTAGAATATATGATACTAGATTGATTAGTATATGTATTTCAGAGAAATTGGGAAATCACATCATCAGCAATTTTCCCTCTAATCTGAATGAAAATCTTCTGTGCTCCAATGTACAAATTTGGAACAGGAAAAGTAAAGTAGGGCTCTAGTATCATGCAAGTCACATGTGTTAAAATTCAAAATACATGCTTGCATACTTGAAGTAAACTTGCATAGTTTACTTCATAAATAAATCCAATATCTGGATTTATTCCTATGATATGTGCCAGAGTCAGTGGACAAGAGGAAGATGATATTAAAAAAGTAAAAGAATTATTTCATTTTAGTGAATACCTCCACCAGATTTAAAATAAAACAAAACATGTCTGTTTAGCTTACAAAGCCAAGAAGAACAACTACCTCATTATGAGAGAGTAGAGAAAAGGAGAGATGTGGAAAGTAATGAGAAAGAGCAAAGAATCAGCTCCCAGCAGATGACCTGATTTTGTTCTCACACGGTGGTGGTGGTGGGAGGTCTGTTTGAAGAGGGAAGAGAAGATTTTGAAAAGCTTTTGTAAAGAATGAGGCTAGGGAGTGCTCCCTTGCTGCAATGAGAGTCCAGTGAAGTTTCAGTAATAGTAATTTGTCATGTTCAACATGGTTGTGAGATGCCTATTTGCGCTCTGTGTTTACTCAGCAGAAGCAGGACTGAGGTTTGGCAAGAAAAGATAATGACACGGGCTTGACGTGATTGGGTTACTTCAGTAATCTGGTCACTGTCTGGTGACTGGACTGGGATCTCCCTGAGAGATCCTTTACTTCCTTTTCTGTTTCAGTCCCTGAAGAAGGAGCAAGAGCTCCTTAGAACCAAGAACCATTTTTTATTTTTGTTTCATGAGTTGCCATGATCAGAGATTCAAAGTTGCCATACTACTGGTGGATGCTTTCTCTGCATTTAGGGAAGCTGCTCCTTGGAAAATAGATGTAGTCTGCTTCTGGGACCCTTTTTTGTTCTGTTTGCTTTTCTTTCTTTTTTTTTTTTATTATAAACTTGTTACCCATCATAAGCTTAAACATTTTCCTATAAAGAACAGAAAAAGAGTTAGGCTTGAAAGTATATTTCTCTTACATATTGTTTTTTATATATATTCAGTTTAACATGGGAATGACAGAACAGCCTTGCTTATCTGTCTCCTTTTGAACTTCCTTCTGTTCACTTCTATGTACTTTTTCAATGTTTCCACGATATTCTTTTCTTACTTTTTTGACCTCACTATTGCTACCCACCAGCTTCCCCTGGCAACTTTCTGCTGCCAAGTGAACCTCTCCTTTGTAACAAAAACCATATCTTGGTTGTCTAAAAATTGTGTACAGAATTTATCATTCTGTATTTCTAGTTCATTACTTCTCTGCCAGGAGGTGGAAATCACCCCTCATTATTAGTCTTTGAAATCATGACTGGTTACTGCATTAATGGGAGCTCTTTAGTCTTTCCACGGCCATTGTGTCAATTGTTCTAGTTCTTCTCACTTTCCTCTGCCTCTGTTCATATCAGTATTTCGGAAACCATTCTTAAAACCTCCTTTGCATGGTAGGACCTGTAGAGCTTGTGCTTGGCTGACACAGCCTTCAAGAACCTAGAGTCATCTCTCTGGCATGGCAAGGCCTTAGAAAAGACCTGAATTGAAGAGCTTGCTCTGAAAATATTTGATTGCCATTTATGTTAGCCAGTTACTTCTCCAAATGAAAATTCTAATTCATTTTCAGGTAGCCTCAAGATAAATTATGCCATATTAGTTCAATGTGGCTTTATCAGAAACATCTATAACAAGATATGCCTTAGAGCAAAGCTATTTTGATGCTAGTTATAAGCAAAAGATTACAATTTTCAGAAATAATAAACTTTTAGAGCCTCGCCTTCACCAATTTAGGATGATTTTTCTTCTTTTCTGACCCTACATGTAATATATTAGGAGAGTTATTTGAATACTTAGGTCTATTACACATTACTGTCCAGCTGCATTGTTATAACCTTCAAATGTGTTATTTTAATTATGTGTATATAATTGATTCTCTTCTAAAATCCTGTCCTGCTTTATGACAAGGAGATGACTGAGTTTTCAAAAGCTGGAAGAGGGAAGCACAAGCTCTGGCAAGTTTTCCCAAACTGGAAAGGCTGCGAGTATGGGAATAGAGAGGGAGATATTTCTGTCACTGGAAAATAGAGCTAAATTGGAAGTGTTTGTGCCCAGAAGGCTGGCCGCAGGTAATGGGTTTTTGTGGCCATAGCATTTCAATACCATCCCATAATAAGGCATGGAGAAATTATAGTTTTGGTTCCCACACTAATGAAATTATAGCTCCCTGACATTAAGAAATGTATATTTGGTTTGTTTTACTATTTGCTTTTGGTTTTAGTTAAAGCAGTTCTTAAGAAGAGGGAATATGGACCAAAGTACACCCAGAATAATTTCATCACTGGAGTCAGAGCAATAAATGAATTCTGTCTTAAATCCAGGTACCACAGTTAAATTATTATTGGCTAATATGATAACTGTTGATTTATTAGTATGTGTATGTATTTTGGCTAATGTGTAAACTGTTTAGTTGGTCCTCCCCAAATGTGAATAAAATTTAATAGCATTCAAAACTGTTAGATTTGTTGACTTTTTCTGTTTAGTTGAAATTCTTCTATTCTAGGAATAATTATGCTATCCATCTCTCTCTCTCTTTTTTTTTTTTTTCATTTAGAAAAATAAAATTCTAACAGGTTGGCTATCTCGGTAGAACCTTCTATGCCTAATAGAAATACAAATAATTTTACATGTCTCATATCATTAGTAAATCATTAATAAATGTCTCATGAAGGCTGTAAAATTTTTTTTGTTGTATTTGAATGATCCTGAATGACCCTGTTGCTGAATTTGAGCAAGATTCAGGTAATTTTCTTCATAGTTGCAATAACAGTTATCATAATTAACATTTTGATTGAGCCCTTAAAGATTTCCAAAGCAGTTTATAAATATTTTATTCTTACCTGGGGAGTTAGGTATCATCATTCCTATTTTTCAGATGAGAAAACTGAGATTGTAAAAGTTTTAATTGACTACTCAAGGTCATACAGTTAATTAGTGTCAGAGGCCCTAGATTTCAATTTGGGATTTCCTGATGAGGTTCAGTGCTGTCTTAACTGTTTCACCTCTCTCTACTAAGAGAGACAACATACATACAACTATATACATACATACAACTAACTCTTTGGTCATACTTTTATACTCGTTTTCCAGATCACTGGCTGAGACTATCTTGTAACCTCAGTATCTGTAATCTTATAAGTCCTTTTTTCTTATATAAGTTAAGGTACTTACTTAAATATTCAGTGTACAAGGAATAACTAAGATGGGATAATTATTCCTCATTAGTTAATAAAATCATGAATACCCTACATTTAAATATTTTATGCTTTGTAAAAAGCATTATGTTTTATTTCATTGTATCTTCCCCCAGATCCTGGAAATTGGATGAAACAGATATTTTACACATTTTATAAAGATAAGCATTACTCATTGATCCAAACATAGAATGCCTCCTATGAAAGGAAATAAAAAGTTATGTCTTGAAAATTATCGCTAAGTATTAATCTCCCATGAGGTTTATACAAAACAACTTTAAGAAAAATATGACTTGCATTTGGTCTGTTAATACAAATAATTTACCTTAGATTACGTAGTGGATTAGTAACAAAGCCACAAGAGTCCTTATTTTTCATAACTAGTCTTTGCCCTAAAACAAGATATGTGTTGGTATTATGACAGATCATTGTTTTCTTAATTAAATATAGTAATCATCTATGTTCAATAAAATAGAGATCTTTGTGAAGCAACCATAATATTTTGACTTTATATTTTTTTCTTTACTGTTAAAAAAATATCCTTACAGCTAAAAAAAATTACAGTAGCAGAGTGATAATTTTGTACAAAGGCTTAAAACCTTTCGTTATTTACCATGAACAAGAAATATTTCCTGGCTTGGACAAAGTATTTTGGGGGGCAGTTTTACATCTATGAATGTGTGGAATATTGGAATATTAGTCTGCAGAGCCATTGTAGATCTTAATTGAGTTCTTATTAGAGAGATGATTCTTCAGTATTCATTCTCTTTGTTTTTCAAATTTTTCATTCAGGCACATTTTCGTCTCATTTATTATGGCTTGTGACTATATTTAAAATAAAAGTTTTGGTATAGGATCTGAACCTGCACAAACTCAGCTTGAACTTCTTATTTCATTATTTTCACTAATCATAAACTGTATTCAAATATTTTGGTTAGTCTTTCTCTTTTCAGTTGAAAATACCTTCTTTAAATTTATCCTCCAAAGATGTACATATCTTTAATTAGTGTAATTGAATTTCTGTACTCTAAATAAATACCTTTCTTATTTATTAATTGTATTACCTTTAGAATAAATCCTGCTTATTTCTTCTCCTAACAGTGATCTGGAACAGTTGCGAAAGATCAGACAAAGAAGTCCCCATGAAGATACTGAATCCTTTACTGTCTACTTGAGATCAGATGTAGAGGCAAAGTAAGAGCATATTTCTCTTCAAAAGCAAAGAAACACCAACAGATGCTAAATGTGGATTATACCTTGCTGTTGATCCACTACTAAAGTCTTTTGTTGCCTCACTGTGGCATGAAGCTGATCCTGGGATGAAAAAAGCTATTCTAGTAGAGCACAAGCTCCAATTGAGCTTTTTAAGTTAGAGAGAGCCATACTAACTTGCTTGGCTACATATTGTCATCTAAGGATCAGCTAAGTTCCTTTTGGAGGACTGTTTGAACCTAGATCATTAGGTGACAAATTTCTTTTAGCTAAAGCATTTTATGAATACTGCTTAGTAAAACTTTAAGGCATTGAAATCTACAGTAGTGGAGAGAGAGCTCATAAACCAATGAGATCATATCTCTTTTGAAATGTTTCCTTTCTGAAAAAATATGCATCATGGGGGCAGCTAGGTGGCCCAGTGGATAGAGCACCAGCCCTGAAGTCAGGAGGACCTGAATTCAAATCTGACTTCAGATACTTAACACTTCCTAGCTGTATGACCCTGGGTAAGTCACTTAACCCCAATTGCTTCAACAAAAAAAAAAAAAAGAAAAAGAAAAAAAAGAATATGATGAAAAAATAAGCATCATTTTCAACATATATAGTATACAGATAAATAAGATACAAATTAATATAGTCATGTGTATTCCTTAATAGTAGACGTGATCCCTCAATCTTCATAACATGAATTTCATTTTTCTAATAGTAACATTAGTATCCAGAGGATAGATAAATAAGGCATTTATTAAAAACATCATTATTGCAAAAAAATTAATGAGACAAGTTGAATTAAAAAATTCATAATAAAATACATTTTTGGCCATAGAAAATCTTTCTAGTCTTTTTGCAAATGAATTTTGAAACCTAGTATTCCCATTTAAAATAATAATATGGTCTGTCTTAGAAAAAGCTTTTAGGATTCAAGTTTGAATTTATTTTTATTCTATAGATTTAGTTTAGGAAAATTCCTTGTTCTTTATTTTTCTGAAATGACAATGTATTATTAGATTTTCAGATTGGTCTTTAAATTTTATTTTGTGTATAGTAGAAATGTTACATCTTGTTGACTTTTGTGTATATTTATGTGTTCAGGGCTTTGGAGGTTTGGGGAAGTTCTGAGGCTCTTGCTAGAGAGAGAAAACTGCGTAAGGAAGCAGAGAGAGAATATAGAGAGAGTAAGTATATTCATTTGGAAACTAAATTAATATTAAAGTATCTTATGGACAGGGACCGTGTTTTGTTTTGTTTTTTGTTTTTTGTTTTTAATTAAAGCTTTTTATTTGCATAACATATGTATGGGTAATTCTTCAACATTAATTCTTACAAAGCTTTCCTTTACAAATTTTCCCCCTAGTCTCCTCCCCTCCCCTAGATGTCAGGAAGAGGGACCGTGTTTTTATGTCTTTTGAAGAAAAGCATTACTAGAAACATATATTTATTTTTTGATTAGTTGATAGTGATTCAGTTTTAGAACCACTCATTTTTGCATAAAATATCATCTTACCTTTTTACAGCTGAAGAAACCAAAATGTTTGATGGTTTCAATAATTTGTGCAAAGCAAATCTGCGCTAGCTTAGTAATAATTGTATTGGTAGAATAAATGTTGTAATCACTTTCTTAGAGGAAGACCATCTCTTGGGGAATTGAAAATACAGTTAATTCCCAAGAACAACATTATGGTAGAAATTTTCCCCTAAACATGGGAAATATTTACCATAAAGTCTTTTTTTCTTTTATTCACTAAAAGATCTTTTAGTAATCATTTAGAAAGTGTTACTCTCAATAAAAAGTTAGTGTGCTGCAGTTAATTCTTATTGAATTGCATATACATAAGTCTTTACAACTAAAGGCAAATGTCTTCAATTGTAGTTGATTCTCCAAAATGAACGGGGCAATTTATGATTTGTCTCATATTCATTATAAAAAGATTACTCTTGTATTTCATAGTTAACTTTTAAAATTGCTTTTTTTTCCCCTAGTGTTTTTGAAGACAATGAAAAAATCAATGAACTAGATATTTTAAATATTTCCTCTTTTTTTCTTATTGGAGATGTGACTAGTAAGGAAGCCAAAAGTACAATGTAATGTGCTTTGTAACTATACAACAGAGAAATTGCTAAACTCCTAAGGAATGTTAAAATAATTCTTAAAGTCTTAAAGCATTGAAATAATATGTTTTTTAAAAAGTTAAAATTATAGTTCAATACGAAAGCATGCTATTGATGTATGTCTATTATCTCTTATTGCAGTAATATTTTGCTTTGTAATAATTTGCTATTCTATCAGAAAATTCAGGCAACATTTATTATGTGTCTATTGTAAAGCAGAGAATTTTGTTTAGTATTAAAAAGTTATAGAGATGAATAAGCTTCAGAGAAGTTTGTGGTACAGTATAGAGGAGGTAAGAGATATATAAGTATTAAAATAATAACCTTGTAAGTGGATACATAAGAGGCATGCTAACAATATTCAGTTACAATATATTGAGGAATCTGAGTTGAGGGAGATTGTTTCTGTTGGAAGGCAGATGGCATTGGATCTGAGTCTTGAGGAATGTGTAAAATTTCAGGTATAGGTATCGCATCCTCCCTGCTAGATTTTAACCTCTTCAGAGGTAAGGACAGTGTCCCTTTAGTACACACACACACATGCATGCACACACACACACACACACTCTCACTCATTTTCTGTTTCTCTGTTTCTCTGTCTCTCTCTCTCACACACACACACACACACACACACACACACACAGCTTTATATTTATTAGATGAATCAAAAAATTCATCATTATAATGTATAATCAATTTCTAAGTGTTAATTAGCAATTGTAGGAATGTCTTAAATTAAAAACAAGTACTAGTCTAAAATACATGTAGTGAGAGAATTTAAGAGAGAAAAATTATTTTGTAATTTTTTTCAAAGGGTTGTTTAGGAATCAAAAGATATTACAAGAGTATAAAGACTTCCTGGGACATACAAAGGTAAGGAGCTCTTCATTGTAATACAGATTTGTTACATATAGAATAGTCTTAGCATTAATTTAATTTACCTCCAAAAAATGAAATTCCATTGTGTCTGAAGGAGCTGAAACAGAAGTAGAACCATGAAACTCTTTAGGGAATTAGTAAGAATTCAAAAATGCCATGAATCCAGTTGAGGAAAGGGGTGGAGTGTCCAGGACATGGCACTTGTGTTGGTTTGTTTTTTAAATGGATTCTTTGGGAATTGTTATTAGAGTCTAGTTTCCATTTTAAGGTTGTAATTACTAAAGGACCCAGAATATTTAATCTGACTTTACAGAGAAGTTTAAAACAGCAAATAAAGAAAAATAGCCTAAAGCACAGATGACCCTATGAAGATAGAAGAGAATTTTAAGGCTATATTAATCTACAAACCATGAAATGAATGCTTTTAAATTAAAGGAGAATTACCTCGTTAGGTATGGAATCATTGTTATTGTCATTGCATGTGTTTAAGAGCAGCTCTCTTAAAAGGTCTCTAGCTTCTTGCCACTGGCTGGTTGGGAGGCAGGGTGCTTGAGGCCCCTTTCAGAATTCTGATTAATCCTTGGGTTGTTTTTGAGTTCTTTCACTTGTGTCTGCCTCTAGATGACTCCTTTGGGATTTTCTTGGCAGAGATATTGAAAGGTTTACCATTTCCTTCTCCAGTTCATTTTTACAGATGAGGAAACAGACAGTGTTAACTGATGTGTTCAGGATCACACAACTGGTCAGTGTCTGAAACCAGATGTGAATTCAGGTCTCCCAGGTTCCAGGCCCAATGCTTTATCCACTGTGCCACCTAGCTGCCCTAATCCTTGGCTACCTCTTTACCTTCTCATGATAGGGAGAGAGGTACAGGAAGGTCAAACCTCCCAAACCCAGAGGATTAAATGAACTTGTCACACTGAATTATACTTTACCTGGTGGGCCAATGCCACATAAACTCTACATTGGAAACCTTAAAGTAAAGGAAATCTTAAATATGTTCTAGTCTCATGAAAAGCCTCTCAGAGCAGCCTTTTCTTATGCTAATAACATTTTTTTTTTTTTAGGAACTTGAAAAGTTGTTGAAGAAAGATGTTTTAAAGTATCTAGATTTCATTAACTGTCAGTTCTGGGTAGTTTTTGTTGAATAATTCTTAAAAAATTAATCTTCTTTAGTATGAGTTTAATAAAGATTTTCAAGGTGTCCATGGACCGGGATTCATTTGCTTAAATAATTTCACCTCAATTATTTTTAAGATGAAGATGTTAGAAAAAGTGAAGTAAAGAAAATTATATAAGTAAATATGTCAGATACAGAGTATTTTGGCTTCATCATTATGAATTAAATTGAATTAAATCCAGACGTTTTCTGGATTCTTAAATCTGTGACTATTTATGTTCACAATTTAGCTCATTTTTTTTTTTTTTTTTAGCCACGGTCTGGAACAGCGTCAGTGTTTCTTAAAGGACCAGGAAAGGTGGTGATGGTTGCTATTTGTATGTAAGTTTGAAAAAGTAAACCTTTTAAAGATAGACTATGTATTATTTTAAATCTTTACATCCTACACCTGAATATATAGTTCACCGCTTGGCAATTAGAAAAGCATTTATTTTTCTCATATTTATTTTAAAAGGAAGCTGATTTGAGACTGATTATAATTACCAGTATGAAGTATGTGGCTCTGTGTATATCTGTGTCTGTTATTGTGGAATGCTATCTGACTGTACTTTCTTAGCTGTTTATTAAAGGTGATCTATAGAAATTCATTTTCATTCATTTTACATATTATACTACTAAAGTAACAAGAGCTATTGTTAATTGACCCTGAGAATATCTTTGTATGTCTTGTATTTCTGGGTAATCTTTTTCTTGCTTACCATTGAGATAGGATGATAGTAATACAACATTTTCAGCCTTTTTCTTTTATCTTCCCTTTCCTGTTATCACCATTTGCACTGACTATTAATACCCTTAGCAAAGGAGATGAGGGTGAAGAGAATTCACATTTGAAGGATGAGTCTTAGACAATGGGCAGTTTAAATAGTGTAATGTTTTTTTTTTGAATGTATGATGTAATAGAAGGAGAGGTAAAGGGGAAAAAAGGGAATTAAGATTATTTCATTTCCTTCCTCACTGCTGCACGACTTCCTTCTTTCTTCACTAGGCTGAGACCTGCCTGGAATATGAGTTTTGGGGTTTGAGGCAAGGGGAAAGGATAGTAGGATCAATATTCTCCACTGATACTCAATAAGACGAGAGTTTATAATAATATCAGTTAAAGAACTTGAGTACCATGTATTCCCTCAAGCACTCCTTCCTCTCTCTTAAATCTTTTAGTCTGCTCTCAGCAGTTGGGATGTTCTCTCCAGTGATGCCAGTGACAACTGACTGCTTCTCCATTCTGTGCTGCCCTTATCCACATCCTTTCATAAGTTTTTGTTCAATATCCCAGAGGCCTGCCGTAATTTTGCCTGTGATCACAAGAATATCAGTGGAGCGTGTGAATTATTTATTATCCCTTGCTCTTTATTATAAGACTAGCTTATATTTTTCGGTCATATGTTTCTTTGATGACATTCTTTAGTTCTTTATTAGTTTTGATTTGTAATGCATTATAGCTTGCATATCCCTTAGGTGCTTCTCCGTTGATCTAACTTTTACTTCTTTGGAGATGCACGTTTTCTATAATTTATTGCTTATAATCTTCCACCATCCTTCTCTTTAAGATTTTAAACATGAGTTTATATTTTAAGCCAGCGTTACTTTTGGTTTCCATGTTTATTCACTTGACCAGTAAGTCAAGTGTTTCTTGCCAAGATTTGTTTTGGATCTGTTGGCTCCTGGTGATAGCGATTGCTTTACTGCTTAACCTTCTGAAATGTCCTAGTGTCAGCAAAGCAGGTTGGAGATGTTTTAATTATTTAATTTAAAACTTGTTTTCATTTCTATTATTCTGCTTTGTTGCCAATTTTGATCTTTGCACAAATTGGCGCTCTGACAGTATACAGACAACTAATTTAGGAATGACTCATGTACTTCAGTAATATGTTGTTTCTTAGTTATTAAAATATCAATTCCAGTTTTTATTTTGTTCATTCATGTCTAGCACCTTGTGATTATTATTAATTTTTGAAGAAAAAATTTACAGCATACATCTTTTTGGTTCCTTATTCTTAATACATATTTTCTCTTATCACTGTTGTGTTAAAATCACTGAAAATCAAATTTGGAGTTCTTGATAGGCTTTCTCTACTATTTCATCTTCTGCCACAGATATTGATACATAAACTTTTAATTGTTTCCATGATAATATTTTTGCACATGCTTGTTTATTTTCTTCATGCATAGGAACACTTCAATTTTATTTCACCGAGAAAGATTTGTGATTTTATTGGTGGGGATGTTCACTCTTTTGATGTAGAGCATATATATCTTTTTCACGGTATCTCAACCTTTATTATTCTTACTCATATTATTCCTATACATACTCCATAAAGGAGGGATCCAATGTATTCAAGGTCTCACTTTTGTTCTTTTAAGTATATTGGGAATTCCATTGAGGTTACCTTAAGCAAGTCATTCTTTTACTTGTCACCCATGATCTCAGTCTCTTTTTCCTCAGTCACTTGTTCCTAATAAGTTGTTACTGGCAGTAAGCTACAGATCTTTTTCCTTATATTTAGATTGTTAGTTTTTCTGGGATCCATGTAAGCCATTATTTTTTATTTTTTATATTTTAACATTTTATTTTCCCTCAATTATTTATAAATACAATTTCTAACATTTAAAATAATTTTTTGATTGCCAAGTTCTCTCCCTTACTCTTCCCCCCTCATTGAGAAGGCAAGCAGTTTTGATATAGGTTATACATGTGCAGTCATGCAAACCATTTCTATATTAGTTTTATTGTAAAAGAAAACACAGATCAAAAAAAAAGAGCCAACCAAGAAAAATGAAGTTAAAAAAAAAAGTATACTTTGAACTTCATTCAAAATCAATCAGTTTTCTTTCTGTAGAGATGGATAGCATATTTTACCGGAAGTCTTGGAATTGTCTTATATCTGCAGATATTTATAATGGGCACTGGAATACTTAAGATTATGAAATGTGCTATGAATGGATATTTCTTATTGCCTTCAGACACATGATAAAGTGTCTTTATTTTAACATCCTGGGGAGCACCGGTGAGCTAGTTAACTGTGAATCCTAATTCTGGTTTTGTTTATAGTGAGAATATCATGGCTCCTCAGATTCATTTTCACCACTAGCATTCCTACCTATTTGTCTTTGGACAAAAACACCTCACATTTAGAAATGTACCAGCTGCCAAGTTAAGTTAATAGACAGTCTAAGATTCTGCTGTGTGATTCTTAGCACATTCTGTTCCCTTTTCTGCCACTTTTCCATAGTCACTGCAGAAGCAGAGGAGGTTGCAGAGCATTGGGGGGTGATTTTGGCCTTTTCTTTTGTTTTCTCCATTGCTTTAACCCAAGTGATTGCTTGCTGGTGGTAATCTCTTCATACTAGGCTTGCCTCAGAATGCATGCTTATTTGAAGTAGGAGAGAGATTCTTGAGATTGTGTTCTGCTTGATTTAGCTTTTGGAACTTTGGTTAATCTAATCTCCCTGTCTCTGATGTGGAGCCATTAGAATAGAATCTTTTTTTTTTTTTTAAAGCTATTTATTTTCAAAATACATGCAGTTTTCAACATTCACCCTTGCAAAACCATGTGTTCCAATTTTTTTCTCCTTTTCCTCCTCTTCCCCTAGATAGCAAGTAATCCACTATAGGTTACATGTGCAATTCTTCATAATTCCACTAGAATAAAACTTTTTGAAGGAATTTTTTATGTAATAAAGTTTTGCTATAATTCTTTCATCAAACCAACTTAGGATCTCTCATGCTTGTGTCTTCTGCTATCTCCAGTCTTTTTTTTTTTCCCTTTTTTTCCTCTGACAAATGAACTAAAATTGTCCTAATTCAGTTATTGTACCTTTACCTCAGAGTCACTTATCACCAGGATCTTATCCTTTTCATTCTTATTTTGATGCTTGCCCATGTCTCTTAAGTGCATTTTCAGATGGTTCTGAGGATTTACTTCCTCTTTTGCTACACATTGAAAGGTGGAAGCTTCTTATTTGGAATAAATCAAAAGTCCTATGCCTGAAGTGTAGTCTGTAATAATATTAATGATCATAATAGCATCTGTATGGTACTTAAAGAATTTTTAAGCACTTGACATATATTCTCTCCCAATCTTCACAACCATTTTGTGAGGGAGGGCTATTATCCACCCATTCTGGAGATGAGGAAGACAAAGGTACAATGACTTGCCCAGGCTCATGGGGACTTGACCTCAGGCCCCTGTCCTCCCCCCTGCATCTCCTAGAAGTCCTGGAGGCACATGTGGGTAACCTTCCTGGGGGGCTGGGGGCAGTAGAATTGGGAAGAGGAAGGAAACCTCTTATAGAACAGGAGATTGAGATTCAGAGAGAGGAGGGACTGGCCCGGGTCACATAGCCAGGGAGGGTCCAGCCCGATCCAGCCTGTGCCTTGCACTGTCTCACGAACAACCTGAGAGCAGAGTGGATGAGGACCTCGCCTCCAAATCCAAGAACACCCCAGAGCCCCCATAAAGACCCCGCCTCTGGTGTGAGGATGGCAGCCCGATCACTCACTGGTTTCAGTCCTGCCACCTTTCGAATTGTTTCTGACTCTGTGAATCCTTTGAGGGGGTTTTCTGGGCCCAGATTAGACTCAGGAAGGGGTGAGGGGAGGCATCCTGACTCCAGGTCCAGCATTTGGGGCATCATGGCAGCCCCAGGAGGACACTAGTTGCTTCCAAATCAGGACCTCAGTTTTAGGGGGAGCCTTTAGCTTCTGCTGGAGATGCCTGTGATGCTGCTTTGGGGCTCTGGCCCATGAACCTTCCTGGCTTTTGCTTCAGGCCTGATTTCTGCCTGCTAACCAAGCTTCAGCTTTCTTTATCTGCAGCACACCTTGTTCTGTCTTTTTCTTTTCAGATGGTTCCTTTGCTTAAGGTCTGTCTTCATTGGCTTTGAAACACTGAACTTTTTCCAAAATGAGATCCCCTATTCAGTCAGATTGATTTCCCCCTACCTCACAGCACTTTCCGCTTAGTCATGTCTTGTCTAGACAGACATCTATAAAGTTGTTTTACTTATTATATAGTTGTTATAGTTCTGTTATAGAACAGACAAAATGTACTTAGTCCTCTGCTCTCATATGATAAACATCCTTAGTTTGTGTGTTGAAATGATCTGGAAATCATATTTTTAAAAAATAGTAAATTGGAGGCTAGGATTCTTAATTCATTTACTCGGAATGGATTGTTAGCATAAGAGTTATATTGTAGTTATTTACATCTTTTGATAACAATTTTACCAATACCATTACAACTAGAGTTTTCTTTTCTGTCTTAGAAATGGCTTGAACTTTATCTTTAAATTGATTGCTTGGATTTATACGGGTTCTGCAAGTATGTTCTCAGAAGCTATACATTCATTATCTGATACATGCAACCAGGTGAGAGATTTTAGACTTTTACTGTTCATAAAATAGACTTTTTCCTAGGTATCTTGTTGAATGCTAATGCATTTATAGATGAGATGATTTCTTGAATTGGATGATGGGATAGATTTTTTAAAAGTATGTTCACCTTGACCCAGTGACAGAAGGGAAGAGAATGAATAGAGTTGCTAAGTTTTGAAAAAAATTTATAGTTCTGCTGGGGTACATAACATTCTAAAATACTTTTAAGTGAGGAGCTCTCCCGCTGTAGGAAAAGGGCCGTTTTATGTTGTAATGATTTCCCTTACACTTTAAATATTAACCCAGAGCCTGACTGTCAGATATTTGGAAAATCTAAATGCACATAATTAACAAATCCACACTTATGAAAAATATTGACCTTGTGATTTGAACCATTTCTACCTCTACTTTTGCAACTGTGTGGACAGAAAAGAATGGTTTTTGGAAGAAAAAAAAATATGTTAAGATTTATCCTTCTGACTCAATTTAAATTGAAATGCCTCATTTAAAAAAATTAGAATAGTAGATCTTTTGTTTTCTTTCATAGTATGACTTTTATGGAAATGTTTTGCATAACCTCACATGGTTTCTTAATGGGGGTTGAGGGTGGGGATAAGGGAGAGAATCTGGAACTCAATAAGTTTTAGAAACAAATATAAAAAATTTTTTTTAAATGTAACTGCTGAAAAATGTTAAATTAAAAAAAAAAACCTTCAATACCTCATACTCCAAACTAAAGTATCCATTTATCTTTAGGTATTAAACCTAACTTTTTTTATTCACAAGTGTATAATTTCAAATGATCAGATAACTGAAAATTGTTTCCTTCACATTTTTTAAGCCTTTTCATATTTGTAAAACATTGGCCTCCTAACAACTCTGTAAGGAAGGTAGTGTAAATATCAGTAACATTTTACTGACTTGGAAATTATGCATTTCAAAAGAATAACATACAACCTCAGTTCAGAATTAAATTTCACAACTGGCCTAATTAAGTTTATTATTAATTATTGTTCATTGAAAAGTGAGATTCTTGGCATATGGATGAATTTTGCATATTTTCTAGAATTTATAATTATTTTTATTTAGCATATGCAGTTAAGCATCTATATGCATGTATCTTTGTGATGGGCTCTGAAGAAGATATGAAAAACTTTCACACTTTTGGTCTCAGTGGAGCTTTTGATCTAGTGGAAAGGATAAAATAAACACTTGAAAAGTTAAAAAAAATTCAAGAAAATAATGCAGTGCAAGATATTAGAACTAATACAATAAGGTAGCATATAATTAAATAGTAGATGAATGGTATGTGGCTTGGTAATGGCCAGAGGAGGTGTTTTTGGAGAGAAATGAGAAGTCAGCCAGATATATTAAGGAATGTAAGTCAGATTTTTGTTTACCTTTCTGTAAGTTTTTGCATTCATCTAAAATTATATCTTCATGAAATAATAAGCTTTTACATGAAACCTGTGTCTTAAGTATAAGCTTTGGTTTTGTGGACTTTAAATTTACTTTTTAAAGTTTCTATTTAACATTTTGTGTTAAAAAGGCCTGGATTAATAATAATATTGTTTAGTTCTTTTAAAGGTTTTCAAGAAAGTTACTTAGTGTTTTTCTCTGATATTGAAGCATATTTAAGAATACTAGTTATTGCCATTTCCTTTATTGTTTCTTAATGATTTTCATGTAAATAATACAAAGAATTGCTTGGAAACAGTGCAGACTCATGCTAAAGTTTTTCTTCTTTGTTTTATAGGCTTTATTAGCATTAGGCATCTCTCAGTCTGTACGGACACCAGATCCTAGACATCCGTAAGTATATTATCTTGGTTTTTCTTTTCCTTTTGGGGTAATTAATCATTTGAGATGAGTGGCTACTTCAATTGATTTCTGTGGTTAACATGCCCTTACTTAGGCTTATTTTTTTTTTCAGCTCTTATTTTGTTATATAATGCTGTAACTTTAGATGATTGGTGATACAGTAGATAGAAAATGCCAGCCCTGGAGTCAGGAAAACTCATCTCCCTGAATTCAAATCTAGTTTCAGATATTTACTAACTGGCTAATGCTGGGCAAGTCACTTAACATTACTTGCCTGAGTTTCCTAATCTAAAAATGGACCAGAGAAGGAAGTGGCAGTATTTTCACCAAGAAAACCCCAAATGGGACCTTGAAGAATTGGACTTGACTCATAAGTGACTTATGTTGTATGGAATTAATAAGGGCATGGGTCATTTTTTACTCTCCTTGTCTTTGTCATCTTCATATTTGAAAATCAGTAAAACTCATGCACATTTCACACCAAACTTCGTTTTTATGGTACAGATTTAGATTTTTGTGGTAGTCATCTATTTGAGCTAATAAAACTTATCAGTATGATAAAATGCTACTTCCCCCAAACCATTTATTTTGCTGGTGTGATGTAGAATGCGCATTGTTTTGATTTAAAATTTCTCTCTTTCCCAAGTCCTTAAGGATGTGTTTTGGTTCTGTCATTGTATCATTAATAATGCAGTGTAATAGTTACATTTTAATTCCACTTTTATGATGATACAGACATTTTAAAAGATGTGGATGCATAAATTTTAAATAAAAATGTACACTTAGATTTTTGTATGCAACTTTCCAAAAATACATTATAGTTTATACATCTCTTCTTTTTGTTCATAAAAACAGAACACTGCTCTTCTTTTCTTAAGCTCTGGCCAGCTTGTGACTAAGAATTTCAAATTTCCATCCTAATTAGTTCTCTAGATGTCCTGAAACTATATGTACCATGTATTGTGTTGTTGCGCCAGTTGAGTGATGTCACAGCACTTTGCAACACACAGTTGTTTAATATGGAGAACAGAAATGGTTTGATTTTTTGTAGGAAGATACAGCAAGTATTTAGACATTGTTGTGTAGAGGTTAGATTGAGTTGACTTAGCTTTAGAAGGGTGTCAAGATCAAGTGGATGGGGATAAGAGAATTAGATTTTGATGTAGAGAAAAATTATTTCCCTATTAGATCCAAGAGATGGTGGGCATCCCCTTACTAGAAACCATTAAGTAAAGTCAGTGTGATATTTTGTAAGGATAGTGTAGAAAGAATGTGTGGTTGGGTGTGTGTTGGTTCAGTTGTTCACTGAAGTTCTAGATCTCAGGTTTTGTGCTTCTAGAGGTCTTCATAAGTATGCATGAAGCAGTTTTAAGGTGGGATAAAAGTTTCCTCTCAATAATAATTCAAAGAGCAGTTTTTATTTAAAGTTCTTGTTTAGATTTTCAGTCATGATCTTCTTAAGACTTGGGTATTGGAAGTGAGTTTTTCAGAAAAAAATATTTTGTAAATAACACATTTCTTTTACTGCTGTAATCTGTCAATTCCTTTTTTTTTTTCCTAAGTATTCATGCATGCATTGTCGAAAAATGCTTTAAAAAGTTGGATGAAAAAATTAATTCTAAAAGAACTGGAAAACCTAAGTTGAAGCTTATAAGCTTAGTAATAATGCTTGTGATTGAACTCTATAGGATCAAATTAAAGGTTATATAAATCATAAACTGGCTGTTCATAAAGGCTGAAGAATTCAATTAGAAAGTATATTGCACTTAAATGCTATTTACTCATTAAACATCTGAATGCTTTTTAAAAAAAAGATTAAATTAATTTTCTCAGCAGCTGTGGTATGTAATATTAAAGTCATATGATTAAATCAAAATAGGTTGTATGGAAAAGGAATTAGAAAAATATCTAAATTATATAGTGTACACCTTATTTTATGTATTTTTAAGGAACTTGAAGTCACTTATAGTTCCAGTGTTGTTTTTCTGATTAGTTCTGATTTTAGCAGTTTAATTTTAATGAGCTATCAAACTATGACAAATGTGCTAAGGTGTTTTTTTTTCTGCTGCTTTTTCATTTTCATTGAGGTTTAAAAATATGTATAATTTTTTTTTCTGTATTAACCATTTTTTTTGGTTTTATTATTTTAGGTATGGTTTCTCAAATATGCGCTATATTTCCTCATTAATTAGCGGTGTTGGTATTTTTATGATGGGCGCAGGACTTTCTTGGTACCATGGAATCACAGGATTAATTCATCCTCAGCCTATCGAATCTCTTCTTTGGGTAATATGATCTTTTTTGGTTTTAGTCATATGAAATAGTGTTTTATTTAAGGAACTGTAAAAATACACTAAAACTTCCTTTTAGTGCTCCAATTATTGAATAGAGCTCATGTGCCTAAGAGTGGTTACATTATATTAGAATTTTGTAAATATAACTATTTGAAAGGACACGTTCTTTTGAATGAATCAAAAAACATTTATTAAATATTGTATTCCAAATAATGAGCCAAACACTGGGAATATAATTAGAAACAGAAAATCATTCTCCTTTTGGAGGGATTAAGGGTCAGCCGCAGAATAGATGACAAAGATCAGGAGGCCATGAGTGCATATACTTGTGTACCCCATTAAAACATAAGGCCTGTGAGAGTAGGGATTGTTTTGTTCTTTGTATTTGAATCTCCAGGAATTATTTAGCACACTGTTTGGCAGGTAATAATAGGCACTTATTTATTTATTGCTTTTGATTGATGTTCAAATCTGTATTGGAAAGAGTGAGCTTGATACTTGAGTTTTGTTCATTTCATTTGTGACAAGTTTCTCTTCAGAAAAGATAATGTAATTGATATTCCATGTCTTAATTTTGAGAAATTTGGACTAATTTATATATCTTGTTCTTTTAGTATTTGTCTCATTTGCATGATAAGTGTGATCTGTGGCATAGGGAGTCAAAGAGGTACAATGACTAGTTCAAAATTAGACCTTGAATAATTGGCTAATTGGTAAATAGAATATAATTGAAGAATTCTTAGACACTCTGTTGTCTTTTTGGCAGATAAATTGTCCTTTAGCATTCGGTGACATAATTCAATTTGACTTTGTTTTAAATAATAATTAAAATCTAGAAATATATACCAAGACTCTAATCTGTGTGTGTGTGTGTGTGTGTGTGTGTGTGTGTGTGTGTGTGTGTGTGTGTGTGTGTGAAGAGTAATATTTTGAAGTCCATTGATGAAATCCTCTTTTCTCCTTTTGTTAATATCTGTAGTTTTACCTCCCTTATAGGTTAGAAACATGTGGAGCAGAATTATTGAGCCTTAGGGTAATTCCTTTCTACCTACAGTTTACCTTTAAAAAAAACAACAGCACACTCTTCCATTCCTTAACTCTTTAATATTCACCCGTTTTTCATTTTCTAATTCCATTAGTCATGATAAAATGAGAAGACATAAAGAAGAGACCTTTTTGTTTCCTTCCTTTTTGCTGAGAACTGGCCTGGCTCTGGGATTCCAAATAGAATATAGAGGAGGATGCCATCTTTCTGCTTATTAGCTTGGTTTCTGGAGCCACCTAGCAAGATCTGGGAGTTCAAAGGCCAAAGCCTTCTTTCTCTGTGCCTTTGATGTTCCTCATCTTTTTCTTAGGCATCTCTACATTTTAACCCTTTCAAATACCCATTCTGAATGACCTGGGAATACCCTGGATATCAGGGTTACTTACTCTGTCTCTTCAGCTGCTCATGATCCTTTTTTTTTTTTAAACACAGGTACTTGAGGCATGTAGGATTTCAGGTAGAATTGGAAGTTACTTTAAAGATCAGTTTTTCCAAACCTCTCATTTTATGTGTGAGAAAAGTGAGACCTGGGGAGTTAAGGTGATAAGTAGTAAATGGCAAAACTAGGATTTTTGTCAAGGTGCTTGGATATAGAAACGCTTCACACATGTCCCCTCCCCAGTCTGTTTTTGAGTAGCTAAGTGCCTATTTTGTTATCTTCTTTTTAAACTTTAATGTCAAGCTTTCTGAATAAATTGAATTTGACAAGGCCAAAATTTTAAAGTTATCCTCTTGAAAATTTTTAAAATACAAATCAGATGTGTAATCACTTTTTAAAGTTTTGGTTTGAAGGGCATTTTCCCTTATTCAGGCTTTGTAGTTTTCATAGTACTTAGTTGATTAGTTTTGTATAAAGGCCTAAATAGTCTGTTGGAATTAAAATCTGTGCTATGAAAGACTTATGATTGTTCACTGAAATACTTATGTTTTGCTTTAAAAATTTTTGTTTTCTAGGCTTACTGTATTTTAGCAGGATCATTGGTGTCTGAAGGAGGTATGCATTCTTACAAAATACATTGTTATTCCTATAAATTACTTATATTTTAGGAAATTATTTACTCTTTGAGGTCCTGACAATAGTTTTTCCAAACTTAGCCTTTGGTTACTATTTATTTGTATGGTGCTCCATAATAAGCCCTCCTTTGAACAGAGGGCCTCTCTAGGATGTAAGAGATCTGAGTGTTTGTTCTTAATTAAGCTATAATAATAATAGTAATAACAAAAATAATAGCACTTAATCTACTGCTCATGGCCCCATATCAATACATGTTAAGAAATACAATGTAGATTGAACATAAAAGTATAAAGGACTGATTAGATTGAAGTGCCTCGCATAATTGTTAATTAGGGAATAGTTTTGTAGCATGATTTTAAATTCTCTTTAAAAGCTTCAGTTGTATGACAGCATCTAGTTCTTTGCCATGCAAAGTTGTGTGTTCATTATGTGCTAGTCATATTCTCATGTTCCTTTTCTCGTCCTTCTGTGAAATCTCACTGCATTGTAAACTATTCTGTATTTATATTTGTAGAACATATTTGCAAATCACAAATACAGGCACAGTTTACATGAATGTTTGTCTTTTCAGCAACTCTTCTTGTCGCTGTAAATGAACTTCGACGGAGTGCTCAAGCTAAAGGAATATCATTTTACAAATATGGTATGTTTCTTACAAATTAGATCAGTTACTTTATTCTTCTGATAACTTAAAATAAGTTTATTAGTGGTTCTCTATTTCTTACAGAGATATGCATAATAATGTAGCCTATTATCATCTGCAAGTAAATAGACTTGTTTAAATTAAACCTTATAAATTTTGACATAAATCCTTTGCATTTTTCCATAATTTTTGAGTATTTGTAAGTGTTATGATTTCTTGTTTTATATTCCTATGATTCTGCATAGTGCCTTGTACTGAGAAGGTGCTTATAAAAACTTGTAGAATTATAATTGTATAAGTCAATATTTACATTTAAACTAAAAGTCTTCTTGCCCAATATGGAGATTTATGCATATCTTTATAAATATGATATTCCTATTTGTGCCTCAGTTTTAGAGTGTGTATTTAGAATGCTACATTCAGTTAAGAATTTTGAAGATTTCGTTTTTGATTTTCTCATTTTCACATGATTAAGTGGTACAGAGTCGTGATCCCAGTACAAATGTGGTACTATTGGAAGATGCTGCAGCAGTCTTAGGAGTGGCAATAGCAGCTGCTTGTATGGGCCTGACTTCTTTAACAGGTAACTAATTTCCTAATTAAAAGATGATTTGGTTGAACAGCTTAAAAATATTTTCTAGTATATAAAAAGTTTTAAGAGCATAGGATGATTTTATTACAGTCTACTAAAGTACATCGTTCAAAGGCTGGAATTTTAACCTAACGTCCATGGACTTACTTTTAAAGAATAACTTTATAATTGTATTATTTTATGCATTTAAAATCGTTATTCTGAGATGTTTCTCCAAAGGGATCCATGACACACAAAAAAGTTAAGAATCCCAGACTTTATGGAATAGGATATTATTATTAAAGATGATATATCTAGGATAGATTTAGGAAAATCAGTATTAGACTTTCTATAAATCTAATTTTGTTTTCCTTTTTTTTTTTTTTTTTTTGTAAAATTAGATATATAAGCAAAAAACCCCCAAAAAACAAAAAACAAAACCCTTTTGGTGATGGCAGGGTTTAAGATGGTACCTGGATCTGTGCATGGCATTCATTAAAGTAGTGGTTTTGCTTCATTTTTGAAACTTGGACCCACTTTTCCATGAACGAGAGATGCCATGATGATTGATATCTAGTCCCTGTTACTCCATTCCTCCACTCACTATATCTTGATATGAATTATTTCTTTTATGTCTGAGGACTTCCTATATTCATGGGACACGAGAATAAGAGCTATCGATCAATAGTCCTAGATCTTGAACCCTCATTCCTCTTCTCCAAGGACTTGAGCATTACATTGACCATTAGAGTGAAATGCTGCTGCTGCTTATCAGTAGGCGCTGCCATTTTGTTCTCTGCCCTCCAGTTCCCTGCCCATAGGTCCCAGGGGAGAACGACCCTTCTCACTACAAGGTCCAACCAAACAACATTTTACAGGCCAGGTTTCAGAGTATTCATTTTAACATTGCCTGACTTTATTTTATGATCCTGAGATAATCTAATTTGTTAGTAAAATATTCTTCATGCTATATTAAACAAAATATCGGTAGCTATGAATGCTAGCAAATAGTAAACCTTTGATCTCATCCTTTGAATATGTTAAAAAATATTTATTGCATCATTTATTGCTGAATATGTTGCTAGTGTACTAGCTAGTACACTGGATAGTGCTGGGCATGGAGTCTGGAAGACCTGAGTTCAAATCCTGCCTCTGACACTTAGTGGTTGTGTGATCCCTGAGCAGCTCACTTAGTCTGTTAGTCTGAAAGCCCTTCTGCAAGTGTTGACTTAGGAGCTCAAAATAAAATCACTAATTCCCTAAAAATATTCTTATCTGTGGTTTTTAGAATCACAGCTAGTTAAAATTAGAAGGGAACTCATAAACTAACCTCATTGTATAGATGAGGAAACTGAACCTTAAAGTGACTCCAGCTTCCTCAGCAAGTAAGGCATTTAAACAGGAAGCAATGGAGTCAAGGCTTGGATCGAGGCTTTTTGACTCAAAATCTAGTGTTTTAAACAAAAAGCAGTCAGAAAGACCAGTTGTGGAGAGTGGAGCCATAGCCGTAGCCTGCTACTGAGGGCGAAACGTCTGTATTCTGGAATGCTTTCCTCATTTGCCTCCTGGCTTCTCAGACAAAATCCCATCTTCTTCCTATCCTCCTGCCCTCCTTCTGTGATTAGCTGTGATTGTGTATGTGTGTGCACGTGCATTGGGAGCATCTGTCTTGTCTTGTTTGTATGTGGTTATTTGCCCTTTCTTTGTATTCTCAGCATGTAGCATAGTGCCTGGCACATAGTAGGCACACGATAAATCCTGGTTGGTTTACTGATTATGTTGGAGTTTTAATGCTGATACACAGGACTAATTTAGATGCAATAATGAGACATAAAAAAGCAAAACACCAAACTTAGATAGATAGGGTACAGACATGTAAAAGCAGATGCCTAAAGATCTACAGCTGGAAGATAGCCCCCATGAGCTTCAAAAAAGATTGGAGGACTGAAATTGGAGAGGTTATAGAGTTGAATAGCCATTGAGTATTATTTTCCTTGGGAATTTATTCAGGTTAAATTTTAAGATCATTCTAAATGTAGCCAGCTAGATTTTTATCCATTTCCTTTTTCTTTTTTCTGTTTTTTTTCTTTTTTTATACTTATTCTTTTTTTTCTTTTTTTTTATTTTTTAAAGCTTTTTATTTGTATAACATATGTATGGGTAGTTCCCCAACATTGATCTTTACAAAGCTTTCCATTACAAATTTTACCCCCAGTCCCCTCCCCTCCCCTAGATGGCAGGAAGTCCACTACATGTTAATAATGTTGAAATGCTTGAGAAGTTATGCAAGAAAAATCCTATCTACAAGAAAAAAAAAAAAAAGAATCAGAGAAAGGCAACCCAATGCAAGCAAATGTCAATAGAGATCATGAAAATGTTACGTTGTGGTCCATATTTCATGTCCCTCTCTCTGGGTGTATATGGTTTTCTTCAGTGAACAATTGGAACTGGTTTGAGACAATTCTTTGTTGCAGAGAGCCATGTCCATCAGAATTGATCATCATGTAATACTGTTGTTGCTGTGTATGATGATCTCCTGGTTCTGCTCATCTCACTCAGCATCAGTTCATGCAAGTCTCTCCAGGCCTCTCTGAAATCGTCCTGCTGGTCGTTTCTTACAGAGCAATAATATTCCATAACATTCATATACCATAATTTATTCAGCCACTCTCCAATTGATGGGCATCCCTTCAGTTTCCAGTTTCTAGCCACTACAAAAAGGGCTGCCACAAACATTCTTGCACATGTGGGTCCCTTTCCCTCCTCTAAGATCTCTTTGGGATATAGGCCCAGTAGAAACACTGCTGGGTCAAAGGGTATGCACAGTTTGACAACTTTTTGAGCATAGCTCCAAATTGCTCTCCAGAATGGTTGGATCCGTTCACAGTTCCACCAACAATGTTTTATACTTATTCTTAAATTAAATAGGGGGCAGCTAGGTGGTGCAGTGGATAGAGCACCAGCCCTGAAGTCAGGAGGACCTGAGTTCTAATCTGGTCTCATACACTTAACATTCCCTAGTTGTGTGACCCTGGGTAAGCCACATAACACCAATTGCCTCAGAAAAAAAAAAATAATAATAGATATATAGACATTTTTCTTTTATTGCTTAGAAATATCTCTCTTGCATTTCTAATTAGCCCTGCCTTCATTCACATAGCATGGCTAAATTGGATGTTTGAAGAAAACACCCAGAAATTCTTTTCATGTCAAATTTTATTTTCATTAGGAAATCAAAATGTTACTATTTGTGCTTTTTTATCTTATTTGCCTAAAATACCAGTTATCAATTGAAGTAGTATTTGAGTTGTGAATATTTAGTAGCCCGCAGTTACCAAACACAATTCAACTTTTTTACTGCAATTTTAGAAGTTATTGATAATTTTTATATTTATTTCCTAAATATGTTCTGTCGAGTAGAATATTTATTAAAGAATATTAATCACTAAAGAACTGAGAGAATGAATACATTAGAGTTTTAATTCCCCAATAATTTTACTCATCCTCCTAATATTTAATGTAATGATCAGTTCCCTTACATTTGCTTTTCTTAAAAATAGTTGTATCTCGATTTTTCTTGCACAACAATGATAAGTGTGGAAATATGTATACATATATTCGATTTGTCAAGTATTTTAACATAATTAACATGTAGTGGATATCCTGCCATCTAGGGGAGGGGTAGGGAGTAGGGAGGAAAAATTTGTAACAGAAAGCTTTGTAAGGGTTAATGTTGAAGAATTACCCACACATATGTTTTGCAAATAAAAAAATAAAATAAAAATTTAAAAAAAATAGTTGTATCTGAATTTTTCCATGACAGTACATATATTGAAACACTTTAGGAGTACTTTTGAAATTTGTTCATCTAATTGTCTTTAGCATCTTGAAGATTTGGTTTTTAATCTGAATTATCATTTAGCCACAGTTTTTAAAAATCTCATAATTTGTCTATGATGAACAGAACTACTTTTATTAAAGATCTTTTATACCTGACTTTTAACATAATTCTTTTTAGTCAATCATATAAGAGTTTTTCTTTGCTCTAGTAGTGTGATTATTTCACATAAATTACATTTTATAGGTTAGCTTGCTGAAATAAAAATAAAGTGACATTTTCTAAAATTGTGGACCAAGGACAACTTTAAAAACTGTTGCTAGCTCATTTTGACATGACTTATGTAAAAGTACTACAAGATAGGACATGGTCAGTGCTACAAGAGGGGTGGCAAAGGGCTTTGGGAGTTGATAGGAGCACTTCTGTCTTGAAGGGATCATGAAAGACCTCAAGGAGGGTGTTTCCTTTTAGCTGAGGCTTGAAGGATAAGTAAGATTTTTAGCTGTGGGGGAGCATGGCCTGGCCAGGGGAATAACTATACTGAAGACACAGGGATGGGAAAAACAGAAAAATAAAAGTAAATGGTGATTATTGCAGGTTTCCTGGAATGCAAGATGGATTCATATAACGTAAGAGCTAAAACTGGCAAATGAGTTCATCCAGACAGTTTGGACTGGAGTAGGGGAAAGCTAGAGACTGAGATGTGAGCTAAGGGGGATGTTTTATTGCACCAGGTTAGGCAAAGGGGGAGGTCTCATCAGTCATTTTTCAGTTGTGTTTAACTCACTGTGGCCCTATTTGGGCCTTTTTCGGCAGAGGTACTGCTGGAGTTCTGGGCCAGTTCCTTCTCCAGCTCATTTTACAGATGAGGAACTTGGCAAACAGGGTGAAGTGGCTTGTCCAGGGTCACAGTGAGGAAGGTTCTGAGGCCAGATTTGGACTCCAGAAGAGCAGGCCTGTCGCCCCCATATCTACTCTGCCACTCAGCTGTGGGGAGTCACATCAGTAATTAAGGGGGAGATTTTAGAGCTGGAAATGGGACAAGCCCTCATGACTTTTTGCGTTCAAGGAGTCAAATAGAAGAGAAGGGTTTGGTGGGGGCACTGAATAAGAAGGCAGATTCAGGCTTGGCCAGACTTCTTTGAGGGATAAAGATGTCTGAAGATGTCCTGGAAATTTGGGAATGAGGGATTAGACAGAGTTTTTGTAGATGTGAGAGTGGAATCTGTGAGAATGAATGAAATGAGAGAAAGAGGATGTGGGGAGAAGAGGTTGGAGATGGAGGCGTCTTGGATGTCTCCATTGAGTGGGAATGAGGAGACAGCAAAGTCTAAAGAGAAGTGGGAAGAAAAAAGTGAAAAGAGAACCAGGAGAATTTAGAAGGCATGGCACAAATAGAGAGGCAGTTCAGTATTGTCAAGAAGGATGAGGACTAAAGACTATTCATAATGTTCTGGGAGGTCAGTGATGAGCTTTCATAAAGTGGTTTCAGAGGGGTGGTGGCAGAAAAGAATTTAGAAGAGTTTAAGGGTGTAAGGAAATGGCAAACTTCAGTATGATATTAGATAATTATGCAGCTTTACTTTTTAGTGCAGTTATACTAAATTTTAGAACTACTTTGAAAAAAATCAAAGATTATTAATAAAATAAGCAAAATGCATTTTCTTTCTTTCCATCAAAAGAGTTAAATTTACAAATAAGAATAATCTCATCTGTATGGAATAATTCCAGTCACAAAAATTTTTATTAAATTTGTTTTAACAAATAAAAATGTCTTTATTGTTTGTTTTGGTTTTTTTGAATATTACCCAAAATCCATAGATTGTAAAAATAGTTATTTTCTCAAACTTCTGGATTTTCTCATGATAATTTTGTTAGATCACAAAGGAAGGAAAAAACAGTATGTTGCTGATAAATGTTCAAAGAAATTTTCACCTTCTTACTATTGCTAATTTTTATGTTGTTATTTTACCTGAAAGTGTTTTAAAGCCGTGATGCCAGAAATAGACTGAAAGTGTTGCATTCTTATAACTCATTTTTTGCAGAATTCTTGAAGTTATAGGAACCCCATTTATAATGAAATTATAGCTTTTAGTGAATTTCATTAAAACAGTTTAGTTATCAGTAACCAGATAATCAGGAATGAACTTTTTGTCACACAGTTTTCTATAGCAGCTGTGCAATAATGGAAAGATTCAGCTAGAAGAGTTGGGTTCTGGTATTTACTAGACACACAACTTAAGCTCTTTGAACCTCACTTTCCTCCTTTGTAAAATGGGAGCACCAACATTTGTAACATCCCAGGGATATGAGGAAAGTGATTTTACGGAACTTACTGAGGCACTTCGTAAGTTGTTTGGTCTTTTGTCCCTTATCTCCAGTAATGCATAGGGGAAATTGGACAATGTAAGGTGATAACAATTAAATTTACTAACTTCAAGTACATTTTATTTAGGCAATCCAGTCTTTGACAGCCTGGGTTCTTTAGGTGTGGGAACCTTATTGGGAGCAGTATCAATGTTTCTCATCTACACAAACACAGAAGCACTTTTAGGGCGATCAATCCAACCTGATCAGGTACAGCGGCTAACTGAACTATTGGAAAATGACCCAGCAGTAAGGTAAGAACTCTTTTTACTGGGACTATAAATTTTATATTTTTAAGCAAAGTAAAAAATGGGGAAAATATATAACTATAAATCTATATTTTGAACCACTAATTATTACATTTTCAAGGAAGAATGTAGAACCTCATTACTTAGAGCTCTTAATAAAATTTTCTGAAATGGTCTAGGCACAACCTTGCTTCAAATTAGTTGAATGTGATAAATGATCCCTTAGTCCTTTAAGGATCCTCCTTTTTTTCTGATTCTTCATTTTTTAAATTAAGTTTTTAGGTGGTATGATGATGGAAGCTAGCAAAGCAGCTGACTCCACTTACTAGGAAATATTAACATTTTAAGCAATTTAAAATTTGATCCAAACATTAAAAAAAATCTCCACAGAAGTCCTATTGCCACATCTCATTGTGAAGAGCGTGTCAACAGAACATGAATTCTAGGAGATTTTTTTGGTCTGAAAACATTTCGGGTCTTATCCCAGTAGTAGAATATGTTTGGTAGCTAAATGCTGAGGAGTTTATCACCTATTTGTTGGTCACTAAATGATACATTCTTGGGCATGGCAACCCATGAAGTAGTCAAAAGAGCAAACAAAAAAGAAATGGTCCTGAGTTTTGTATGACCACCTATGATCCTCTAGTGATCTTGGCAGGTAGTGTGAATGGTGCCAGAGGGTAATTGGAATCACACATGAACATTCATTTTATTGTTGAGGCATTAAATGTTATTGATTGTTAAGTGAGATGACTTGTCCACTAATTAGTTAGTTGGATATACTGCTTCTAGATACTGATCTGTATTATTATTTCTAAATGAAATCTGACAATATAAGATAATTGTAGATATATGAAAGATTGGCTCACAAGTTCTCTTTAGGAAACAAGGAAACAAGAGTTGACAGATTGATTTCATCATGTAAGTGAAGTTAACAAATAACATCATTTCTTGGAATCCTTGGTCCTCTTGTCTTCCATTGCATATGTTGAATATAGCAAAAATGTAAACAAGTTGCGTTATTACTGGAATAACAGCTTACTCAATAATACATTGTTGCTGTAAATTGTTCAGCTGTTCAAGAAAACAATTTGAATATGTGCAAAAAAGGTTACTAAATTTTTCATACCTTTTATCCAGTGATTCCACTACTGGTGGGATACCATTTCTAGACAGCAATATGTAAAATAAAGCTTGTATAGCAGCAGGGGAAAAAGGGGAGTGTATATTGATTGGGAAGTGGCTAAGGAAAAAATATGAACGTGAAGTAACTCAGAGTGGAGAAAGTAAAGCAAGCCAGTATAGATGATGATGTATCATCAAAAAACAGGTGAGCTCAGGTGCACTGAACAGCCTTGGTCCGAGAGAACCAATCAGCAAACTTCTTTTGGTGGAGAAGTGGGTCTTTCAGGTGTGAAATAAGCTCTACATAATTAGGTGCATTGCTGGGTTAACTGACTTAAATGTTTTTCTGCATTCTGAGGAAAGATTCAGTTTGGTGAAGAGTACTGTTAAAGGAAAGTGACTATTGTAAAAGCAGCATGTGATAATAACAGTTTTCATAATTTAAAAAAGTAATCATAGCACATGCACCAGCATTTATTGTAGAAGATTTAGGGATAGAGATTTCTTAGAACTGACAAATTTATAAGATTCTCCTAACCAAGACAGCTCATAGATTTATACTTGATGACTTTAATTTAAAGGGGAAGATGGTAAAGTATGACTGAAAATTATGGCACAGAGGAAGAAACAGAAATAATTAAACTCAACCCAAAAAAATTTAAACCTAGGAAAGAACTCTCTTCTTGATAAGAAGTCCTGGAAAAACTAGAAAATTTCTGGCAGAAGTTAGGTAAAGAACAACATCTTATACTATATTCCATAATAAAATGCTTACGATAGTACAATTTCATAGTAAGATGTCAAAATGACATGAATGTTAAAAATCATACCATAAAAACCAGAGAGAAGCAAATCGTATTTTTTACAGCTCTCTGGGTAAGAGCTAAACTCTTAACAAGCATCAGAAGTAGTTGCAAAAGATAAAATAGTTAATTTTGATTACGTGAGATTAAAAAATGTTTGCACAAACAAAACAAACACATTTGGGATAAGAGGGAAGCAGTTGATTGGAAAAAGTTTTCATCATATTTTTCTAGAAAAGGTTTGTTACCCAAGATAAGCAAACAGCTAACAAATATATAAAACCAAAAGCTGTTCCCCATTAGATAAGTAGTCAAAAGATATACACAAACAATTCTCAAAAGAATAAAAAACTGATAACCATGAAAAAGGGATCCATATCACTAATAAGAGAAATGCAAAACACAACAACCCATAATTTTGTATGCAATTCTTTTTCTGTTTGTGGAAATGATCATATTTGCTGTTGCCTGTCAAGTTCATGAGAGAAAAGATATTTAAAACATCTTTTCAAAAGAACTGATTAGAAGGAGAGAAGAGAGGTTGAAAATACAACTTCCTTTTCATTGAAATTCAACAATAAATTTTAATACTTACAAACACTTCTGTATTGGCATAGTTAAGTGGTCTGGGAGACTGACATTTATGGTGATCTCAAAATACTGTAGGTTTTTACTCATTAAAAATTAATTCAAGTCAGTAAACATCTTTTGGGTGCCCATTGTGTCAGGCCTTGTGCTAAGACAGACAGCCCCTGTCTATGTGGAGCTGAAATAGGAGCATGATGTTTCATGGGATCCAAACCAAGCATAGCTATGATGGGAAACGAAGTGACCTGGAAAGCCCCGAAAGAATTTGGAAAAAGCTTATTGTCCATTCTCCAGCCCTGCAATCAGAGGGATGAGCGGCCCAGGGAGTCAGGGATTGGAACTGAGTCAGTGTGAGATTTCCAGTGTTAGCTTGTCCTGTAGACAGCACTAGGAAGAGCCGCTGATGGGGCAGAGCAGCTGTGAAACATGAATGTGCCTTTCTCTTTTTTTTTTTCCCCTGTGGCAATTGGGGTTATGTGACTTGCCCAGGGTCACACAGCTAGGGAATGTTAAGTGTCTGAGACCAGATTTGAACTCAGGTCCTCCTGACTTAAGGGCTAGTGCTCTAACCACTGCGCCACCTCTCAAATGTGACTTTCTTTTAGGAAAGGGATGCCACGATAAGTTTTGAAGTTAAAAATGTTAAAAGTGGAGTTAATTTTAGAGGAAATAAAGCACCTCAATTGATGATAACAAATTACTTGCTTTATATTCTGAATTCTCTCTGTCCAGCCTTGAAGTATATGCGATTACTTAGATGGCTTGAGAATGGTTTGTAGATGGGAGTTGTATTGTATTAAATTCAATATTATACTTGGTGACTTAATCAAAATGGAAAAATCTATGATAGTATCTTCAGGAAATCCAAATAATTACAGTGTAAAATGTTGAGAGGCTCTTTGTAATGGTGTCGTGAGAAAGCACTTCTAAGTAGATCTTCAGCACACATGTTTTTAAGGTGGTGAAATCGATGAATATAATTCAGTAAGAAGACTTGGCCCTTGTCATGCAGCTTTTCTTGTTATTTATGTCACAAGACAGGTGATAATAGGCACTGTTTCAGCTGTTTGAATTGCCTTATTTTTCCATTTTTTTAAAACCTAGTTATAAAAAACTAAATTAAAGAAAATCAATATTTAGTAAACTTTATTGAATTAAAAAGACAGGATGAATTTGATAATCTGTGGCTAAGAATCAAGATTTGTGAGTTTATTTTAAAGAAGGAATGAATATGTGCCTCAGAGATAATTGCAGGTACATTTTTATGCACTTTATATCTGAATTTAGTCTGTATGTATATGGATATGAGTTAAAAAAGGCATTGTAGAACATATGCTAATATTGCCTAAATATTTGTTTAAATAAGAGTAAAAATTATTGTATGAAAAATGATTGAAAAATTTTATGTATAACTTTTAATTAAAGTAAGATTTTTTTTTCTGAGGACCCTTTATAACTTGTTCAGTGATGAATATTAAATCATCCATTCTTTTTGTCACCCTAGTTATAGCATCCCCCCCCATTTTTTTTTTTAACAGATAAGACAGTTTGGGTTCTTCTATTCAATAATCTTCTCAGGAGCAAATCATACCCATGACCAATCCTGTAGTACTGTTTAGGTATATTGTCATCTAGCTTTTCTAATCAGTAGGTTGTACACCCTTCAGTGTTTTGCTATATAAGGAATATATATATTTTTGAAAAAAGTGAATTCAACTCTTTTTTTGTTACCTTTGAAGTTCCAAACTCTCTTTTCCTCCCACCTCACAATGAAGATCACCACGTGACACAGATGGTTGCTTTCTCTGTCAAACCATACTGTGCAGACTTCTTTGCCTGGAGGTAAGAGAACAGCCTCCTTCCCAGGTCCTCCCTGGTTGATCTGAATATGTATAATGCTCAGAGTCCTTCACAGGTATTTTGCAAGCCCCATCACAGTTACTGTTTCCAATTCTCTTGGTTCAGGAATACTTTCTTAATTAAATCCCCCCCCCCCAGACCCTTCTTTTTTGCCATTCAGACTTTCCAACACAAGCAAGGTCCCCCAGTCCTCTGTTACAAACATATATAGGGTCAAAACAAGTATGCATGTGCATGTGCATGCGAGTGTGTGCAAGTGTGTATATAAAAGTAAGTGGCCTAGAAGAAAATGAGATTTTAAAGAGATGTCACTTTGTGGATGCCCTGGATAGAGGAAGACTTGGGTTCAAATCCTTTCTCTGATTCATCAGCAAGAGAAGAAGGCATGGCAAATTTTAAGATAAAAACCCCATGCAGTGTAACAAATTCAGTCTGGGTTATGTGCAAGATCTGTGCAAGTGCAAAACAAAATAAACTCTCTCTCTCTCTCTTTATATATATGTGTGTGTATATATATATATATGTATATATATACTTAATTCAGAGCCCATGAAAATAAAAAAAGGTCAAAGGGTACTTATCAGTGAGTGCCATCGTCCCCATCAGGTGACTCATCACCAGGAAAAAGAATTCTAGGCTTATAATTAACCAATTATCTTTTAAAAGTTGGTGTTACTAAGTATATGTATATGTTTGCTTGCTTTTAGGGCAATTCATGATGTTAAAGCCACAGACCTGGGAATGGGTAAAGTTAGATTTAAGGCTGAAGTAGATTTTGATGGGAAAGTTGTTACACGATCTTATTTGGAAAAACAGGACTTTGACCAGTTGTTGCAAGTAAGTTACTTAAAATTCTCACATAACTACTTTTTTCCTTATGATCAAATATATTTTTAAGAATTAGAAATAAAACTTTCCCTTTTTTAGAATCTCAAATCCTTCCAATTCTTACGCTTAAAACAGAAATTTGGTAGATAGCAATTCACTTATAATTTTGGTCAAACATATCCCCCTTGGGGCTGGCAGTGAAGATATCCTAATGAAATTACAGAAAATACTTGGAGCACAAATGGAGAAAAAAAGACAAGGCACACTACTACCTTTCATCATAGATGGTACAAGTATACTCATGGACTCTAGATCCAGAGAAGAAAGTCTCTTTGCAGACATAAGGTAGAGATGGGACCTAAAGGTATCACTTCATTGATGGAACAAGCTCCTGGATGAGAAAATTCTATCAATGCAGTTTGACACCTTCTCTGCAATGTATATAACCTTAGAAAGCTGCCTCCAGCACTAAAGGGTTAAATGACTTTTCTAGGGTCTCACAATTGTATTTGTATATATGTATAAATAAATGGCAGTACTTCTCTTCCTGACTGCATCCAGTCTCTTTGCAGCTGTGTATTTGAAAATAAGACTTAAGATATATCTCTTTAAAAGAAAGATCCTGCTCTCTTTAAGTATAAGATTGATATGTAGAATTTGATTCATTGACTATTTATGTTTTAGTTTTTTTTTTTTTAATTTTAAAGTATGTTTTGCTATGTGTGCTATGGAATAGAGAAGATCTTGTAATTACAAAAACGAAAAGTAAAGAACCATTGTTGAAAGAACAATGAAGGAATAGTTTTCTTTTTTAAAGCAAGTGGTAAAAGTCTGTTTGCCACAAGCCAGGATAACAAGAAGGCCAGTTGCCATTACTGTGCCCAATGGAGAGTTGTTGGCTGGCTCTCACCTTTGCTGGCCCTACTTAGAAGATGGAGCAGATTAAGCATCTCCTTCTCCCTGATATATTAAAGCAGATCAGAGCCTTGGTTCAAAATTTACAATGGTTGTTGCTTCCTGCTTTATAGAGTAAAAGGATACATTATGTGTTGAAAGCTGAATAGATTTTTTAAAAGCTTTTTATTTTCAAAACACATGCATAGATTATTTTTAGCATTAACCTTTGCAAAATCTTATCTTCCAAATTTTTTCTCCTTCCCTTCTCTCCACCCTCTCCCATAGACAGCAGGTAATTCGATATGTACAATTCTTCTAAACATATTTTCATAGGTAGGCTGCATAAGAAATAGTGGATCAAAAAGGAAAAAAATGAGAACAGAATGCAAACAAACAACAACAAAAAAGAAAATATGTTGTGATCCACACTCAGTCCCCACAGTCCTTTCTCTGGGTGCAGATGGCTCTCAAAATAGATTCTTCAGAATTAAACAAAAATAAAAAGTTGTATTATTTTGAATTTATTCAGTATTTAATGTTTTATACACACATACATATATACACATATATACATAAATTAATCTTGGTTTTCATACATTCCCTAATTTTCTTTATCCTGACTGATTTTTGAATTAAAAATCCTTTACTTTAGTAAACTAGTGTAGCATTTTTCTAGTGTATTTTGTGAGAGTAAATTTTGTTTGAAATAAGTGTTTCCTTGGGTAGGCTTTAATGTATTTTGTTGTGGGAAAATCTTAATTATAATTTGTTTTTTTTTTTGATGTGACAAATGTATAGATATGTTTAAGAAAGAATCACGTGTGTTTGGTAGCTTTACCTTTTCTACTTACAAGTATGATTTTTAAAAATATATTCCCTTATTCTTCTTTCCTATATTGTCTTTTGCAGGAAATTCAGGAAGTAAAGACTCCTGAAGAATTAGAAATCTTTATGCTTAAGCATGGTGAAAATATTATTGATACTCTAGGAGCGGAAGTAGACCGACTTGAGAAGGAGCTGAAGGTAAGATGTATTTAAGAATAGATACTTAGCAATCTTGGGTTTGGATTAAAAAGACCTATGTTCATTCCAGCCCTGACTGCTGTTTAAATTAGCTGTATTATCTTGGACAAGATGCTCTACCTCTTTGGGTTTCAATGAATTCATCTGTTCAGTGAGAGGCTTGGAAGAGTTGATTTCTCAAGGGTCTTCCATCTCTAAGTTCTGTGATGCTTCTGAGGCATCTGTGGATCGCAGTCCGTTCTTTCCACTTTTTCTTAGGTTGTTTGCGTAAAAGTTCTTCCATAAGTCCTTTACAACGTGCTGAAATCATTGTTCTCAATCCTTTATGCTTTGGGAACATTTCTCCTTCCTTATCCCTGTGAATGCTAGCTTAGTTGCTCTCTTGAGGGCTGATACCCTACACTGTCTGTCCTTTGGGGTGATCTCTGGTTTGAGTCATCTTCCTTTTTTTTTTTGTTTGGTTTTTGTTGAGGCAATGGGGATTAAGTGACTTGCCCAGGGTCACACAGCCAGGAAGTATTAAGTGTCTGAGGCTAGTTCTGACTTCTCCTGACTTCAGGCTGGTGCTCTATCTACTGTGCCACCCAGCTGCCCCACTCTGGTTTGATTCATCCGAGATTCTGGGTCTCGATGGTTTGCAGGCATATATAGCCTTACTAAAAAATGGAGTGGCAGTAGTTTCAGGGAGAAGCCTGGGTCTTTAAATACACTCTGCACCTTCTCCAAGCTGTTGTCCTTTCAGTTCTTTGTCCAGCTGGGTGTCTGTTCTGCAGGTTGGCGTGGTCCAGTGCAGGGGCCTGCTCACTCACCTGGGCTTGTGGCAGAGGTTCTGCTGAGTTCTAGGTCCTGGTGAGACTGGCACAAAGGCATCTGTGTAAAGGTCCCTTGAGAAGATGCTGTTGATAAGGAATTATTTCCCTTTGAACTTTGCCCTTCCAGGGCTGGCCATGACCCATAGAAGTGGTCTTTGACAATGATGGGGTCATAGGGTCAAAGTCAGGGTCAAACTGAAGCCTTCTGAGTCCAAATCTGGCACTTTCCTCACTGCACCATGTAGACTCAGAGTTCTCCAAAAGGTACACCTGTTTTCTCTCTTGCTTGGTATCAATATATGGGATGACAGAAAAAGTTATCTTTTTGGTGGCTGCTATCAAAGAGTTAAATGACCTTAAAGTACACAGAAGGTATCTTATCAGAAAAGAGGATAGGATTTCTTTTCCTACCTTGACTTTTTTTTTTTTTTTTTTTGTAATTAATACATAGTAAATATAGTGGTTTCTTGTATTCTTGACACTTGTTAGTCATTTATATAGAAGATATGTGACAACCTCCTAGTGCTCTTATTTTTTATTTTATCAAGGATACCTTCAATAAATATATCCTACATAAAGATATTCTTTCATTTGATGATCTCATTAGCTACCATGGATTGGATTATCTCTCTGCTGATAATTGTCCAATATACTTAATGCTAACCTCTCTCCTGGCTTCCAGTCTCATATCCCAGATGTCTGTTATACATTCAGTTGATGTCTTCAACTCAGCATGTATCCAAAATTGTACTCATCGTCTTTCCTGCCTAAACTTTCCCTTCTTTCTGACTCCTTTATTGCTGTTGAGGGGCCCTCCTCCTCCCGGCTCACCCCCAGGCTTCATCCTTTACTCCTCACGCTTGCCCCTGATGTCCGATCTGTGGCCAAGACCCCCTTCTTGCCCCTGGCACTCCACAGCCCTGAGTCATGCCCCGTCCCTTCCCACCTCTTGCTGGGAGGTCTGTGTCAAACTTCCTGCTCCAATTCTGTAAACTCCAGAGACTTCTAGGCTGAACTAGGAAATCTTAAAGTCCCTCTCTTCTGCCGTCCAGTCGTGATATCCTCCTTGACATTCTTTTCACAAAGCAGTCTAGCTCAAACTCAGTAGAAGTGATCAAACTACTTTAAAAAAATCTGACAATATATGCAATAATAATAGCAACAGTAATAATAGATGGCATTCATTATGTGCTTTATATATATTAGCTTAGTTGATCCTTAATGCCCCAAGACTTAATTTTACAAAGGAGAAGTCAAATCTCTAACTTGTCCATGATCACGTACCTAGTAAATGATAACGTGATTCAAACCCATTTATCTCATGACTTCGCGCTTATTTTTATCATGACGGCTGCCAAATGAAGTAAATAAACGTTCCCTATTTCTTGTTGCCTTTGGGCACAATTAGCCAATTCCATCAAGTCTTTTATTTGCCTTTCTACATAGAGCACTTCTGTTTCACTGCATCTTCATATCTTCTAACTTATTTATAGAGTATCCATATGGATGTGGCTAAATTTTTCTAGTAGTGTATCAACTTTCAAGTCTCTAGACACTTTTCATTTGGAATGTCAGTAGTTAATGCTTTTATAGATGTTTTAAAATTTGTGTGACTTTTCACCTTTTGACCTTTTCCCACTACTCTTCTATTACTTCTGTAAACATGGAATGGGGCTTCATAGGCTTTGAGGGATATTTGCTCTTTTTCTCTGTTTCATGTAAAGATTTTCTTTACAAATGAATGATCTTTTCATATTTACTTGAGAAAAGTAAAAAAAAAAACTAGATATATTTTAGTAAAATATTAGAAAGGGTGGAATTTTACTTCAAAAACATTAATACTGCTTTTATTTCACTTGACATGGCTTTTAATTTTACAGTTTGTCTCTATTCACTTGGAGAATCATTACTACTTATTCATCATAGTATCATTGAAATACTCGATTAACTTTTCTGAAATAGGGTCCAATGATCTCATTTATGAACACTTGCGTTTGAGGATAAGTGTAAAGAGAAGCAACTTTTAAATGGTTTTAAACCTATTTCACAAGAACATATTTCCCATGAATGGTAGATTACTATTCCAGTGTTTTTTAAAAAGAATTTTATTCCAAGCTAATAGTGAAAGAGTAGTATATGAATGACCTGGTTCTTGTTTCTTAATATTGAAGTGTCATGGGGAGTGCTCCCCAGCAATGTGGATTGCCATTGATCCATCCCTTCTTATCACACACAACTCATCCATATCCCCCTGAAGTTTGCCATGGGCGGTCCACCCAGTAAGCTGTAGCTTTTCTTCACCTTCTTCTAGTATCATGAGGGTGTCAGTGGGATACACTGTGGCTGCCCACCATTTTTCTGTCATACCATGTGTCCAGCCCATCTTCTCTTCCTGCCTTATAATTAATTTTCTGATGAATTCTTTGCTCCTGTTCTTTGGAGCTTCTCATTGGCTGTGTCACAGCCTCTTGACACTCCCACTCTGCCTTCTGTTGCCCTTTGTGTGATGTCCATCCTAAGGTTGTTAGAGCTCCAATGCTCACTGTCATACAGTTGTACAAGTCCAGTTTGCTGAAGTGACGAGGCTTGGGTTTGGCAAAGGGTGTGTATAATTTCTCTAAATCCAACCCACCCTTTTCTCCAACTCTGCACCTGACTAATTGTTCACTTCTGAAAGTTCTTCCAGACATTTGTCACTCTGTACAAACTCTAAGAAGCCCATTTAGGTTGAGCCAGATGACTTTGGAGCATTACAAATCTGTGTCAGGACTCTCTGCCATGTTTTAACCTGATGCATTTAATGTAATGTGGTGCTTACAGCACATGGAGGATGTCACCATCCATAAGGATTTTCTTGTTGACCTGGGCTTTTTACGTGGGGCCTCCTTCACCCTGCCATATAGGGACAAATACTTAATGCAGATTTACATCTTCATGATGTTTATTACCCGAATGTAATTGAACTGGGTTATTTCTCCTGTTGCTTTTTCATGAAATCTTGAATATTCTTGATTTATGGATGGAAGACACCCTGTAAAAAAGCCTGAATGCCCACTGAGATCTTCAGATTCTCTACATCTTTCAGTCAATTGGGGGATGATAAAATGTGATACATTATTGAAGACTGAAATCCTGTTTATTCCCCATTCGTACCACAATTGAAAATGCTTCTAATTCACATATATTTGGAGAGCTTTTTTATAAGTGAGAGAGTAAGAATATATGCCAATATTAGTTGGTCACCTTTGTTCAGAAATTAGTAAGGTCCAAGATTTTTTCCATTCTTGGTACCTTCATTTTTTTGGTAAGTGCCTTCAAGTTCATCCTTCAGAGTCCTTATGGTTGTAACATATTGCTTCTGTAACTGTGCTTGATCCAGTGCAGTTGTTTTTACCATCTTTATCTCCTTTATTGCCATTTCCACTTGTTCTGTAAGCATCTAAGGCACTGTGATGAGGTCAAGTATGGTGATTCAGTTGTCCTTAGCTTTTGTAAACAATTTCAGTTTTTCTTCTGTTTTCTTCTTTCCCTTTTTTCCCTCTTATATGTCCTTGGTATGATTTTGCTTAGCTAGATTTCTTGCTACACTTTCTATAGATTGGCTTTACCCTTCATTGCTTCTTTCTACTTTATCAGATGATAGTACTCATAATCATCCATCATCCTTCTTGGGAAGATTTTACAGATGAGTTAATACTCTAAACTGACTTGGCCTTTGGCAGCCATCTCTCTCCACTTGACAAGGAAGCTAAATGTTTGCTGACTAAGGTTTTTTCTCAAGCATTTTTGGTCTCTTTGTTGGGGGAATTAATTTACATTGGTTTAACTTCTGATTGAATTTATAGCTAGTGCTGATGTAATTTCTATTGTTCATTTCCCATTTTTTATTTCAATAGCTTGCTTAAATAAATCAGGACTAAATCATTACTATTCTTCATGATTGTTATAAATTCTTATCTTAACTCTGAATGTAGTCTGATTGTGCCCAGGAATCCACAATTTTTTTTCCTTATGTCTTAATATCTTCTGGTAATTGTATTTTTTTTTAATTGCAACTTCTGTTCCTACTTGAATTTCCTTTTCCATTAGAATCAAGCTGTGGATGATTTTAACAAAATAAATCCAATAGGATTGTCTGGCAGTGAATTCAGATCTGGCCTAGTAGGTAAAATGTGGTATGATGTTTGATCATCTCTGTATAAGAAGGGCTAGAAACAAATTGTCTTGGATACTTAGCAAGAGGAGAGGATATGTTTGAATCTGTCAGAATTTGTTCATTTAGAAATGAGGATTAATTGGCTACAAAAATTAATAGGCCTTCTTCAAATTGAGTCTTTTATTATATCCTTTTCTTGGTGAATTCATGTTGGCATGGATATATATGTGTGCAAATACATTGATAAGGATAGAGACTGGATCTGTGATTTACATGGTATAGAGACTACCCAGGTGTACCCAGTATAGCTTAGCGTGTTGTAAAGGTGATAAGATGATGGTTTGCCCAAGGTCACAGAGCCAAGACTTTAATTCAGATTTTCTTTGCTTGTTCTACAGAAATAGACTCAGAATAATTTGTAAGTGACCCCCAATTTTCACTTCATCCCTTTAGTTAGCATGATTCGATGGTACCCAAATATTTGATTGGAAGCATAGAAAGCTCAAAGAAGCTGCTCCTGCTTTGAATTTAGTGTCACTGAAAAGGTGAGATGCTAGGAATGTATTTTAGTAGATTCCTGTTTCCCATAGGAATACACACACATGTAAATACGTACACATATATGCACATGCCTCATTTCACATAGATTCTCTTCATTTTAAGTTTTTTAATTTATCTTAAAGCAGCTTTTCTTCCACTTTGCACTTTTTGCTTGATGATGATAATTGAAATGTAAAGAACACTTTATGGTTTATAAAATGCTTTATATCCATGATCAAGTTTGATCTTGCAGACAGTTCAGTGAGGAAGGTCATTCCCATGTCTCTAAAGCCCTGAGATTCGTGTTGCCCTGAGGTTCGAGGATTAGGCCACCTTCACAATAAGTGGCAGGACAGAAACTCACCGAGCTCTTTTGCCTCTAAGTCCGCTCCTCTTCCTGTCAGAGCGCAGCTGTATTGCCTGATCAAAGTCTCAGACGAGAGCAGGAGGCGTGGGGCTGACGGCTGCAAGTTGGTTTTGGGGTTCCGAGTGATCCCGGTTGGCCCTGCAGTGTCTTCAGCTGACTGAGGAAGTGGAATCGGGAGAATCTCCTGCGCTGTAGGCCCTGACTGACAGCTTCTGCATGTGTTGATTTTTGCTCCCCTTCCTCTTGGCTTGAATAGGTGGAAACCAGTCCTGACAGTTCAGGGAGTTAGTTTTCCTGCTTCACTTTTAGGTATCTGCCATTACAGCTTTTCTCCAGAAATACTGGACTCTGCAATCACAGGAAGGTTTAAACAACAGAGTTTGAGAAATGCTGACATGAACATACAATTCTTTGGATAGAAACGGTTTGCATTATTACAGTCATATTTGGAATGGCATTTATTTACTGTGAGATGCAAAGTGTATGTTAGAATAAATGAGAATGGAATGAGACAAAAAGTCTCGTCAGCCTGCCTTTCTGTTTTTGGAAAATTTTTGAGGGTTGTTGTTAAGTCATCTCCATGACTCCATTTGGGGTTTTCTTGGCAAACATACCAGAGTTTGCCATTTCCTTCTCCAGCCTATTTTCTTGATGAGAAACTGAGGCAAATAGGGTGAAGTGACTATGTCTAGTAAAGGTCTGAGACTGGATTTGAACTTCCCCAGACTTCAAGCTGAGGATTATCCACTGGGTTACTTTTTGAGAGAGTTACATTAAAAAGTATTTGAATGGATAGCAGAGAGGCTGGCAAACAACCTTGTATAAATTCCCAGGATAAAGCCAAAGTTGGGAGCCAAAGACTGTCTTTCAGAAGAACCCAGAGTGATGGAACCACTGACTTAACTTTTTAAAAAGTTCATAGATGATTCTCATAAAGACATCCTTTTGCCCTTGATAATGTTCTTTGGCTCGTGGATATGATATTTATAATCAGTATTTTAGAGACACAATCTCAGCGAGACTCAAAACAAAAGTCTTTTCTCTTTAATTATGAATAATATCATGGTGTTTTTTTTTTTTTTTTTCTTTTCAGAAACTAAATCCTGAACTGCGACATGTAGATTTGGAAATACTATAAATTAGATGGAATCTCCTCGGTGAACACTCTTGGAAACAGTTTTGTCCAGAACTAAGAAAACCACAGTGACATCAGCACCTTACCTCCTCTGCCAGCTTTCCTTATGCCGAGGGAGTCAGCACAATGCCGAAGCCATTTTGGGGAAAGAATCTTAGGGGAAATGTCTTCTATGAATGAGCAATCTAACTGGCCAGAGAACTAAAACTGCTTATTGTTTCTATGTGAGAAATACTACAAGTTAATTTGAAAAATCATGGGTTCTTTTTGTGTGTGTGTGTGTTTCAGTAGATGCATTTTCATTTCTTATTCTTAGTTGCCCATGTCATTCTTTCACTTTGTATAGTATTTTGCAATCATGTTGTTTTTTTTTTTCGTTTCTTTATACTAGCAAACATAGATGGAGTCTGTAGGATTATTATTTATAATATTGAGGCTACTAAATGCTTTAGTCTATCACAGCCTCCCAGTCCTGACCATGCTGACCAGGTGAAAAGTATGTAGTTCTCTCTCTTTGTGAAATGGTACCTTGTGTCTCCCCTTGCTTACAGAGCTTTAGAGTCTCATTTCTACTTGGTTAGTGATTCTTGACCTGGCTGCTGACAACCAACTTTATTTTTTTTTTTTTTTTAAATATGGTGAACTGTACATGCTGGGTCCAAGGGTGATGTAGTTACTGGGCTGAATGGAGGCATTCTTGATAGAATATCCAAGAAATGGTAGAGCCTCTATTTTTCTTTGTACTATTCTTTTTTTTCCCTTCATTTTGAATAATATTTATTAATATAAGGAATTGTAACATTTTGGGAAATTTCCTAGGAACTATGGACTTGTGGTGGCTGCTTTTTTTTTTTTCCTTTTCAGTAATAACCACAATATGTATTTACTAGGAGAGAAAGCATATAGCAAAGTTTTAATGTTCTGTAAACTATATTAGAAATATTTATAATTTTACAGACAGGAAGACATTTTTAATTTATTTAAGCAGAGGCACAACTTATGTAAATCTGAATTGTGGAATATTTCTTATTTTAAATTGAGCCCCTCACTTGTGAAGTGAAACTTATTATCCTGAAAACTATGTGAGTGACTTTCATAATATTGATTGCATAGATTAAAATACCTGAATTGTGGTTTTCTAGTATTTATCAAATGGGCATTCAGCACAGCAAGATTGGTGATAACAGATAATTTAAGCAAATAGCTTTCTAATGACTTTATGTGTTGTTGAGGTAAGGTGGTATAGTTTACTAGTTGGAAATTGAATAAAAACTGAAGCTGTGTATTTATCTGTTCTCCAAAACAACCAACTCCATATGCACTTTAAAAATTGTGAGGTGGAAGTGAGTGTTGGCCCATGGAAGGGTTTGGACAAGATGAAATTATAATAGTGATTCTATTGCTAAGTAAGCTGGTGCTTTGAAAGAGAAGTAGAGCACAAGTTTGAAATAGTTTCCAAAAATGTTATTTGGATTAAAATTTGTGAATTACAGCAAATTACAGCAGTTCTGGTGACCAAAATGTTGATCCAGTGGTAATGATATTTTTAATCCTAAAATGTCATTTACCAGGAATTATAAGAAATTAAACTGGTATACATTTTTGACCATTACTGAATATTGTGTATGCTATGAATTTTAAGTGATATGACATTCCAAAAAGTTTATTTTAAGGAGCATGAAATTGCACATAATGTATATAATTTTATACTACGGTCATATGGTATAAGATTCTTTGACCCCATTTTTGTTTTTTCTGTTTTTTTTTTTTTTAAATTCTAATTTCCTTTATCCTCTCTTTCTCCCTGCCTCCCACCAGCTAATTGTTGTCCTGTGTTAAGTGCCATCTGCAAAGAAGCTGGCTGTAATCCAACTTCTATTATAATTGTTAATTTATAAAATTTAACAGAACTAAACATTAGAATTAACCCTTTAAAAATAAGTAAAAGCTCAAGACTGGCATGTAGAAATTACTTAGACGACATTTCAGATTCTTTGAAGGTCCTACTACAAAAAGATGAGAAGTGTTTTTTGATTCTTGATAACTTTTTCTTTTAATCTGGTTTTAGTTGATGTTACACCTCAACATTTTCATGTTAGTGATAGCATACTCATCATTGGAGAACATTAATGTTTGAAGGCTGTGCTACCACTTTTTCTTTGTTTTTTCTCTACTTTCAGGTGGTTTTAAATCAAATTTTATAGGAACAATTTGGAATATTTAAGCATTTAGTAATTTGAGTATTAGAATTTGGTACCAGGAAACCTTAAAAATCACTTTCTCTAAATCTTATTATCTTCATTTTACATTTTAAACAAATTAGAATTATATAATCAGAGAATTGGAATTCTTATAAACGGAGAGACATATAGACAATAGGTTGTCATTTTTTTTAACCTAAAGATGCTTCTAAAGTTTTAGGTTCCCATCAGCTTAAATGATAAGAACTTAATAGTACATGTGAATAATTTGAGGAAATGTTGCCTATAAGATAAAAGTTACAAAATATTCATTATTGGGAGGGATATGAGTAAAATAGATGTACCAGTTATGATACGTGACATAATATGCATGTATTTGTCATATACATGCATATTTTTTACAAAATACATAGGTAGTATGTGGCATCAGTAATCTTAAAGGAGAGATAGAGATTATTCAATTTTGTTTAATTATATAAGCCAAGTCATTCAAGAGTATTTGGATTTTGAGGCAAACTCCAAAATTTGTTTTTTGAGATTTATCTTCAGCATTATAATTCAGATTTCCCATCAAATTGTGCAGACTGTCTTAAAGAAGAAAAGATGCTCCTTAGATGTCAGTGATTAGAGTCAAGTAGAACAGGTCTTGCATTGTGCATTGAAGAACAGTAAATTAGACATGGGTAGGCAGGGCATTCTAGCTGCAAAGGGTTCTTTATTCCTGAGTAGCTCGAGCTGACATCTGGGAACTATCATTAAGAATGGCATAGTTTTTCTTAACTCTTACGAGTTCATAAGAAGTGGCGTGATCTTTAATCATAATCTTTAATGTAAGAGTGCACATTTCTACACTATGGTAATAATGAACTTATTTTAAATGGACTATTCAGCCTAATTTTGATTATAGCTTTTAAGACAGACAGCATCAGAAGGCTGTTGCTGTTAAGCACTAGTCTCTAAGACTCTGGAGAGAGATATGGTATCTGAATCATTCAATACCTGCCGACATTCAGGTCAGGTTCCCCAGTGTTATGATTAGCTAATCAAAACGACCAAGTTGTCACAAGTGTTAAATTATTACTTTTCTAGGGATTATGATCTGTGATCTTTATTGATGTCTTTTCATCATTCTGATAACAATTTCTACTTCCATTTTAAATTTTGTATATTTTTCAAGGAAATTGTTTTGAGGTGTCAGAAGTTGGGTACTACAGAAAACTTAAAACATTTCAAGTGCACGGTTTTGTCCTCATGCAGAAATTGTGATGATTTAGCATTTTATTGTGTAACAGCCTCCATATGCTAAATAAACCATCAGAAAGGAGTGTGACACAAAGAGTTAACGATAAACTGAATACACTTGATTCTCAAGGCGTTTCCCATGGATTTCTTCATCCCTCTCCTTTTGAAGCAAAGCTTTGTAAGGCACTTATAGAAAAGGTTTGTCTAAAAGTCTTTATTTTGCAAACAAGTTTATTACCATATCTAAAATCTGATTTTGTGGAGAAGAGACAATTCCAATTTCTCTTGATTTGTATTTCATCTGTTTGATGTTATTGGTAAAATAAGTTGGCCATGATGCTTTTTTTCTCAATAAATGTCATATGCAAATAAGAGGAGTCGACATTTTGATTTGGATCGGAAAAACAGTAAAGTGAATATTGAACTCTTGTATGTGTTGTATGATAACTCACTGATTGTCTGACTTTCACATGCCTTTTAACTAAGAATCACACATATGTTTGTGAGTGAAATTCTGTGGGTTGTAAGGATTTGTGGTTTTCCTCCTGCAAAGCTAAAAATATTGTAACTCATAATGGAGAGGCATTATGGCTATTTAATGAGTCAGAAATACTGTTTTTTTATACACAGCACACCAGTGTGAGCTTGGAAGGTAATAATAATTTCTTAATGTATTGTTTTGCATTTTGAGAGGTCTTTAATAGTTGTTAATTTTATTTCCTATTTTGAGATGTATCTAGACAGCTAGGAGATAGAAAATATAGATGATATGTTTTGCAGAAACCCTTAATACACAAGGAGGCTTTGAGTTTTAATTTTATTTTTTATGTTTAAAGCAGACCTTAATAATTTTAAGTAATTTAAGGTTTGGGGAAAGTACAGTTGTCTCCTAAAGGTGCAACACAGCAGGTTAAAAAGAACGCCACAAGATACTGTTTACATATTAGAAAACAGGATTAAAAGGGGAATATATATATATATATATAGAGAGAGAGAGAGAGAGAGAGAGCACCTTATAGCTATGTAATAAAGTTAAAATCATAGTTCTTTAATTTTTAAATGCTTAGACTGAAGTACAAAGGAGAAACAGATTAGTAAAGAATTGGAAAGAAGTCATTTGCTCATTTTATTATAGGCAAGGTAACCAACATATTACATTATTTTAAGTTATGCTTGTGTTTTCTCATTTGTAAAATAAGGTTTTGAACTAGATTATCCGTTCAGCCTCTAAAATGTCTTGGATTCAATTCTTCAAATGTGTGAACCAGCAGTCTAAATACCTGGAAATGCTTGTAAGCATAAAGCAATGTTCTTTTGTAGCAGAAATACATCAGATGGCCAGAAAGCTCTTCTCAGACTCAGTTTTAGATGTTGATGAAGGACATCTTATTTACGTGGTGGTTCAGTGAGCAGCTGACCCTTAAGGATGTGGATCTGGAATGGATTAGGTAGAGGTGAAAGGGAGTTGGGAGGGAAATGGTGCATTAGAAGTGTTCCTGAAAAGTTGCATGCGTGTTGAATATTTCCAAGCCAACTCATAAACTCCTGACCATTGCAAAGGATTCTTCTGTAATAATAGGGACAGGCCCTGGAGCCGTTATCTGGCCAAGGAACTTCTTGATCAGAAAGTTCGCTCTCTCCATACAGTTCAGCACTTGGACTGCAACGCTAAGTCTTAGTGCCTGGAGCAATGAGAGATTAGTTGACTGCCCAGTAATATTTATATTTTGTTTAACATTTGTGTGATGCTTTACTAGTATTACCTCATTTGATCCTCATGATCTGTAAAGGAACTGCTGTTCTCCCCATTTGACAGATGAGGAAATAGGGTGAGCGGTTGTATAGCAATACAGCCAGGGTTATATATAAACTAGTTATTATTCTTAGAATCCAAAGGCAAGTCTTCCTGACTCTTAAGACCAGCACTCCTTCCACTCTGCCAGCAAATAGATATCTGCATCTTTTCCCCCAAGTTAGTCCTCATTCTGAGGAATGGAGGGGACAGTTAGCTTGGGGGCAATCTGAGGGCCTCAGTCACTGGGACCCTCAACCAGAATTCCAAAGAGACCCCCACCCTGAGTCTCCTGTGTGCCAGCCTTGGGTAGCTTTGAAGCCCTCTTAGAACCAGGTTGTTTGTGGATCGGGTAATTGGTGGTCTTACATTTCCACATTGGGGGCCAAATATTTACCTGTGAGTAATTTGACATAGGTTGTGAGTATATAGTCATGCAAAACACATTTCTATGTAAGTCATTCTGGGAAGGAAAACACAGATAAGAAAAAAACTCCCAAGAAAAATAAAGTATTTTTGATCTGCGTTTACGCTCTAGCAGTTTTTTTTTTTTTTTTTTTTTAGAAATGGATAGCGCCTTTCACAATAAGTCCTAGAGAATTGACTTGCATCATTGTATTGCTGAGAGTAGCAAAATTATTCACAGTAGATAATTGTATTACTGTTGCTGAGTACAATGTTCTCCAGGTTCTGCACGTTTGACTTTCTAGTCTTTCCGGGTTTTTCTTGAGAACATCTTGGTCATCATTTTTTTTTTTTTTTTTTTCTGAGGCAATTGGGGTTAAGTGACTTGCCCAGGGTCACACAGCTAGGAAGTGTCTGAGACCAGATTTGAACTCAGGTCCTCCTGACTTCAGGGCTGGTGCTCTAACCACTGCGCCACCTAGCTGCCCCGGTCATCATTTCTTAAAGCACAATAGTATTACATCTTAATCACTTATAGCAACTTGATCAACCATTCCCCAATTGATGAACGTCCCCTTTGCCACCCCTACAAGAGCTGCTATAAATATTTTTGTACCCATTAGTCTTTTTTCTCCTTTTTAATCTCTATGAAATTCAGACCTAGTAATGATATTGCATCATCAAAGGATATGCATGGTTTTATAGTTCTTTCGACAGATTTCCAAATTATTCTCTAAAATGGTTGAATCAGTGTACAACTTAAACAATATGTCAGACTTTTTATTTATTTATTTTTGCTGAGGCATTTGGAGTTAAGTGACTTGCCCAGGGTCACAGAGCTAGAAAATGTTAAGTGTCTGAAGTTGGATTTGAACTCGGGTCCTCCTGACTTCAGAGTGGGCACACTATCCATTGCACCATCTAGAATATGTTAATGTTTTAATATTCCCCCACCTCTCCAACATTTGTCATTTTCCTTTTTTGTCATATTAATATCTGACAGGTGTGAGATAGCTCAGAGTTTTTAAAATTCACATTTCTCTAATCAATTAGTGATTTAAAGCATTTTTAATATGACTATTCAGCTCTGGTCTTTTCATCAGGAATATTTAGAAGTCCTCTGTTTCATTGCTTGCCCATTTCTTCCCCCTGAAAGATTATACTCAATTCATTTAAACAAAGTTGAGGACCTACTATGTGCAGATCATAGTGTCTCTCAATTATTGGAGATGATTTTCATAACAACTATATAACTATACTACATATATATCATGTATATATATATATATGAAAAACTATGTAATTACAATGTAAAAGACTACATGAATTCTTTGAAGAAGCTCAATAAAAACTATGTCTTGTCTGAGGGGAAAGAGGCTGTCCTGGACACTTAGGGATGGCTAAGTGAAAGAAGCAAGTGACAGATTGTTAAAGGAGGGGCAACGGCTTATGGGAAGGAAAAGTAGGAGGACATTGCAAGTGTAGAAAACATCCTACACAAGGACATGGAAGTGGCTAATGACAAGTCTATTCAATGAACAGAGTAGATGGTGGATAAGTAATATCCAGTAGTAGGTAGTAATAAGTAGGGCCAGGCCCCGTGGGTGTGGAATTTGAAACCAGAGAGCAGAATTTTGAAGGAAGATTGAAGAAATAAAAGGGTGAACTAGGCTTGTCACTGCACTCCAAATAGAAGTGTGTCCCAAATGATTTTTGGCTAATGTTTCAAGTATGGATTTGGGCATTTTTTCTCAGGCTGAGAGACAGAAATGGTGATTTGGATCATTGAGTTCTTAAATGATAATTTAGAAGTAAGAATCGATCGTACTTTTAACTGTTAGGACTTGAAATTGACTAAAGGACCAGCTTTTAAAATAGGAAAATCATGCTGTCAGGTTACAATGGAAGTAAGACTGAATTTGGAAAAGTGGAAGTATGTGAAAAGTAATTTCAGTTGTAAATAAATCCTCACTTAATTTTTTTTTTTTGTCCATCAGTGTAAGAAAGAGCCAGTGGAGAAGACTACTGTCTGCCTTTCAACATGCATGGGGGTAGATACTATAAGCGCTTGTCCAAAAAGTATGTCTCATATTATTTTAACATATTTAACATGCATTGGACTATCTACCTCCTGGGGGAGGAGGTGGAGGAAAGGAGGGTATAATTTGGAATAGAAGGCTTTGCAAGGGTCAGTGTTGAAAAATTACCTATGCATATGTTTATAAATAAAAAGCTTTAATTTAAAAAAAAAAAGTATGTCTGATCCGAGAGTGGCCCAGAACTGAGCAGGAGGGGGAGGAGGATTTGTTGCTTTGGGGATCTTAAAAAGTTCCCATTTTGTCTCAAAATTACCCATGAAAGGCCAGGCTGGTAATTTCAGTCCTAAGGTTTTTGCCAGTGTTGTCACAGCAAGGTGCAGAAAAGCAAAGCAGCAGCTCTGGAGCTAGCGTGAGTGCCCCTGCAAGGGCATGGACCGGTCTGGGCTGATCAGGGAGGGACCTGAAGGGCCAGAGGGAGGGAGGTGCCGAGGACCTGTGATGGAAGGAGTGGACCCAGACCCAGGAAAATCTGGGGGCAAAAGGCCCTTCGCTTCTCTGCCTCGATTCCTCACAGGCAAAATGGGAACAGTAAGAGCGTCCCAGATCATTGGGAGGCTGAGGTGAGATCCCTGGCGTGGGCTGGGGGCTGTAAAAACAAATGATTATTCTAAAAAGATGCAAGAGGGCCTTGTTACTTGTTGAGAAAAGGGGATATTTGGGGCAAGGGTGGTCTTCCGATATCTTTATTGTTGGGGGAAAATCTTCGAGGTTTGGGGTGCATGGGAACAGGTAGACATCTGCCTCAGTGGAGAGGACTTGGGACCACAAGATGAGGGCCAAGGGAGCTTTTTCAGTGTAACTGCAAACACACAATTGTGTAAGCAGTCATTATGAAAAGGCAGTGATGGTGCAGAGGGAAAATTGGCTCTGGAGCTAGGAGGCCCCATGGCCAAACCCTCCCTACACATTAGTATTGATCTTGGCCAACGTTGCAAATGTCCATTTCTTCCTCGGGAGGTACCAGTGCCAGTGAAAGCCATAAGGAACCTCTGTACCCTCCTGTCCTCTAGTGACTTTCTCCTTGGGCCCATATTTCACCTCATTAATGGGTGAATTCTTCTTGGAATCTGTCCTTAGCTATTCTGATACCCCAAGAAACCCTCCCCATCACCTTTCTTGTTAGTGTTGGAGAACTGTCTTCCCTCTTTAGAATGTAAGCTGCTTGTGTTCCCTGGGGTCAGTGTGTACTCTCTCTGTAAGTGTGTCTGTGGGCACATGGCCCTGGGAAAGCTATATGTGTGCCCATGCTGAATTGTATAAGTAGGAAGATGTTTCTGTAATCTTGCCCATCCCTCTCTAAGGCAGACCAAGATTTCTGCCGGAAGGGGAATGGGGGGCCTCCTCTGACAATGGGGTGCTAGACTACAATTATATCTGCCCCACTAAGTATTGCTGATCCAGGGGCGTGACTTTTAGGTCCAAAATGAAAGCAGATTCTACTATCCTTTAAAGGGTGAAATATGACTTTAAGCTTTCACCAGGCGGCCAGCTACTTTCTACCAAATGCTAGTTCCACATAGTGAATAACGAGCAAACCCATTTATCCAGTTGTGGAAGTTAAACAGATTAGAATATATCAGGAAACACAGAGTAAATAAGCTGTCCCCCAGAAGTAAGATCCCTTGGTGCAAACCAAAGAGAAGGCTCAATCTGATCCAATAGAATTTCCCAGAAATCTCTAGGGAGTCAATTGGAAATAGGAGCCTGCTGAGGAGCCGGCTTCCCACATATAGCTGGATTTCCAAAGCCTTTCTCCATGTCCAGAGTGGGTCCCCAAAAGAATCTAGTGCTACTGGTGGCCCAGCCAGCCTGAAGAATTTTCCTTTCCAGAGCCACTTAGATCAGCTTTTCTTCTTACAGGGGCACACATCAACATTTATCAAACAGGAGAGTGTCAGAGCGAACACCTCAGCCTTGGAAAGAAACTCATTTACTAATCTATCTCCTGATCTGTCCCTCTAGGAGATTAGAGTAATGAGTGGAAAGCATTAGTGTTTGCTGTAAGTCTAGCACTGGGGCTGCACATTTTATTACAGGGATTGTCCCTGCCCTACAGGAGCTTATGCTCTAATGGAGCCATATTTAGGAGAGTGGAGAGGGATGGGAAGCTAAAAAGATGGCCAGTGGTTCCACAAGGCAGTTAATTGATGAGCCATTTCCAGAAGCAATGGTAGGTAGTTGATGATGATTCTCAGCATCAGGTAACAAGTTGGTTAGAAGAGTGGAAGATGAGTGCATTGAGCTCCTGCTCAGTGGAAATGGGGAAGAGGCTGCCTGCATCCAGGCAATCTGGGCTTGAGTGGCTTAGATCCTTCCAGGCAGGGGACAATCTGATTGGGAAAGTGGACAGACATATTTGCTAGAGTGAAGAGGGGGCTACATGGTCTCAGGAAACGTCAAACTATGAAATGGTCTTCTAAGAATATTAGCAATGCGTTTTAATGACTGAGAATCTTTGCCTCATTAATTTTAACGAATATTCTCCATCTTTGATATATATTGTGTGAGTTTTACTTGTGCTGTTCTTCACAGAGATCTGCAGTCATAGTACATATATACCTTATATACATTTCCTCCCCAGAGACTGGACAAACTAGCATAATATAAAGTTCAATTAGGAAATTTCACCGCTTGTGAGGAGCTTTAAAGTGATTTACTCATTCTGGAACAGAAATGTTAAATAAATCTTTAGAAGGCAGTAAAAATTATTTTTTGTCATTTTATTGTTTTTGAATTTTGGATATACTTATTTACAGTATTTGGGAGACTGGAAGAGGGAATTTTGCGGAAGTAAATATAGAAAATAGCTTAGTTCTTTTCTAAATCTGGAAGAGCCTTGGTTATCTTGTAGATGGCTTCCAAGTCCATATCTAGTTTGATATCCAAGATTAGCTACAGTGGTATGCTGGTAAATATTTAACAACCAGCTCTCTTTAAGTACCCATAATACATATGAAGGTTTAATCTGCATTGCTAACATTTTCTACTTCATTTTCTTATATCTAAACAATCAGCAAAACAATAACTCAGTCCTGCTAAATGAAATGAACAGAACCAGGAGATCATTGTACACGGCAACAAGATTATATGATGATCAATTCTGATGGACATGGCTCTCTGCAACAATGAGATAATTCAGATCAGTTCCAGTGATCTTGTGATAAAGAGAACCATCTACACCCAGAGAGGACTGAGGGAACTGAGTTGGACCACAACATCGCATTTTCACTTTTTTTGTTATTGTTTGCTTGCATTTTGTTTTTTCTCATTTTTTTCAGTTTGATTTAGTTTTTCTTGTGCAGCAGGATAATTGTATAAATATGTATGCATGTATTGGATTTAACATATATATACATTTTTTTTTTACCATATTTAACATGTATTGGATTACTTGCCATCTAGGGGAGGGGAGGAGGAAAAGGGGGAAAATTGGAACACAGGGTTTTGCAAGGGTTAATCTTGAAAAATTATCCATGCATATCTTTTGAAAATAAAAAGCTTTAATAAAAAAACAATAACTCAGTCCCTGATTTGTAGCACTTGAAATCCTTATGCTGAAAATTTAAGTTGGCTCTTGGAAGCTTATTTGAACTGACCCAGCATACCCCTGGGTCTTCTTAGAACTTCTACAGAAGTTCTAAGATTTAAAATTTTGAGAGGTGGTCCTAGGGGAACTGAGAATTTCTGGAAAAGGAGGCTGGTTTTCAAAGAGGCAGAGAACTAAAGACAAAATTGCCAGCATTTGTTGGATTATGGGAGAAAGCAAAAGGAGTTCCAGAAAAAATTTACTACTTCATTGATTACCTTAAAGCCTTTGTGTGGATAATGACAAAATGGGGCTAGTCCTCAAAGAAAGGAAGTACCTTTCTTTCATCTTGTCTCTTGAGGAGCCTGTATGTGAGTCAAGAAGCTATAGTATGACCAAATATGGAACGGTTGATTGGAAAAATATGAGTATTGGTATTCATTTCTTGTATCAAGTATCCAATCAAGTATTGGAAAAAGTCTGATGATGCTATATATTGTCACCTTGTTTTTTTTTTTTTAACTTAATTAAGGTTGCTGGGAGAAATGACAATACCACTGATGGCAAAAAGTGAAGAAGTAAGAAACCCTTTGATGAAGATGAAAAAGTAGAGTGTAAAAATGGCATGAAGCTTAACATAAAAAAACCCTAAGATCTTGGCAACTGGTCCCATCACTGGAAAATGGAGAAAAATGGAAACAGTGTCAGATTTTTATATTCTTGGACTCAAAGATCATTTCAGATAATAACTGTAGCTATGAAATTAAAACATTCTTGTTTGGATAATTTCAGAAAAAACCTGGAAAGATACGAACTGATACAATGTGAAGAAAGCAGAACTAGAACATTGGACACAGGAACAGCAGTATTGTATGATGAACAACTGTAAATGTCTTAGCATGCTCTCTTTGGTGCTCTCTCTCTGTCGTATTTGTATTTGTGTATATTTTATATAATATATATATATATATATATCATATATATAAACTCTAAGACAATCTCAAAGGATTTATGATGAAAAATACTATCCTCTAGAGAAAGAACTGGTCATCTGGATACAAACTGAAGCATATTATTATTTATTTCTTTATTTATTTTTTGGTTGAGTTTTCTTACATAAAATAACTGCTAGAGAAATGTTTTATGTGATTACAATGTGTAGAATCAGATGCTTGCGAATGGATGCTCACCAGATGAGGAATGGTTGAATAAGTTATGGTATATGAATGTGATAAAATATTATTGCTCTATAAGAAATAACGAGCAGGCTGATTTCAGAAAATCCTGGATTTACATGAAGTGATGTTGTGTGGAATGAGCAGAACTAGGAAAACAATCTATACGGTGACATCAAGATTATGTGATGATCAACTGGGATGGATTTGGCTCTTCTCAGCAATTCAGTGATTCAAAACAATTCCAATATACTTGGGATGGAAAATGCCATCCCAAGAGAGAAAACTATGGAGATTGAATGTGGATCCAAGCATAATATTTTCACCTTTTTTGCTTTAGGTTTTTTGTTTTGTTTAGTTTTATTTTCTTATGATTTTTTCCTTTTGGTCTTACTTTTCTTGCATAAAATGACAAATATGGAAATAAAAGAATTACACATGTTTAACCTATATTTGATTTCTTGCTGTCTTGTGAAGGAGGGAGCTAAGGGAGAAAGGGAGAAAAATTTGGAACACAAAGTAAAATGAAAAGTAAAGAAACTATTTTTACCTGTATTTTAAAAAATAAAATACTATTCAGGAAAAAAATTAATGTTTTTAGAAATTAAAAAAAGATGCTTCTTGGAGGAAAACTATCACAAATCTGGACAGCATACTAAAAAACAGAAACATCTTGCCAACAATAGTCTGTGTAGTCAAAATAATGGTTTTTCTAGTAGCAATGTATGGCTATGAGAATTGGACTGTAATGAAAGATGAGTGCTTCAAATCAATGCTTTCAAATTGTGACGCTAGAGAAGACTTTTGAGAGTCTCTTGGACAGCAAGGAAATCAAATCAGAAGTTAATAATTCAGGCTCTTTGCTGGAAGGTCAGATACCAAAATGGAAGCTTAAATACTTAGGCCACACAATGAGAAGACAGGACTCACTGGAAAAGACTGATGTTGGGAAAGATTGAAGGAAAAAGGAAAAGGGGATGACATGATGAGATACAGTCATGAAAACAATGAACATGAACTTTGTCAGACTTTGAGAGATAGTGGAGTATGATAGAAGGGCCTGGCGTGCAAGAGTTAGACATGACTGAACAACAAAAGCCTAAGTAAACAGTTTTCCTGAGAAGTCATTTGGATCTGATGTACTTTTTTTTTAAAATATTCAATTGAGCACATTTACTATTCTATTAGAATACAGTTTTATTCTACAGAATTAGAAATGGAAGCCCTCTCCCCATAGCATTCATTAACATATCTTCTTGAATACGTTTTGGGAAAGCTCCATCCTCAGTTAACTCCCCCTGCCCTGTTCTCTTATTTTTCTCCATATTTATATAGGATAAGAAAGGAGGACTCTTTCTGAACCTTATATTACCATCTTTGGATATACTTTTATTTTCTTTTTCGCCCAAATTTTAAGATAGTTTTCCTGAAAAGATAGTGTTATCTATGTCTTTTCCTTTGAAACAGCTGGTTTCTTCCCTTAACTTTGCAAAGTCACTGAGACAGGAAATAAGGATTATATTTTAAGTAATATGTTCTCTCAACTTTAGCACATTGGTATTCAAGTGATTCATTTTGCAAACCATTTTTCTCATGTGTACACTTGAGCTGCTTGGCCTGTGACCCCACTATACAAGAAAGACTGACTTGAACGTTTCAAAAGTTATTCATCCTCTCCTTTTTACTTGGCCAAAATTAGAATGATTTTGAGAGTAAAGATTTAACTAGCAAATTCTTCATTATGCCATAGGTTGTGGATAAGTGTATGCTTGCTAATTTTTGGGAAACTGGGCTTCAGAAAGACAAGACTGATAATAATTTAAAGGAGTTTTATTTAGTTTTGAGACTGAGTCTCTTGAGTTTGCCCAGACTGGAAGTGCTGTGGCCCGGATGTCATTCTGATCTCCAGAGAAATTTTAATCGGCTGTTTTTGACTTGAGCTGGCTCCAACTTCCCTACATCCTCCCTCTTCCCCTCCGCATTGATGTTGAACACCCCTGTGCCTTAGCAAAAGCCTTAGCCAGCTCAAGTGATCTGCAGCCTTCCTAGTAGGAGGGATTTCAGATGGGTGCCATCACACCCAACTAACAATTTGAATGTCTGAACTGGCATGGGCCTCCAGTAATTCCAAAGAGTCATCAGCCTCAAGTTTTAAAATCAGGGTTTTTGAGTAAGTATTGCAGGCTTGGAGACAAGGAGAATTTTTATAGATGAACTTGGAAACTATTGGTTAAACGACCATTTTTTTTTTTGGTATGATAATCTCATTTTAGAAACATTGAACTTGCTGGATTTTTTACTTTTCTCCTCATTTTCTGTTGTTGGTACACACATGCTACCTGTGTTACACACAGCTAATGGATCACTTTCCACACAATAACCTTATCCCAACAATTCCATTTCCCTTTCTAGTGAAAGTGGGGAAAGGGAGTAGTACTGGAGGGAGTGATGTAGAGTGATGACTGTGATTGGATCTGCAGAGGATGTTTGCTTGCAATATAAATCAGTGAGCTTTTATTGGTAATATAGGGAGAATGGTTTATAGAAATGAATAATTAAAATTTTTTACCTTTTGAATGTAAATATTTTACAAGCAAAATATAACCTAAAATTTGTAATATTCGAGTATTCAATGGATAAAGCATCATAATCTTGAGAAGATGGGCAGGTTTGTAGGATATTTTTGTTTTAGCAAAGTTCTTTCATCGTAATGATGATTAAAATGAAATCCTTTCTTCCAACAGTAGGCTTTCTTATTTATGCCATGCTTTGAATGATTTCTTTTAATTACCTCTATGTTTCTTCATTTGTCTTTGCCACAGATATTCTGTTCCTAGACTCATTTAGACTTTTCAATTTAATCTTTCAGAACAGAATACTTTGCTGTAGTGCCTTTAAAAATAAGTCCATCCAGTAAATGTTATTAGGAGGAATTATATTGAAATTCTAGAAAGAAAAGATTCTAGATGGAAAGAATTTTAATTGTTTTCTCAGGGTCCATGTTTGTTTTTTATTGTTTTGTTATTTTTTCTTGTTATACATGTACATTAATTTTTAAAATATTCATTTATAAATCATGTTGGGAGAGAAAAATTAGAACAAAAGAAAAACAATGAGAGAAAAAAAAAATAAAAAAAAAATAAACACAGCATGTGTACTTTCAGTCTCCATAGTTCTTTTTTTTTTTTTTTGGGTGCAGATGGCATTTTGGCATTTTCTGTCCAAAATCTATTGGGCTTGCTTTGGATTACTGAACCACTGAGAAGAACCAAATCTTTCATAATTGATCATCCAGCTGTTATTGTGTACATTGTATTCCTGGTTCCGGCTTGTTTCGCTCAGCATCAGTTCATGTAAATCTTTACAGGCCTTTCTAAAACCAGCTTGTTCATCATTTTTTATAGAACAATATATCCCATTACCTTCATGTACCATGACTTGTTCACCCATTTCCCAATGGATGGGCATCTACGCATTTTCCAATTCTTTGCTACCACAAAAAAGAGCTGCTACAAACATTCCTGCACATGGGTCTTTTCCCTTCCTTTATGATTTCCTTGGAATACAGATGCAGTAATGGCTCTGCTGGGTCAAAGGGCAATTTTATAGTAGGTCCGTGTTTTGTGAGGGGAAGGAAGGTCTTGCCCTCCTCCACCCCCCTACAATAGTGTCCTTCCTGACCCTGAATCTCCAGATAGAATCTGACCTGAGATGATTTAGGCCTAACTGAGAGTAGGAAAAGAAGGCACAGCATGAGGGAAAACTGCTTCTGTTTCATATTACCCTTATTTTTTTTGGGGGGGGGCAGTGTATGAAGTATAGTCTAGGGGCACTAGGGTCAGGAAGACCTGAATTCAAAATCCTGCCTCTACCACCTTGGTCTCTGGGGAGGTTGGGATTAATTTCACAGTTTAGCTCAGTTCCTATATAATGCTAGATGTTCTAAGTTCCAAGTCCTAGAGGATTTCTGAGAATTAGAGATGGCCAAATATACCAAAAGCATCTCTGGAGATGGCAGCCGCCTGACTGGGGAGGAGTAGAACAGGAGTGAGGAGGCCGAGCGTTTGCCCCGGACCACAGGCTCCAGCTCCCTTGCCAAAGGACGTGCTGGACAGGGCTCCATCTTTCTAGAGAAGCAGCTAGGGCATCCTGACAGGGAAATCAGGGGGCTCCCCTTCCAGGACTCCACTCTGGGACTCCCCAAGCTAGGGAGTGCAGCTGGCCTGGTGAGATAGGAGCTTAGGGGAGCAGGCAGTCTTTAACACTGGCACTTAATATGTGCCAGGCGCCGTGGTTGGCAGCTGACCAGTTAGAAGCAAGAGAGCTGGACGAGGGAAATCGGAAGACCCAAAGTGTGGCCATACATCTGGGTCTTGCTTCTTGCTCCTCCACTCCAATCTTTACAACTAATCATTTACTTTCCATTTTTCCAGTCCAGTGAGGAGGAGGAGATATAACAGAAAAACTTTTTTTGTCCCCTTTCTGCTAGTATTTGAAATCTTGATTTCATTGTTTACTTTCATTTTGATGCTCTTTAAACTCATTAAAGAAACAGTTGTTCCTTACCCTCTGAGTGTGTGGAATAGTATTGAGAGAGAAAGCTAGAACCCAAGAAGCAAAGAGATTTTTAAAAATTTTCCCACAGTGAATGTTAGGTCAGAGTATATTAATGAGAGCTTAGGAAATTTAGTAAAGATGAATCAGAGTGTTCATGTCCTGGACTTACTCAAGGTGAGAAAAGGGGCAAAACTGGAAAGCTTGTGGGCTGTGGGGGATAACTTGCTTTTTGCAAGGATTGTTATTGCTTTTAGCCCGAGATCATAGGCAGCCTGGTCTCTGTCTCTTTCTTTGTCTGTCTCTCTGTCTCTGTCTCTTTCTCTGTGTCCGTGTCTCTGTCCATGAAACTAATAACTACACAAATAATTTGGCATCCTAGGAGGGAAAAGAACCTTAGTGTTTCCAAAATTCATTTATTTCCATTAGTTTCATGCAAGTACTTGGATGGAACTGCAGCTGGATGGTCAGCTGTCCTTGTTTGGTGGGGAATAGAGGGACTCCCAGTCCCCTCTGAAACATTCTCCTTAGTAGGACATCTATGTCTACACCTGTCTGTATATATCTGTCAAATGAAATTATATGGGTAAAGTGTTTTTTATTGTTTTATTATTTTTTCTGGTTATACATGTACATTAATTTTTTATAGAATTCTGGATGCAGATGGCATTTTCTGACCCACAGCAAACACTTTATGTAACTTTAAAGCTAGGAATGATGCTGATTATTACCTTATCTCTTTCATCGGTATATGATCTAGACTGTGATTGTGCATGTATATCTGCATGCATGTGAGTGCATTATATATCATATGACTACTTCTAGTTTGACATTCTTCCACAGTCTCAGAAAAACAGTCCATCCAAAAATATACCAGGAATTGAAAGGGTAATTATTCAGCACAAAATGTTAATAGAAAACACAACACAAGCCACAATCAAATGTAATTATTTTTCAGTTGAATTGAAAATGCTTCTGGGTTGCCAGGAAGGAGAGAGGAAATTTGTCTCTGGTGTCTAAAAAGAGGCAAAGATTTAAAAAGATCTTTTTTGCCTTTGTAATCCCCTGGGGGGGGCAGAGTTGAGGGAAAATGAAATCCAGCTTCCCCAAGAAACTAAGAATGGAGAACAGCTATTCAAAGCCCTGCTTATCTTGAGATCTTGAAGATATATAACATTGGAGTAATAGTCTGAGTAAAAAGATGCCAGTCCTGGATCAGACCATCATTTTCTCATCAGCCTTTCTCTTGTCCCATCCAGCCTGGTTCATTTATCGGATGAGCTTCCTAAGCTTGCACTTTTCATTACATTTAAATTTCCACGATTTTTGTTCTCAAATATTCATTATCTTAATTAATTTTCCTGATACCAAAAAAGAATTAAAAAAAGCAATTGATTTGTGTAAGCATTTGATAAATGCTTGTTCAATTGCATTGGATTGTCAATAACAATAGTGTGGCTCGTAACAAAGCCATTCTGGGAAACTACATTTTGGTCCAATTGATGGAAAAATAATCTTTTTGAATATGTAAACTTTTTAGGAATCAAGAGGCAGACAGGCCTAATAATTTGGCTGAAGGAGAAGTAGTTTTTTATGCTCACTTTCCTATATCTACTTATTCAAGGCAAGTAAAATCAGCAAGCCTTTTTTAAGGGCCTACTATTTGATTGACAATATGTAAAAGGCTGGGGATATAAAGAAAGAAAAAGAAAACCTCACTAGTTACTATCCTCAAGGAGGACAATATAAGGGAACATATGTAAACAACCATCTGCAAACATGATATAAACTGGGGAAACTGGAGATAATCTCAGAGGAAAGACTCTAGCATTAAGGGGTTCTAGGAAGGGTTTCTTGCACAAGTTGGGATTTTAGTTAAGATCTGAAAAAAGTCAGGAAGTAGAGATTAAGAGGGACAGCAGGCATGGGGGTGAGCCAATGAAAAAGCTGGGAAGATTATTTTTTTATCTAGAGAAAGTCTCGTTCTAGGAATATCCAAGAGGAGAGTTTTAGGAAAAGAAATTAATATGTCATTTGTCCTCTGGTGAATGTGACTTAGAATCATAAAATCTCAGAGTTGAAAGAGACTTTAGAGAGTATTTGTCTTTATTTATCCAAAGGCCCAGAGCAAAACAGTTGCAGAGTCTAAAAGGACCAGAAGCATCTTTGGACTTCTAGGTCATTTATTATGTCCATTGACTCCAAGGTACTCGTAGCAAGCGTCAAAGAGAAGAGATGCTTCATTGTTTGTTACCTCCAAGCAAATGACAACAAGGTAGATTTTTTTTTCTGTTACTGTGGTTGTTGATTATTTATATTTTTAAAATTATAGCTTCCTGCAGTTCCTGATTTATTTAGCAGAAAGGATATTAGTTGAAATTAAATATTTTTGGATTTGTGAGGCACTTTATAAATGTCTCATTTGAGCCTCAGCAGTTGTGTGAGATAGTTACTATAGGTATCATAATTCCTATTTTACAGATAAGGAAATTAAGACTTGGAAAAGTTAAGTGACTTGACTATGATCACACAACTAGTTAAGTGTCAGAATCAGGGCTGGGACATGTCTGTATCTTTGTCTTTCTGTCTCTGTAAATCTGTCTCTCCTGTCTCTCTCTCTGTCTCTGACTCTCTGTCTGTCTGTCTGTCTGTCTTTCTGTCTCTGTCTGTCTGTCTCGGTCTCTGTCTCTGTCTCTCTCTGTGTGTATGTATCTCTGTCTTTCTCTCTGTCTCTGCCTGCCTGTCTGTCTATCTCTCTCTGTCTCTCTGGTCTCGCTATCTCTTTCTCTCTCTCTCTCCCTGTCTGTCTTTCTTTCCTTTATCTCTCTGTGTGTCTTTTTCTCTATCTCTGTCTCTGTCTGTCTCTCTGTGTGTGTGTCTCTGTCTTTGTCTCTGTCTCTTTGATCTCACTGTCTCTTTCTCTCTCTGTCTCTGTCTCTCTGTCTCTTACTCCTGTATTTCTGTGTCTGTCTTTTTCTCTCTCTGTCACTCTCTCTTGTATGTCTCCGTCTCTCTGTCTTTCTCTCTGTGTCTCTCCTGTCTCTCTCTGTCTCTCTGTCCTCTCTTTCTCTGTCTCTGTCTTTCTGTCTCTGTCTGGATCTCTTTCTCTCTGTCTCTCCACTCTCTCTGTCTCTTTTTCTGTCTGTCTCTCTTTCTCTCTCTGTCTCTTGCTTTCTCTGTCTCTGTCTCTCTTTCTCTCTCTGTCTCTTGCTTTCTCTGTCTCTCTTTCTCTCTTTCTCTGTCTCTCCCCTGTATCTCTGTCTCTCTCTCAGATAATGTATTACTTAGAGCCTGGATCTTCCTATCTTGCACAAGCTGAAGGTGCAGCTGCCACAACCCTAGTGCCCAATGACCCTGAACCTCAGACCTGCTCTCTTTCTGACCTGGGTCAGTTCGGGTCTCCTTAAGTAGCCTGGTACTCTCCCCCTTTCCTCCTTCATCTCCCATCTCCCCAAGGTACCCATCTGGGCTGCTTTTGGCACAGAGAAATGTCTCTGGTCTCCTTGCTTTTCCTCACACGTGATGTTCCATCTCCAATTCTGAACATTTTTCCTTGACTGTCTCTAAGCTTGGAATTTTCTGCCCCCCTTTAAGTCTCAACTAAACGTCCCCCTTCTTCAAGAAGCATTTCTGGCTCCTTCTTTGTGGTGATTTCTTCCAACTGATCCTGTGTGTATCTTGGTGGTACATAGTCTCTGAGGGAAGAGATTCTTTTACTTTTTTTTTTTTAATATCCCTAAGTACTTAGCACAGTGCCTGGTACACAGTAGGAGCTTAATAAATATTCACAGACTGATCGACTACTGCAGGTTGAGCTCCCAAGGTCCCTGGGATCTCCCTAGAAGCCAGCATCCCAGGGGCAATTTGACCTGTTCAGCGTGCTCTTGGCCACAGGTGGCCATGAAGGTCAAGGCTGAGCGATCTTGGACTGAGTTGTGTGCTTTGGCTGAGGTTTCTCTGTGCACGGGACCGAAGAAAACCTGCACTTTGTCTCCAACCTCCTTAAAACAACTGGGGCAAGCTGAGTGTGAGGAGCAATCACTGTGTTTAGAATTCAAACCCGAGTTTGAATCCTGGCTTCCCCACTTCCATCCCTTAATCTCTGTTTTAATTATCTGTAAAAGGGAGGCTGGAGACTACTCTTGTGCTACTGCCTCACAGGCTCCTGGAAAAGAAAATGCTTTGCAGATTGGAAAGTGGACTTCAGAAGAAAAAGTCTCATTTAACTCACTGGCTCTGTGCACTTTGTTCCCTCTCTATTAATAAACTAATATCGATCAATGCGGTGATAAAATCAGATGGGCCAAATAATTGTTTTCCATTCTCCATCCTAGGCACTGCATTATTTTAAAAGATTGGAGTTTTACTTAAGTCTCTGTCTTAAGAGCTGCTCTTCTGAAATCCTCTTGCTTGTAATTTCTTGTAGCACAGTGACATTCCATCACAATCAATTCCCATAGCTTGTTTAGCCATTCCCTTCGATTTCCATTTTTTTAGCCACTACAGAGCATTTTTTCCATATGACTTTCAAGAAATTAAAATCCATCTACAGTCATCTGAAAAAATGCTCCGAATCACTATTGATTAGAGAAATTCAAATTAAAACAACTCTGAGGTTATTACCTTTCAAAATCAGTAAAATGGGAGTTCTAATCCTGCTTGGATATTTACAAATTGTGTGATCCTGGGTGGTTAATTTAGTTTTTGTTTGCCTCAGTTTCCTAATTATAGGGCTAATAATAGCATCAATCTCACAAGGGTGGTTATAAAGATCAAATGAAATAAAATCTGTAAAGAACTTTGTAAAACTTAGAGAGCTATATTGAAGTTAACTTTTAACTAACTTTACAGATTTTATTTCATTTGATCTTTATAACCACTCTTTATAAAGATCAAATGAGACAAAATCTGTAAAGAACTTTGTAAAACTTAAAGTGCTATATTGAAATTAACTTTTAATGAACTTTACTAAAGACCTATCACCTTTGGTTTCCAAATCCAGGATTCTGCCTTATTGACCTTCCTTCCTTTCCTCTATTCTCCTTTTAGCCTGGGACATACAGTGGTTTCCTAATAATTTGAATGATTTTCAATGTAATAAGGTTTTTCCTTCTAAATATAAACTGGATTAAGTAATAGTCTCTAAAATGTGTCTAGTTAGCTTTATATATATATGTATATATATATGTATGTATGTATGTATGTATGTATATATAGTCAGCTTTCCCTCCCTTAAACTAATAACCTTTTTCAGTTTGGGACACCATCCACCTGCAGTTACTACAGTTTGTGCCCCAGTTTACTTGCAATCTGACTTACTAAATATTTGATTTTAAAGCTTCAGTGTGCTACAATAAGACAAAACAAACTTGGGTTTCGTGTCTGGTGTACTTGCATAAAATGTTCCTCATCTACCCAATTAACCATTCACTGATTAATGCCTGAGTGAAGGTCGGTGCTGTGAACCTTAGAAAAGAGAGATCTTTGGCTTCTGGTCTCTTTCCAGGCAGCGGCCTCTGGAAGGAGAGAAAGACTGGGAAAAGAAGTCAACACGTTGAAGACCTTGACTTCCAGCTTGCTTCACTAGAGACTTCAAATAATTTCTCCTTGGGTAAGACTGAACTCTTTGGTTTGGGCTAAGATCGCTTGCTCCCAGTGGGAAAACTCATTCGTTCTGTGTATTGTCTGGTATATTCTGATCTATATAACTGATCTTATTTGTGTTTATTATCAGTGTGATTTATTCATTATTTGCTAGTCGTGATGGCCTTTGTTTAACTATCATGTGGTGGGAAGGGGATCTAGCTTTGGGATACTCTTTCCCCTAATAAAATATAGAAAGCAGTTTGAAACTGAAAAATTCTTTCTCCTGGTGCAGCAACATTGTGGGAAAGGATGGTGCAGATAGATAGAATTCTAATCCAATACTCCCTTTCTAAGAAGAGCAGAGCGGGTCAGCCTTACGGCCCTATTCTCTTGCTTTTCTCTTGGCAGGAATCAAAGTTCCCCTTGGAGAGGAGTGGTTGACATTCCAAGGATATCAATCCATTTCTTCCTAGTACTGCATTTAGCCCAACCTATCTATATGAACCCCCATATAACCTATGTGAACAGTACACATATCCTACAAATTTGTTCATTTGCTTTACAGTTGAAGATACTATTTCTTTTTTTTAAAATTATTATTAAGGCTTTTTATTTTCAAAACAGATGCATGGATAATTTTTCAACCTTATGTTCCAATTTTTCTCTCCCTTCCCCCACCCCTTCCCTAGATGGCAAGTCATCCAATATATGTTAAACATGGTAAAAATATGTTAAATTCAATATATATGTGTATACTTATAAAATTATCTTGCTGCACAAGAAAAATCAAATCAAAAAGGAAAAAATGAGAAAGAAAATAAAATGCAAGCTAACCACAGCAAAAAGAATGAAAATACTATGTTGTGATTCCCCACTCAGTTCCCACAGTCCTCTCTCTGGATGTAGATGGCTCTCTTCATCACAAGATCATTGGAACTGGTCTGAATCATCTCATGTTGGAGAGCCACATCCATCAGGATTGATCATCGTATAATCTTTCTGTTGCTGTGTACAATGATCTCCGGTTCTGCTCATTCCACTCAGCATCAGTTCATGCAAGTCTCTCCAGGCCTCTCTGAAATCCTCCTGCTGATTATTTCTTATAGAACAATAATATTCGATAGCATTTATATACCACAACTTGTTCAGCCATTCCCCAACTAATGGACATCCACTCAGTTTCCAGTTTCTTGAGAAGATACTATTTCAAAAACTCATTTAGACTAAATTTATTATTGTGTACTTCTAAAACTACTGAACTTTTGCATTTTAAAATTCCTTGATTCATCTAGCTCTGTTATTGCTTGGAAGGTTGAGCATGGAGAGCCATGAAAACCAGAATTGAGTGTCTTGTGGTCTCTATTCCCATTCCTGGCTCACCTGAATTTTTGGCCTCTAAGTTAAATATTGGTAACTCATGGGTTTAAGTATGTAATTCTGACTGTCCTGTCTATTGCCTAAACTCATTGCTACACAGCCTACGTAGAAATTTTATTTAAATTCAACATTTAAAAATGTGAACCAAAAGACATCCTTCCTAAAAGGAAATACTTTAGTGACAATATATATTTTCCTTTAAATTTTCTTCAGGTATTAAAATCCCCTAATTTTGTGAAACAATATTTGATTTTTAAAATGAGATAACAACATGAAATGTGCAAGAGTGATATTTTAATGCAAGAATCTGCCATCACATCAACACCTTGTTTAGTAATAGCTCCAAAGTTTTATGTTTAGATCACTGCCTGAAAACTATTACTAATCAACATTTGTTCATTTTTCTCAGGTCACAAGTAGTAGTAACTACAGAAAACATGAGGTTCCCCCCCCAAATAATGCTTGGAAAGGCTGAATAGTAAGAATAAGTTTTATACTCCAACAACATTATAAGATACGTGTCATCCTAGAACACCTAACTCTATTTTGTTTTAAGTCTCTATTTAGTGATTGAGTTGTTTTGAATAACTTGTTTTCTTATAAAATGCTTTTCAATAACAAGATATATATGGTATGATCTACTTAAAAGCATGTATATTTTTAAATAACTAATAATCAGGGATGGACTCCCTGACAGGACAGATCACCACTGGAAAAATATTACTAATAACTTTATTAGTAGCTTAGATAATGAACTACTCATCAAATTATGTGGCTAACTGATGAGAAAACCGTAACTGTAACTATAAGAACACTTCTAGTATCATAGCCATCAGCTTATTCCTGAGTTGTGACCAGGACAGAATCCTGCTTGCCTTGCACTTGATTCTGAAGCATCTTCCTGTGTTTCCTAGACATGATCACTTTGGAAAGAAATCCAGGGTTGTGAGGGAACTTTCTCTTGAGCTTTGATGAAAGATATTTACCAGGTCCTGAAGAAGCAGGTTGGTGTTTGCTCTTAGAGTGATGTTTATATTGTTTTTATGTATTGATTAATGAAGTTTGGCTGTATGCATTGAAAAGTGAAAGTCTAATTGGTGTTTCCTGTTACATTAGTTAACATATATAACAATAAATCAGTTATAAGTCATACTGTATGTTTATTTGTTGACAAAAGTGGTTTGTAAAGAGAATTCAGAGCCATAGCAAAAGATTTTTTGCCTTGAGATTTGGGGGAGGCAGGAAATGAAGAGAGAGAGAGAGAAAGAGAGA
>JAJPUD010000342.1:62638-102688 GCA_023553655.1 Myrmecobius fasciatus | reverse complement strand
CTTTCTTTCTTTCTTTCTTTCTTTCTTTCTTTCTTTCTTTCTTTCTTTCTTTCTTTCTTTCTTTCTTTCTTTCTTTCTTTCTTTTTCTTTTCTATTTAAGATGCTTACTGGTATCTCCAAGAAGCAGGTTGGTAGTTTATTCTTAGATAAAGTTTGATTGCATGTATCGAGAAGTGTGACTCTAATCAGTATTCCACGAGTTAGTATATTTAATGATATATTGACTCTAAGTGGGTACTGGTTATCATAATGTGTAAATGTATAAAGAATCTAGAATTGTATTGAAAACTACTTGGACACAATGTTACCTCTTAAGAAAGTAGCCGCCTTTCAGTCCAATGTTTGTATGAGTTTTGTTATTAATTCAAAGCAAAAATTAAAATATTTTTGGTCTTTTATCTGTCCTACTTAACTGGTCAAGGAAATTTGGCTGTGTTCTGCTCAGCTGTTCCCACTGCTGTTCCTTAGCTTTCCCATTCAAGCAGGAAACTTTCCCATTCAGAAAGGGAGAAGGCAGATGAGATTTTTCTGTTGTCCAAAAAAAAAGCACCAAAGCAATCAGGCTTTGCTGCTGAAAGATATTTATAATAAAGATGAGCCAGGCTCTTAGCTTACTTTTTGTTCAGGGTCAAATCTGTTTGCATGCTAATCCTGAGAGGATTTGGGAGTATCTAACCCTACCTTTGATAATAACCAAGTAACTGAAGGCTTTGATTTCCACTGAGACTTCTTTGAAGCCAAAAGAAAGACCAAGTCTCAGTGTCTAGGAATACTGTGACTGGATTTGTTAGCTGTGGCACTAACTGAAAAGCTGGAAGCCTGCTCTTTAGAGTCAAGATTGTGTCCACTCTATTCTAGAATACTGATATTTGGATGACTTGGGAAATCTTGCAGAAAAGAACCTGAGTATCAGAGAGCTGAGACTATGGGCTAGGACTTCACCACTGCCAAAGCAACCCCCAAGAAATGCTGGCCCTAGGAGAGCAATGCATCTGCTGGGGACTGGCTACATAGAGATGACCGCTGGACCAGGATTTACTGCAGGAACTATGGAGGCGATGTGTCTAGCTTGAGAGCAGCAGGACCACATGCCCGTCAGAGATGCCCCATACAGTGGGGCACAGGCCCAGTAGGATGCCATCACCAGAAGGATCAATGGGCCCTCAGCATCTTTATCCACATTCTCCCTATGTGGGTCCCCATGAGCAATCCCTCTGTGAGCCTACTTCTCCCCCTTTCTGGTGGGTACATTTGTGGGAGAGTGTGGAGAGGATGAGCATGTTCTAATTCAGATCTTAGTATTTCATGAAACACTTTTACTTTGAGCTAATTGTGTCCTCTGGCCAATAGAGAAAATGGAACTGCACAGGCAAAGTCTTGTGTAGCACCATTCAAAAGTAGACATGTATCCTCAGAGGATCTTGAACCCTAAGTGGTGATTCTGGGGACCCCAAGTGTGAGAGGAGGGTGCTCCGGTCACGACAAAGAAATAATGCAAAGGGGCGAAGGATTCCTTCACAGGTAAGTCAGATGGTGGCTCTAGTTTGGAGAATTATGGGAACTTGTTAAAGAAAAGCTAAAACATTAACCACAGTCTTGACATTTATTGTGCATTTTTTTTCCCAACAGAACACATGGCATTCTAGAGGTTTGTGAGGTAATCAAATCAATATTCAAATTAGAGAGAAACACCTGAAATAGCAAACTCTAGTAACAAATGTCTTTTGTAATTAAAAATATTGGAGGTTTAAAAAAGCGGTTATAACATTTTGAAATTACTGAAAGAAATGTGCTAACACATAGAAAACAATTCTTACTTTCTATAGAAATTGCTCACAAAAAAACCCCTTTCTAATCTATATTACACTATGCACTTGCAGTTGTACGGTACCTGGTATTTACCTGTCCCTAATGGGCATTTACACTACACAGTACAATCAAATAGAAATTATTCATAGAGAAATAACTACACTGTTAACAATAAAAATATTAGGATCAATGGTTTTATCACAGTTTCTCCACAAGTATTTGTCATAAAAAAATTGAGTAAAGGCATGTTGGCACCAGTGCTACATGAAATTGCAGAGAGGGAAGGTAGACTGAGGCAGTGTTCAAATTGTGTAGGGTTTGGTTGGACGAATGACTTAGGGGCTTTCTTGGGAGTTCATGTAGTTCTGGAAAGCCCAAGCCCCCGATGTGGGCTCTTCTAGGTCACTCGCAGGTCTTACCTTCTTCCTACATAATTTAAACAAAGCCAAAGGGACAACAAAACCAAATGATTGATAGGAAAGAATCAGAGATCAGGATTGATCCTCTACAAAGTCTCCTGGGTGGTTCTCACAGTGACGTCAAGCAATGGAAAATCTTTCCCTTCTGAATCTGACTCTGGTTAATTCTAAGGTAAAAATAATCATAAATTGTAGAAAGGAAGATGCAGTTTATTTCTGGTTCCTGTCCGTGCTAACTAAAAGAACTTGCCTTTTTTGAGCTTTAGTTCATCTCTTCCTTGGGTTTGTTGTGGTAACTGAATTATGTAGAAAGTGATGATGAGAAAGTCATTATCTTTATTTAACCATTTGTTTCCTTGAAATATTTTCTAAATTTGACCTGGAATTTTTGATCTGGAATTATAGATTATAGTCTGTGTGTAGAGACTTGCCAGTTTCCAGAGCATCTGTCCAAGTAGTGAGAACTGAATCTGTTGTACATGCTTTTAACCTCAGAATCAAAAAAATAATCCTAAGAAAATGAAATATTAAATTGTCCTTGATGAGCTCAGCACAGTGAATGAAATATTCACCCCAACAGGAGATATTGAGGAGACAGGTGAGCTTTGAGAACTTTGCATCTATGGAAGGCAAGTGAACTACTACCCCATTTGGGAGAAGGACGTGTTTATTGGGCTTACCCTGTTTAGAGCTACTGGGCTTGATAGTTCAGAATGATCCCAAGTGGTCTTTCAGAATTGGTCAGGACTGATTGATATGTTCATTTAGAGATGTATATACTTGTCTACAAATAGGCAGAGTTCGAAAATGGACCATGACATATATTCAGTGCAACCTAACAGGTTCTGTGCCATTTGAGACATAGCCCTTTTACCATCTCTCCATGAAAGGTCATGAGGGAAATAAATGAGAGGTCATAATTATGATTATCTTTATATAGATCCTCAAATGAGATGCTTTAGTGACTAAAACTCATCTATCCAGGGGTTTGTGTCTATTGTGTGTGTGTGTGTGTGTGTGTGTGTGTGTGTGTGTGTGTATGTGTGAAAGAGAGAGACAGAAAGAGATGGAGAGAGAAAGAGAGACAGAGAGAAAGAGAGAGACAGAGAGAGAGAGAGAGAGAGAGAGAGAGATGAAGGGGAAAACTGCCCTAGTAGAGTAGTTGTGACTGGGTTATCATACTAGCATGTCAAATCAGTGGAGAGATAGGAAAGGAGGGAGCCAGAGAAAGACAGAAACAGAAAGACAGACAGACACACATACACAAAGAGAGAGCCAACCTCGCTTCCTACCACCAAATCCCGCAAAGCTCCATTTCCCAATTGTTAACCCATAACTTTGTAGAGGTCTATGATCAACTGTGTGATACTTTTTGACATTACTCCAAGTGAAATGATTATTTTACTCCCATACTCATACATCTGAAAGAAACCGTCACAATGTTTACAAAAATACATCATCAATGATACATACTGCTGTTTAGACACATTTACAGTAGAGTTCTGATTCAAGCGTTCTATTAGAAAACATTTCACCAAGCAGTTTTGGCAAATGTAACCACATTAAACACACACCAGAAGACTTGCATCATATGTGCAAAGCCATTTTCTATTATATTTCTATAAATTTGAATTTATGTGCCACCAAAATCTACCACAGAAGGTCTGTAACTGGGAAGGAAGAATGGTATTTTTCTTTCACTAAATGACATGAAGTGAGGAATTTTGAGTCTTTCCCCTAAAAATGAAAACAAACCCAAAGAGGTAGTTGATGATGTGTAGATTAGGTCCTAAAGCATATACTGCATGAGAAGCTAAATGCAAGAAGGGAACATGGACTTGTCTGAGAAAAGTCACCAGACACTGTCTGCTACAGTGAGCCGGTAGCTATTTATTTTTACGTCTAGGGCCGATCAATGGGAATAAGGACTCCCATGACTTTGTCGTAGTATTACAATTTGCACCGCATATTTCCACTGGTTTAGAACCAATTGCCTTATTTTACATAATTCTAACTTCAAAAAGTCCTAATTTGAATGCGTGGGATTGCCATTCATAAGTCAAGGCCCAGTTGTATTGTGTATTGCTAGCCTGTTCAGTTTATTGGACTGTATGATGCCCCAGTAGATATGTTCACAGTCCTTTCTCTTGCTAATAGAGGGAGAAATACCATTTTAAGAATATGTAAGTGACTAGACTATTCTATAAACTATAAAGCATTGAATGTCCATGTTTTGGAGAAACCAACTTATCTTTGTTTATTTGTTTATTTCTTGAATAAACTGTCCTACCTAGACACATTCAACAGACAACCATCAGCATCAAAGACACCATTAACAATATCAAATTTGATTTGATGATAATGCCTTAGATATCTAGGTTCAAGTAATAAACTGTCAGTCCCTCATATGTCACGATCCATAGAAAATCACATTTTACCATTATGTTCTATTGTATTTTTGTTTCTTTTGTTAAATATTTCTCACTTACATTTTAATCTGGTTCAGGTCAGCCCTGTCACCTTTTTTTTCCTAAAACATAGAAAACCATTTAAAATTTGACTGTAGAGACTTTGCTACATGTCTGGAAGGAGTTACCATTATGGAGAGGAACACGACGGTAAGTTCTAGCACATCTCCTAGGACTTTTAAATAGAGAGAAAAGAGTTTTTTAGATATCTGCATGGGCTTATTTCTACATAGATGAAATATTGAGAGTAGTATCCACAGGATTTTGAACCTATCATCCTGAAAAGGCCAGAAAACTAACTGCCATTGTCATTAGGGAGGTAGTGTGCTGTCATGGAAAGCCTTTTGGACCCTGAGCTTCAGGAGTCTTGGTTCTACCACTACCTTGCTATTTGACTGGGTAAATCTCTAGGCTTTGGGTTCATCCTTTGCAAAATAAGATAGACTGATTTCTCCCTGAAGCTTCTTTCAATTTTAATTCTTTTGATATCTTTGTGATATATTGCTTCTCTCTCGACAAGATCCTGGCCAAAGTTCTGCCCGACCAAATCCATGGTTGTATGACTTCAGCCCACAAGGTGAAACGTAGGCTTTATCTTTGAGACACAATATACACAGGAAAATCCATAGGGCACAATGAGACCTGGATACTACATTCATGATAATTTTCCAAATAAGGGAAGACTCTTCTGGCTATTTTCTTGCATTCATTTCCTTCAACATGTGATTGTTGATTTGGATTTTGATGTTGATTCTGGATTTTCTACAGATTTCTGATGAGCCTCCTAAAAAATGAGGTTGAGAACTGACCATATTATCTCAGCAGTGGTCTATACAGCTCAGTTTTGTATATTTAATGCTACCTTGGAAGTGGAAGATCAACCTGAGATCTGGGAAGGCTTGCTCCTGCAAAAGACCATCTCTTCAACACTAGGATTCTCCTGTTGATGCTAGATGGCTCTGAATAATGCATGGGATACCAAGATCTTGGAAGACTCACCATTATAAGTAGCCTAATGGACAATAAAAAGACACGATACAGGCAAGTAGGAAGCAGCATGTTGCCAACATGACTTGGGGGAAGGAAGTGGTATAAATGATGCATCTTTATAAAGTGATTTAAGGTCTAGAAGACACTTTCACCGTTACCAAGGACACACTTGCCCAGAAAAAGAAGTGGATTGGTAATCTCGACAAGAAAAAGACAACAGATAGACTGAAGATGATTTTGTTATTCCTTCACCCTACACACATATAAAAAGAACTAGAGAAAGATGGATATCTGTATGAAGGAGCTATGTGAATACACAGACAAAAATCATCCAAGAGGGGATGAATTCTCCTTTGGTAGAAGGAATATTCACAATAATGGCATTATGGATCCATCAGAGTTTCAATATAATGTGTTGAAGAGGCCCCAAAGCCCTGGCAAACGATGATGAAGATAACTGAAACAAGGAAGCCAGTACTATATTTTGGAAGACAGGAAGATGAGCAGATCATCCACACAAACTCCAGGACAACTTAGAGGTCCCTAGGGCAGTAATGTGCTGAACTTTCATGGAGGTGGTGATATTTATATCAGCTATGGGGATGCTTTTGACTTCTTCACCAGCTGATGTTATTGGAGTCATATTTCAAAACTTACATGATATCTCTGGCCTTGAGGTCCTACAGCCATGGTAACAGAGCATCATTGAAAGGGATACTCAATGTCACCAAGCTTTTCTGTATGAGACAGATGTCTAAACAGATGCTACAGGCAGCCAAGGTCAGATGGACAGAAGAAACACTTCAGGGACTCGATGAAGTAGTAAAAAACCAACATGGTACAATGGACACACCGCATCTTTTTCGATCTCGTTTTTGAGTGGATTGGACAAGAAGCTCCTGAAAGTCCATTCTGGAGCAAACATGAAATGTCAGGAAACAAGAAGCAGACAGAGTAACTTTAAATTCAGTAGTCAAGAGACAATGATTCTTTTTCAACAAAGTGGGTGGGAGGTCTATAGTCAAAACCTCAACAGCTGACTATCCAAGCTGGGATAATGGCAGAAAACTGACATGGTTATGGACCAATCACCATAAACCTTTTCAGTCAGATGGTCACATGGATAGCATTGCCCTGATCCATGCTAATTTATACTTGGTTACAAGGTTCTGGCAGAGAAGATCAAAGGGTACCCTAAAACAAGCTGCCTTTGTTCAATATTAGCAAGGCCCAAGGCCTTCCAAATGAAGTCAGGTGAATCATTTCATGCATCCTTTCACTTTGCTTAGAAAAAAGATGTAGATTTCCTGGCTGCAAATGTCATTCCTTCAGAAAAAAAAACAGATTTGTTTTGGGAATGACAGTGAAGGGGAATACCGGACTCCCCTAAGTCTAAAGAAACAGAACTTATTCAGATATGAGAAAGGTGAGGCGATTGTGATGTTTTTTTTCCTGGCCAATGTTTTATCCTTAAATAATGATTATCCTGATTTCTGAGTAAGCCTTTGTGGAGGAAAAACCAGCAACCGCCATCATTTGCAATATCTTGATGAACTAGTACGAGAAAATACCCAGTTCCTGTAGAAGGAGAAATAAAGTAGTAACAAACTAAAGATAGGGTAAAGACAATTACTTGTATTACTTGGATAAGAGACTCTGCAGTTTTGTGTAAAAGTCCTTTCTTAATTGTAGAAGTTTTTGGTCACTTAGCCTTGTTCCCTGCCCTTGAATACAGAATGTTTTCTTATTTCAATAATTAAACTCTGTCAATTGTGTCCCAAATATTCCCCCTTTCTCTCTTGGCTGATCACTCTTTTTTCTCTTCCTCTCTAATGTAATGATTTACTTATCCATCGCTATCCATTGCTGATTGGCTTTGTTCTGAGCTCAAAAGGTCACAAAAGTCCAATCTGTAGCCTAAGAAGTGAGATATAAGTCTTTCTTAGTATGCTAATACATCTCTTTGCTTTCAGTTTGGTCTCCTATCTGACCCAAAGTCATCCCGCCATGTCAGGTTTGTCTCTTCCAAAAGGTCCCTAAGACAATTCCCTAATGTCCTTCAAACTATGAATTTTTCCTTCTTGGGTTTTGAAGATGGATGCTGATGTGGGCATCTTTAATAATTGTTCACCTAGGTACCTATAGGTAAATACCCTTTAACAGGTTAGGCAACAACAATCTATAGAAATAACAATAAAATAAGTGTCAAATTTTGGAATTATGAAATAAGGCTGTAAATCAGCAAAAGAAACAAGCAACTGTTGGAACACTTCCTTGTCTTTCACACTGCAGGGACTCAATAAGTATTTGTTGAGTGAATAAGCAAATGAATAAGTGAATGAAAAGAGGTAATTTGTTACTTAGACCAAAAAACCCAACAAGGTAATATTTTATAAATACAAACTCGTACATTTTCATTCACTTGACAAATATTTATTGAGTGCCCACTGTGTGCGTGACACACCCATATTAAATACACTTAGCATCATTTTCATTTAGCCACTCTTATGAATGGCTTTAATATTCAATAAAAGCTACCATTTTACCACTCTTGCCATAAAAATGCAATCATTTGGCACAGTTTCAAAAAACAAGTGTCACTTGACATCTGATCCTGGAGCCCTCAGGAATAATTATTTTAGCATCTATATAACATTTTTTTATAATGACAGATTTTAAGGACTTTTTTGAGTTTCACACATGTAGCTCTAGAGATGAAATGTGGATGGAGGGAGAGGATATCATTGACATGGCCATTGCCTGTTGCTTTGAAATGCCATTGACCTTTTGGTCAATGCTGATGGAACAAATGGAGGAAAGATAGAAGTTTTAAAGTTTTACACAAACATACAAGAGCCGAGAATCCAGTTCATGACAGAAAATAAACAAGTTTCATGGAGAATTGCTGAAAATCCTGTTGCATAATAAGCTGAATGGCATTGAAACCGTGTCTATTATGACGTCAGAACATCTGTTCGATTCAATGAGAAGAATGAGCCAAGCCAATTTTTGGCACAGTTGCAGACCAAGCAACTGATTGGAATTTCCATTTTAAGCCAATTATTTTGGGACCGTGTATATATATAGCTTTGTTTAAGGTGTCTGAAATGGTGGTTCTATGAATCTGTAATTTCAGACATTTGAAAGATGGCTTTTGAATGATTCTCTGCTGAGTGGATGAAATGTATTACAGTTTTTGTAAACTCCAGAGATGACATAGTACCTTCTATGTCAACATGATGGAGTATCAGGAAGAATGACTGAGTGTGAACTGACTGCAAATAACCCATGCCTAGATAGCCGATTCTACATTCTCTGTATTTTGAGAATTGATGTTCTTTTAAAAAAAATATTGCACTTTGCTAGTATAGGAATAGCCTGCTAAAGCCACGTATGCCTTTGTCTGAGTTGCGATAGATTAGGAGTTCAATAATCTATAAGGAAAAAAAAGGAATTTATTGACATGAAAGCAATGCATTAATTTATATATATCCTGCTCATTCAAATATCACTTACCTTAAAACAACTATGAAAATCTCCACCCTCTCCTATGGAAAGAATACTGAGCAACATTTACTTTGAGATCAATAGCCAACTTTAATGGCAGCATTTAATGATTTCACCATAAAGATTTTTTTTTTGCAAGTCCACTTATATTCCCCACCTGACAGTCTAGATATAAAGCATTCGAAACCAATTGCAGTTTTCCATTAATGACTCTTAAAAAGTCTGTGGTAAGCATAACATCTTCCCAAGCTGACCCCGAAATGGATTTCTATCTGGGACTTGTGCACTAGGATAAGAGGGTGAAAAGGTAGGGTGTCAAAAGTATGACTGAATATGAAATGCTTTGGACTCCTAATTGATATTAACAGTTCATCTCACAATCAGTATTCTTTAGTTGGCTGGCTGCGACTGTGGAATAGATTTCTTCTGATTTCCATCAATCTCCAGCTGCATCCTGGGAACCTTTATTGAGGATTTCATCCTGTGAAAGCTGATGCTCAATCCCTTCATAATATGAGCTGCCATTATGTAGGAAAGTCCCCACAGCTCGTCCTTGTCGGGCATGGCCAACCGCATCGCTGAATACTTTATTTATTTGCTCCTCTGACGGCATCCACCAATCCGGGTTCGAAGTGCAATGCATCCTAATGAACTCTGCGAGAAAGCAGACATCAATAAAAACAAAACAAGACAAAGAAACAAATAAGCAAACAACAAGAAGCTGGTCTTTGCAGAAGAAAATGGGTCTGCTCGGAGCAAACTAGAAAGATAGCAGTCCCATGACTAGGTAAGTGGAGGCTTTATGGAAAAAGCTTTATGAGAAATTCAATGAAATGCCGTGATGATGCCATTTGTGAGGCCTCATTTATTCCTGGAGCTATCTGTCCACATGCAAAATACAAATTCAACCATGTAAGTGAGCTATGGAAAAAGCAGATCAACTCTCCCTCCCATCTCCTCTACTCAGAAAGCTTAAGGGAAGTTTGGAAGAAAAATAAATATCATTTATATAATGGGTAATGTAGGTCTAAAAACAGAAGAGGAGTAGATTTCCAAATCCATATTCTGCATGCATTCTCATTTTGGCAATTTTCACCATTTTTGCCATCTAGAGCATAACATAATCACAATAGAATAGTATTCTTTGAGTCGCTCAAAAATCTGCAAATTTTAATAGACTAGGACTAAAGTCTTAAGGAGTGGAGATGATTGCTTATGACAAATTGATGGATTATAGGTTATAATTAGAGTTTGAACTACATTCTAAATACAGGTACTTATATTACTTAATATTTTAAAAAGTGGAATAGGTTCTAATATCCAACTTCCCCTTCTGCCATCCTATACAATTAGCAAGTCAGGAGGGGGCAAATTTATTTTAATTTTTCTCATTTTTAAAAATCCTTTTCATGATCATGATCAACCTGCGGATTGATTGAACTTAGCTAGGCTAGTTTCTTGGACAGTACATAGTCCCTACCAAGAACAGATCTAAAACTTTTCAAATTCAATAGGATCTGTAGAAGTTTGTTCTAGCATAATCTTGAACCCAGAGATCTCTCTTCTAGATGTATCCTTAGAGGAGGATTTTCATCTTAGGTAAATAAGATGCCCAATTAAAAATGCAGAATAACTTTTTTGTGGAGGATTTTTTTCTTTTGGTCCACATTTGCTATTTCATTGATCTAACAAACCTGAAGAACGTAAATTCCCTCCACCAGTACATTGGTAACTCATGTTACTTAAGTTCTAAGAGAACTGGGGTTTTGTTCATCATTACACAGCTGGTATATGTAAGAGGAAAGATCTGAATCGTGTCTTCCTGACTCCTCTTGGATGTGCCATTAGTACCTCCTTAACCATAGTCATGCTTTTGATATATACCCTAGACTTTCCTAATGAGGTGGGTCATGAACATAGTTCCTTAGCAACTATCATAATCCTAAACCAGATTGAGAAGACTTTAAAAAACATTTCTAAGTAAAGGTGTTATCATCAATGTACTTTATATTTTAAATCAAGGAAAATATTGTTATCCATCTTCAGTCCTTTTAATATTAGCTCCTCCACAATTGAACACTATTGACTATGGGATTTTTTCTGGTCTGAGTCTTGTTTTGTTTTTCAGAATTGAGTTTTCTGTTCTCTCCATTCCATGTAACTCCATAATAACTAGTTGACATGTAAAGAGGTATTGTTATTGGCTCTTGGAGGTATGGAATCCTATATTTTTAAATTGCCCAGACTCAGAGATTATATTATCAAAAAATAATTCTCTTAACAGTCACAATGATTAATTAATTAATTATTAATGATAATTAATGATATAATGGGAAAAAACACAAGTTTGGAATCAGAGAATCTGGATTTGAAGCCTGCTTTTGTCACCGATAACCTTGGGGGACTTGAGAAACTCTATAAAATGAAAGTGTTGAATTAATTGGTCTCAGAAGTTTCTTCCTGCCTAAAATGTAATCAGGGGAATTAAAGTGATCACAGGGAAGTTCTTATTTTAACCCATTAGCTTTTTGTTTCCTCTTTCCAGTCTTTGTGTTCATCCTCAAGAGCCATCCATTCAACTAGTATGATTTTGCTTTAGATTCTTCCTGAATCGTATATTTTTAAAGATACTAATATTTACTTGCATAAGCTACAATAGGGAAGCTGAAACATTGATCTATGGAGAAGTTTTGGGGCTATCCAAATAAAAAATTCTGCAGGGGTCATTGCCCTTTGCCAACAATGACAAAGTGCAGAATCCAAGCGATGAAAGGGCCCCTTGGGTGGGATTTATACCCAATAGAACAGAAAAGACAACATTTTCATACTTTTCCTCCTGCAGATCAGACCGAAAGGAATAACTGACAGATGTATAGAATTACTGGATCTTACTAACATGGACATCAGATGCATCTGAAAACACACCATTTGTGTGGACCTTGGAGCTTCGATTCTGCTTTCATATGGCACTAGTTGAATTGGAAGGACTTAGAACTGGCCTGTATTTCCTTTCATCAACCCTTCCCCTCTGAGATTTTCAGGGACTGCTTTGGTTGTATCCAAGCATTCATTTAAAACACCATTTAAAACCACATATAATTTATTAGTGGTTTTTTTTGGGGGGGGCAAGGCAATTGGGGTTAAGTGACTTGCCCAGGATCACATGGCTATTAAATATCAAGTGTCTGAGGCCAGATTTGAACTCAGATCCTCCTGACTCCAGAGGGTGGTGCTTTTTCCATGGTTATCTGTCCCTTCCATTATTATTTAAGATGTTGGATCCTGACATCCCAATTAATTAAAAGCCCATTTTCCCCTTGTCCTTTTTTGTCTAGAATGAGTAAAATTGCAATGTGTTCCCTACTATCCTCCTTTAAAACTTCACAAACTGGTCCCCCAAGTCTGCTACAAATCATAAGAATCATAGTGTATTTTGCAAAAGAAAGGGAGCTGGTGCTTTTGTATAACTGTGTCAATTTCTTCAAGGGCTTCTGAAAGTTCCCCTGAGTGTCTCTGCAACCCTTTCAGAGGATCTACAAATTCATATATATATATATATATATATATACACACACACACACACATATATATATATATGTACTTAGTTTTTATTTCCAATATGGCAAATATCCATAAATGTAACCCACATAAAAACTTGTTGGACAGCTCCTCAATGATTTTTAATGGTATAAAGGAAGAACAAAAGCTTGAGAACCACTGCTTTACACCAGCCCAATAATGGAATATACCTTTGTAGAAATGGAGCTGGCTGGAGCTTGAAGGAACAGTCTTTAGCTCTTCACTATGACTTCCCTTAGAGTTATAAAGAGTGTGGGAAGCCATACCCCATGCAAGAAGGAGAAAAAATAAAGGCTTGGATGGGGCTTATGATTACATTTCATAACAATCCATTAAGTTTATCATGGGAATTGCCAGTTTTAAACGTGGGCAAAGGAGACAGGCTAATAACATGAACACAATCTACTTCACAGCAATTGTTGTAAGGAAAGCCTTTTGTAAATCTTGAAATGCTATAGAAACAACAGCTGTTATTTTAGCCCTTTTGTTTTGAATCTTTCTAATGAACTGATGGAGGATAATATTGCATTCTCTTCTCTATCTAGGTGTTCACCTTATCCTCCTCACTAGATTATGAGGGAAACAGGTTTTTATCTCAGATTTCTATTTTCTCCACCACCTATCCTGAGTTCTACACACAGTAGGTGCTTAATATTTGAATGTTTAATGTTAGCTCCTCCCTACTCCATAATAACTAGTTGACATGTAAAGAGGTATTTTTATTGACTCTTGGAGTTATGGAATCCTATATTTTTAAATTGCCCAGATTCAGATATTATTTCCAATATAAAAAAATAATTCTTTTAGTAGTCACAAAGCAGAGGAATAATTAATGATACAATGGAAGGAACATTTGGTTTGGACTGTAAATTTGACTATAAATTTGAAGGACCACAACTACCTATTGTTTTTCTCTTCTGTTGTTTATGTACTTTTGTTCTTAGATACTAGGTCCATGCCCCAAATGGGTCCAACTTTTTTCATTCTGACCTGAATATTTCTAAATTTCCTGGGCATTCTGAAGGAGCACCCATAGAATTCATCAGCAGTGGCAGCTGGGTTTCAGAACAGAAGGGAAGCATGGAGGCAGTCATCCTAGGGTAATCATCAACCTAGGCTTTTTGATGTCCCAGATAAGGAGAGAACTCTGCTACAAAAGACTGGGGGAATTAATCCCTTGCTGTCCCTACCTCTACCCCAAATCCTACCTCTTTTGGATGGCACTGCCCTCCCTCCATGGTTCTCCCTTTCTTTCCCCATTTAAGGCTGACTTGACATTTATTTTGATCTTATTTTGTTTGCATGAAAATTTCTAAATGCTGGGTGCTTTCTGCTACCGAGGCTGGTGGATACCTTGGGGATGTCCCTTTCTCTCTATTGAAGCTGATGGATGTCTTGAGTTCAGGAGTTCTGAGCTGCAGTGGGCTAAATCTATGGGGGAAAGCGCTGAGTTGGGCATTAACATGGTCAGTTCTGAAGAGAGTAGGGTTGCCATATTGTCTCAGCAGAGGCAAGCTGACTCAGGACAGATACATAGCAGGTCAGCGTTCCCATGCTAGGAGAAGACCCAAGAGGGGCTCTAGCACTTCCAGCTGGAACAAAATAAACAGGCAAAGTCTTTTAAAAATATTTTAAATGTGGAAATATGTATGGAGGAGTTGTACTTGTTTAACATATATTGGATTACTTGCTGTCTAGGGGAGGGAGAGAAGGAGGGAGAAAAATCTGGAGCAGAAGGTTTTGCAAGGGTGAATGTTCAAAACTATCTTTGTATATAGTTTGAAAATAAAAAGCTATTATTTTAAAGAAATCTTTGATTACCTAAAATAGTGTGATTTCCTGTGAGCTAATGGGGTGGAAGAAAGGACACAGGAAAGATCAGTTTGAACTCAAGAGCCACACGTGCTCACAGATAGATGTTCTCAAAATATCTATGTGTGTTTTATCTCCTTCTTTAGCTTATAAGCTTCTTCAGTGTGGAAAGAAGCATTTATTAAGCATTTACGGTGTACATGGCATTCTGCTAAAAAGTTTGGGGATAAAAAATAGAAAAATAAGAGAATAACAACTATTTCATATTGTTTTCCTTTTATAGAAGAGATAGCATTTATATAATGCTTTAAGGTTTGCAAAGCACTTTACAAACATCTCATTTTATCCCCAAAATAACCCTGGGGGTGGTGCTATGATTGGCTCCATATTTCAATTTTACAGATGAGGAAACTGAGGCAGACATAGGTTAAGTGACTTGCCCAAAGTCACACAGCTAATAAAAATTTGAAGTTAGATTTGAACTCAGGACTTTCTGATCTAAGAGCAGTCCTCCAGCTATTGAATCATCTAGCAACTTCTGATAATTGTGCCCTTCATACCATAGGCACTCTCCCTCACTCCCTTCTTCCCTTCTCTCTCTCTCTCTCTCTCTCTCTCTCTCTCTCTCTTTCTCTCTTTCTTAATCTCTCTGTTTCTCTCTTTCTCTCAGTATCTCTCTCTTTCTGTCTCTCTCTCTCTCTGTCTCTGTCTCTCTTAAGGATTGGAGCAAGAGCTTTCCTTTCCCATATTCACAATGCTTTACAACTGTAGAAACAGCCATTATGACTTTATAAACTGGCTGCATTGAACTTTGGGCTAATAGTATTCATTGTAAGAAAGCAAAAAGTCTTTTCCTAGCATCCTGGGTAAGTGCTCTATTAAAAGCTAAAATGAATTCTTTTCTTAGAAATCACTTCCATATTAGGAAATCTGCTTAGTCCCACTCAGGAAATAAAAGATCTTTCCCTTTTTTTCTCAAGGGTTCAAAGACCTCAGGGGACAATCATTCAAGATTTGACACATCAGCCCCATGACAGTTATAGCAATTCAAAGACTAAGGACTGAACCTTTCCTCTGACATATTAACCTTCTGAACTACAGAGGCATGAATTTCAACCACATTGACTCACCAGTTTCAAAGAAATGAGTTATCATTTCTTCTAAATTGTTATAAAATAGGTGAATCTCATGTACATCATCATAGATTGGGCTCCACAGAAAAGCCCTTCCATTTTATCATTCGTGGCAAACACCTAAAGACCTAATCAACTTCCTGAACACAAGTAAACATTATTTCCTTTCCTATTTCTTCTTCTTCCAGGACTAGTACATCCCATATGTGTATTTCTGTACTACAGTTTAAAATGAAGGAGAAGGGAAAAAAAATCACCTTGAGACCATTGATGAAAGTGGATTTTGGTTAGAGAGATAATTAGACTTATTAATTTTATGATCAATCATGGCAGAGTTCTCAATTAAGTAGGGGGGAGATACGGTGTTTTCTATCAGTAGCACATAAACTTTCTGTTAGTGGGAGGAACTAGAGACTGACTTTCCTTTGTGTATTCAAATGAAAAAATTTAATATTTAATAAATAATGGGATTTAGCCAATAGACTTTTCTTTCTTTACAAACCAAATAGTGAATTTCTTAAATTCGACACCCTCTATTATTGGAAGAAGTACTTTATACAGCATGTACCAAAATTCCTACTTGGACACTCTATATAAATCACTCCAACATCTTGGGAGTTGAAGAACTGGGCAAAGTATGAAGTACTTAGTCTTAGAGGCTGTAAAAGAAATACTGTTTCTGCAGTCAGCCTAAAAATTACCAAGTCACCCTTGGTAATAAGTATTTTTATTCTGCCCCTAAAGGAGTGGATTTTAGTTCCTTATTACTACTATTCCACCCAGACAACAGTAGGCTCACTGGTAACTGGACAAATGGGGAGGGCTTTTGGGGCCACAGGGAGTGACCAATGAGATTAATATTTTGATAAATATTAAAGCATCACCACCTCCACATAGTAGTCTCTACTGAGAAGGACCATCGTTATTAAGTTTTTATTGCTGATTTTGGTCTTTTCCTATAGTCAATCAAAATAGATTTTGGATTAGACTTTATAATTTTTGCTGCTTTTTAATTGAACTATAAAGTCTCAGAGGTCGCTTAAGAGAGTCTATACCAAAGTCAGAACCTCTTCTAAGGTATATGACAAAGGGTCATCCAGTCTTTATTAGAACTCCAGTATGAGATCTTAGGATCCCAGAGACAGAGCTAGAAGGGATCTCAGAGACCACTTACTATGTTCAACTTTTTACAGATGAGGAAATTGAAGGTCCAGAAGGTTAAATGCTTTGCCCAAGGTTATTCAAGTACTAAGTATCAGAAGTGGGTGTGAATCTACACCCTCTGACTCCAGAGTCAATGTTCTTTCCCTGTATACTTCCCGAGGAAGCTTGTGCTACTTTTGGACAGCACTAAAGACCATTTTTCCTTCTATTGAACTGAATCGACTTCTGCAACTTTCATCCTCTCAACTCTCTGTTCTGCCTTCTGGGGCCAAGTAAAACAAGATGATGCTCTCTTCCATTTAATAGCTTTGCAAACATCTCAAAACTGCTTCCCACCCAGACTTCGGCTCTCCAGAGTAAACATTCTTAATTCCTCCTGTGATCCCTGATTAGGTTCTAGTCTACTCAACATCTTTCAGATGAATGCTAGATGGAGAACATACTTTCTAAAATGTCACACCCTGAACATTATACTCCAGATAATGTCTGAGTAAGTCACAGTATAATAGGAACATCATCTCCTTTGTCCAAGAAAATTTGGCAGTCCATGATACCATCAGGTTTTTGGATTGTTATATCACACTATTTATGTATATTGAGATACCAATGTGCTAAATAAGAGTCTGAGATCTTTTTTATACTATTGTCTAGTCATATCTCCCCCATTCTGTATATGTACAATTACAACTTATAATTGTACATTTGTACAATTTGTATAATTTTTGAACCCAAGGTTAGGACTTGACCTTACCCTATTAAATTCCCTCTTGTTAAATTGGGCCCCTTATTGAAATCTTTTTGGATCCTTTCTCTTCCCTCCAGTTTCATATTATCCATAGATATGACAAACAAGCCTTCAACTAAGTCACTGATAAAAGTGTTGAATGGAGAGATCTCTGCGGCACTTCACTAAGGACATTATACTATTGTCTAGCTGTATCTCCCCCATTCTGTATTTGTCCAATTAGTCTTTTGAACCCAAGGTTAGGACTTACTAAATTCCATCTTTTTAGAATGAGTCCCTTACTGAAATCTTTTGGGATTGAAATCTTTTCTCTGCCATCCAGTCTGTTTCGTGTTATCCATAGATATGATAAACAAGCCTTTAACTAAGTCACTGATAAAAGTGTTGAATGGAGACTCTGGGGCACTTCACTAAGGACATTTCTCCATCTTGACCTTTTTTTAAAATCACTTACTATGCATTAGACACTATGCTTAAGGTTAGGGATATAAGGAAAGACACCCCTCAAAAAGCCAAACCCAATCCCTACTATTAAAAAGCTTACTGTTCTTTGGGTCCAGTTCTAAATCCAGCTAACTAGTATCATCTACTTCATTTTATCCATAAAACTAGCATGAGCGAATTTGTCTAAATAGCTTGTTGGGAGCTAAATAAACTGTGTCTGTGACATTCTTTTGATCTAACAGGTTATTAACCTTGATTAAAAAAATAAGGATGTGAGTTACTTGTTTCTTGTCAGAATCTGCTGGCTTTCCTTTCAGAGTACCAATGAACCATTTCTTTAATAATGTATTCTAGAATTTTGCTAGGGAGCAAATTTAAGCATATTGTCCTATAGTTTGAAGACTCTACCCCTCTTTTTCTTTTAAATGGGGACATTTGCCTGCCTTATGTCTTGTGGAACATTGCTGGTTCTCTGTAATTTTCCAAACTCACTATCACACAAAAAATAGTGAATACATATATGTCACTTTAAGAGTAACAAAGTACCTCACAGACATTCTCTCTTGTGATCCTTGCAATAACTCCTGTGTGTGTGTGTGTGTGGGGGGGGTTAGGGGTAGGTACTAAAGACACAGTTATCCCTTAAACAACTTGTCCAAAGTTCCACAGCTAGTAGATGTCAGGAGCAGGATTTAAATCTAGGTCTTTTTAGGGCTCCACATCCTGCATCCCTTCCAACATCCCATACTCCCTGTCTAGCAGCCCTTTCAGTACCCTGATTTGTAGCTCCTTTGGCTCTGGTGCCTTGAAGTCAGTGAGTGTAACTGGATGTTTTCTTGCCATAGCTTCATTTACTTTGACTTTCAATTTCCTGTTAACCATTTTTGTTTCTAATCTCAAGAACATTCTCATTAGCAGAGAAAATATAAGAAAAACAACAATTGAGAATGTCTGCTTGTTCTCATCTCTCATTAGCACATTTCCCCTGCACCCTTCTAACTTCTTACTCCCAACGCAGCAAAGACTCTTTGTCCTTTGTATTCACCAAAAGCCTCAGTTTTCTATAGGATTATAGCATTCTTGTGTATGTCTCTCTATTTATCTTCTATTACTAACACCTTCCATATATATATTTTAAAAATCTTTTAAAGATTTCTCCTAAAAAAATTGGTAGATGAGTTTCTTATGTAGCCACATCAGTTTCTTTTAGATAGCTCTTATTTGTCACGTATGCTGGAATAATTTATGTTTGCACCATCAGAATTTTGTTTCTAATAATCCGAAAGTAAGTTTTCTGTGAAGAATTTTAAGCCATGGGAATCTTACTTTTCTCCGACCTTTCTGAAATCTGCTCATCCCCAATCTAGCACACAAGTCGGATAACAACAAGCTTTCCCTTCCTTTTCCATCACAAACACCCAAACTGCATGGTCTGATTTTCTTGAGATTCCTATAATTTCTACTTTAACAACCAGTTTTTAAAAATTGATCAGAATTAGGTCCAGAATAGTAAATTTCCTTGGCACTTCCTCTATGTTTTAAAGTATTAAATTATGATCAAGGCAAGGCTATCATTTATCATATGTACTGTTACTGGCAGAGGTGGAGGAGAGAGAGAGACAGAGAGACAGACACAGAGACAGAGACAGAAACAGAGAGACAGGGGCAGAGAGATAGAAAAGTGACAGGAGACAAAGAAAAAGGGAGAAAGAGGGAAAAGAAAGAGAGACAAAGGGAGACAATAACATATAAGGAGGAACCCCTTCAGATGTCTAGATGTCTGACTAGTTGAAGTCTCTTCACCATTTTTATTACATATCTGACAGCTTTGGATCTGCTTCTTGAGCTCATTATTCATTTTTTTTCTTTCTTTTTGGCTGCTTTGTAGTATCTGTATACCATAATATAGGTTAAAGGAAACTCAGAGAATTCAAGTGACTTTGCTAAAGTCACACAGTTAGTGACAGAGCTTTTCTCAGACCATCCACATGCTGAATCAATAATTTTTTTCCTGTCAATTAATTCTCCCTCCCTTCACACTAAACTTATTGGGCACAAAGATCCACTTAGTTTTAAAGTGGTCCATATTGGCTGCTAATACTGATTAAAACACCAGACCAACAGATTTTCTGTTAAGGTTTTTTTTTTTTTTTTTTTTTTTTTTTTTAATAATAGCATGGGAAAGACCTATCCGAGTTTAATTCACTTTGGGCCAGCTGATATTCAGCTAAAATTATAAACAGATTATGTAAATGTGGGCTAAATAGTTTTGAAAGGCTGGAAAATGGGATATAGGGAAGAGCAGAGATTTGGAAAGGGGAATTGGAAATCATCTAGCCAAAATTATATGAACAATCACGAGAAAATTTATTTCTTCCCTTATTCTTCCATGCATTTCCCCCCCCCCGCTAGTCCTCCTCCATAATTTCCCCTAGTAGTTGTATGCTCTGGTTCTTCCCAGCTCCCATCTGTCCCCTTTTGGTCAGAGAAGACCCTTGGTTGAAATTGAATCTGGATTTAGCATGTACCTCACAGTGCTCCGTCATGTCAATGTACCATTAAATCAGAGCACTGCTGCCGAAGCAGATGAAATGTTCTCCAGGAAGTTTTGGATAAGGAACTGATGGGCCACACAAAGCTTGGGATATAAAATACAGGAAAGCCGAACACTTCTATTGAGCCCCAGCCAATGCGGTGAAATGGGATCACATATGGCGGACACTGAGCGAAGGGATGCAGTACCTCTGAGACATGTTACTTTAACTGGATCCAGAGGACGTCTTTCAGGACCTGTCTCTCCTGACTGCACTGACCTTTTCCTTTTTCCAAGGCCGCATGAGTACTTAAGCTCATCGGTTGTAAAAACAAATCTGATGAGGTATCGCAGGAGCCGCCTCCCATCTTTCTTGGAAGAATTTACAGCCTCATCCCATTGTTTACTAGTGATGTAGACAGGATAGTTGTTCAACAGCTGCTTGCTTCCCTGGGAAAGTGAAACATTTTCCATTATACACTTAGGCAGACAGAGAGAAGCTCAAACCATCGAACGGGCTTGCAACCGAGCAGATATGCTGACAATGAAACGCGTATTGAAGGGAGCAAGTAATCGCTCATACTCAGAACGGGCACTTTTTAAATTACATTTGCATTTTCTATAACAAGAGCCCGATGAGGTATAATGAACACCTTTGAGAGCGCAGCTATTTATAACTTGCACTTTAACAGGTAGGTTAAAATGTGTCAAGATTCAATGACAGGGAACACCATTTAAATATACCCATAACTTTCCTTTTCAGTCGACTCAAAGGTATAAAAATGACTTTGAAGAGTGGGATCAAACATGTCTCATCACCCCCTCCACTTGCGGTGAAGTACTTCAGACGTGACTTTTATGACATATTTTCATAAGATATTTATTACTTGCATTTAACACCTCACACCTGCTAGCCAGTCTATTACCTTGAAAACAATGTAGAGAAAGTAAATAGGAAAGTCAATTTTAAAACTAGAAAAGGTTCATTAATAGTCACAGGAAAACACATTAACTCAAATTATAGCTCTGTGCAAATGCCACTATGTCAACTCAAAATTTTTCTTCCTTTTAACCTTCATAATTTATGTCTGCTATAAAATCCCAGGGCTCAATAGCTGCAGTGGGGCTAATTACGGGAATTTCAGTAACGTTTATAAGCCATGTTTAGTCAATTGCACCTACACTACCATTACTTCAGTTCTTGTGGTCTATAAAATTCTATAGTCCAGGACCAATTAATTAACCCAAGATCTCAGTTTTAATGTACTCCTTCTCCAGTAATTAAGGTATACAAAATAAAGAAGGGAAAACCCTAACAACATTCAGTTTTACAATGCTGAAAATTTACTACTGGTTATAAATGTGGCAGTGTTTAAGCCTTGAGGGGCCTGATTTTGAAAAACCTTTGTTCAGCTATTGGCTGTTATGCTTATCTTGCTAAATTTAATTATTCATATGTATATATACATATATACACCTCTCTCTATATATATATGTATATATATATACCTATATGCTATGTATAAAATTTGTTGTTTTTTTTTAGTCATTCAATAACATCCAACTCTTCATGACCTAGTGGACCATACTGTCCATAGGATTTTCTTAACAAAAATACTAAAGTAGTTTGCCATTTCCCTCTCTAGAGGATTAAGGCAAATAGAGATAAAGTGGTTTGTTTAGAGTCACACAGCTAATAAATCTGAGACTTAATTTGAACTCATCTTCCTGCCTCCATACCCAGTATTTTATCCACAGAGTCTCCTAGTAGCCTCCTTTGTACATATGTATATAAGTGTTATACACATGCACATCCACACACACATAACAACAAATCTGATAATTTATGTGAAGAATTTTGCTAACCTATGTACTTGTTGATTTTTATTTTCAATAGTCTGAATTTCCCCAGTTTCTTAAATTGTTGTCTACACTGTGATTTAAAAAAATAATTAGCATTAAATATATTAAATATGCACAAACAGAAAGGAAACCAACCAGTGGCAGTGTGTTCGGGGACAACCAAACCTGATCAAAAGCTTCCATTTCCATTTTTATGAGTCTGTCAAGACCGCAAAAGTCAAGAAATAGAGCAAATTTCAATTAATCAGGAGCTTCATTTAATCTTTTTCCTCATTCTATTTTTAGTACTAAAAGGCATAAGAAAAATGGTGCCATTGACAGCATAGTTCTAGACTTGGAGTCAGGACATCTGGCTTCACACCATAGGGACAGTCATTTAGCTTCTTTGGAACTCAGAGAACTTTCCCTAAGTGTTGGATTGTTAATTGCCTCACATTTATTTGGCTTACACATTCCCTGTGTTAAACAGTGTATTAAACACACACATATGCATAGTGTATACATATGGATCTATCTATCTATATACATATTTGTGTGTGTGTGTGTAAGTATGGGCATTTAGGTGGCACCATGGATAGAATACCAACTCTGAAATTAGAGGGACTTGAATTCAAATCCAGCTTCAGACACTTACTAGTGTGACCCTGGGGAAATCAACTACCCTGATTTGCCTCAGTTTCCTCATCTGTAAAATGACCTGGAGAAGGAAATGGCCAACCCCCAAAATCTTTGCCAAGCAAACCCTAAATGGGGTAAAGGAGAGTTGGACATAACTAAAAAAACACAATTGAACTGAATACATGTATGTATGCATGTATAAAATAGCTCTCCTGATAAAATTTAAGATTTGTTAGAAAATAAATTGCTTCATTTTTTGGTCTTTATGTCCCTGATGCTTAGCACAGATACAAAGTAGGTGCTTAATAAATGCTTGTTGAGGGCAGTTAGTTGGTGTAGTGGATAGAGCACCAGCATGAAGTCAGGAGGACCTGAGTTCAAATATGGTCTCAGACACTACTCACTTGCTGGCTGTGTGACTCTGGGCAAGTCATTTAACCCCAATTGCCTCAGCAAAATAAAAAAATGCTTGTTGATTCATTGATTCGTATGTGTAAAAAAAAGGGGCAATGACCTACTGTACCAGGTTGTGAGGAAAGAGCTCTATATGCCCTTAAATAATATAAACATGTGAACAGTTATAGGATTGAAAACTTGAAAGGATTTCCATGATTATCTAGTCCAAACCCTCATTTATAGATGAGGAAAGTGATTTTGCTCAAGGTCACCTAGCTACTTAGTATTGTTTAGGATTCGAACTGGGGTCTTTTGACTGAAAGTTAAGTATGCTTTTTATTTTGCCCCAATGCTTCTGTCCTTAGACATTTAGTCCATTGTCCTATACTTCCCAACTATGGCATTATATGCTTTAATTATCTTCAGAATAATCACCAAAATTCTGCCAGAATTTTTTGAGGGATCAAGTCATGAAATGATGTTAAGCATACTTCAATCATTAAAGCAGAAAAAAATAGAATCTAGGTTTAAGAAACATTTTAAAAATGAAGCTTGAAATAAAAAAATACGATTAACTTTCTGCTACAGACACTACATTTCACCAAAACTCCTTATTTTATTGAACAATTTGATAAATAAATTATCAGGATTTTTTCCCTTGTCCTTGCCCTTTTGAGCAAGCTTTGGAAACTTGTATCATCTCAATCTTTTGATCATATTTCTTCTCTAAAGATTTTGAGTGTGTTACTCCTGAATCCCCAGATAAGGAATAGAAGCTCCTTGAAGGTAGAAATTATACATATATACATACATATGTATATGTATAAATATATATGTATATACACATACATATATATATATTTCAATGAATTTCACAAAATGCCTCGCACAGTATTAAGTAACCAATAATTGACATTAAATTGATGTTGCCTTGGACAAGGGGAAGACCTCCCCTCTTAAAAGGCTTAGCTTCTATAATGTCACATCTTTTCAGAAAAGTGTTTTATAGCCTCAAGACTTAGGAGCTGGAAGGGACTTTAGAGGTGATCTAGTCTCATTCCTTCATTATACACATGAGGAGACTGAGAACCAGAAAAAGTTAAATGATTTGCCCAAAGGTCACACAGGTTGTAAGATGCAAAACTAGAATTTGAAGCTTAGTCCTTTGACTCCCAATGCAGCACTTTCCCACCTTACTGATGATGTGTCTTCATTTAATTAAAGATTTGGAGAACTCCTGTGAAATTCTATATGCTTAAGTATTAGGAAGTTTTTGTTACCTTTTCTATTCGAGTAACTGGGATAGGTTTCAAGCATTATTTTTCTTTACGAATTAAACACCATTTTTTTTTAAATTAGAAGGGAACACAGAGGGGGGTTATATTAGTAACATCCTGATAATTAAATAGATAACAACTTTCACAGGTCTTCCTTAAAATTCTTTCTTGTAATTAATTACATAGTCATCTTGAATAATCAGGTTTTTTTTTAAAGTGGCTTTGACACAAAAGTTTCAGATAAGCTAATCAAACCAGTAACTCTGCACACTGAATACACAAAGCCATCAAAAAAACATAATGGTCAATGTTTTCAGGAGATAGATAATTAATGATCTTTTTCTTTATCCCAGAGGTTTTGGGGGGTACTGTTAAAACTCTCCTGAAAATCTGGATTTCAATCAGATAATAAATTCCTATTCATTTCAGGCTCCAAAAGCACACACAGTTGTACATTTCACTAAATTCCTTGGAGTGACGCCAACGCCATTGATAATTTATTAAACATCCAGAGCTGGCAAAAATGATAAAAAGAAAATACACAGTAAAACCTTTTGACTCCACATTTGTATAATTCTACCACCTGAATTTTATTCTCTAATATCAAACCTTTATCTACCAAAAAACCAGAATACTTAATTGTGTTTTTTTAGCTGAAGGACTTGTGAAGGCCCCTGAGAAAGCAGAGGGACAAAAGGGCATCCTGGTTTCTAATTTCACCCTTTTTCTCTTCTCTTTCTGACTAACAGCTAAGGTTGTTCACAAAATATTATTCACCTGCAGATGGGTTTACTGGTTTTGACCAGCTATTTAATTTTAATTTCAAAGTAGTTGAGGCTTTGTAGTTTCTATTTTGCAAAGCATCATTCTCTCTGTAGCTGGGAAACTTGTGTGACTACACTGAGCAGAATCCAGTATCTGTTGTTGAAGTAGGAAGAGGGGTCTGAATGCAGATCTGGAGGATGGAAAGGGAAGAACTAAAGCTAAAATGTTCTCTATTGATGTTCTCCATTGACGTTATGTTCCCAAATTCTAAGTGGGCTTGGGGGAGGGGAACATTTTAGGTTTAGTTCTTCCCAGTGGATAGTAGAAGGGGAAGAGGTTGGAGAAGAGTATATGTCAGCATGTAAAGGAAGAAACTTTTGCTTCTTATTGCATCCCTTCCTCAAACATTGTCAATATAAAATAAACAGGGTGAAAAGAGAAGAGAATTAGAATGTGGGTGATCTTGGTTCCACCACTTATTATCGGTGTGACCCTGGGCAAATCATTTGATCTCTAGAATCATGATCAGAATCTTCTACCTGATACATAAATTATCTTCTCTTATTGTGTCCAAACCACAACATATAATTCTTTACTACGTCTGCACTTGAACCCTTTCTATTAGGAAGAGTCTGTTAGATCCTGCTTTCTGATAATACATCTTCAAGAACTTAGGGTCATCTCCATTTTGAGATGAAGCATCACAATAAAAATGTAGTCTTAATATGCCAGAATTCTTCCACACAATAAAAAATCCCTCTTCTTATGCATGGTTCTTGTAATGCATAGCATAAAGCATATCATATTCATATTAAAGATAGGAATAAGACTTGTAATTTCATCGGACTGGGGAACTCCTTGGATGAAGAAACTCTCTTTGCCAATAGAAACTGGCCCTTTCTCCATGAACATAATCTTGGAGTGTTGGCTAGAAAATAGACAGTTTAAATGATTTGCCTTGAGTCACAGAGTCAGTATGTGTCAGAAGTGGAACCTGAACAAAGGTGTTTTTGGTTCTTAAGTAAACTCTCAAATCACTATCCCTCTACATATTTAAGTTATATTATTAAAATCAGTAAATTGCAATCTTTGAGGTATGAAGGACAGGTCAATAGGGCCAATCTGGGATCCTTCTCAAACATTTTTAATATTCACTTATAAAAGAGCAACTCAGTCTCTGTTAATGTTTAGATTTACCATTGATATTCATAAAAGAAATACTGTCTTGGAAAAAAAAGAAATTTAAAAAATAAAAATAGAACTATAGAGCAGTTTAGATGATAGAAGAAATAACAGCATTTAAAAATAAATTGGGATAAAAGACAATGGAACAACATTACTGAGGTCATTTTATGTGACTAGCTTAAAAAGTAAAGTAGTGTACTAGAAATAAATTCAGTAATTTTTCCATTCAACTGGAATAGGAAAAGCACCTAGTTGACACAATGTATTGAGTGTGGGGCATGGAATTAGGAAGATTGGATGAAAGTCAAATCCTACCTCAGACATCTAGTAGCAGTGTGACTCAGTTTCCTCAATTATAAAATATAGAAAATAATAGAACCTATCTGCCAGGATTTTTTTGAGGATCCAATGAGATAATATTTGTAAATTACTTAGTACAGTGCCTGACATGTAGTAGAAACTTAATACTTCCTTTTCCCTTTCCTCTTTCCCTCTCTGTCTCCCTCCTTCCTTCCTTCCTTCCTTCCTTCCTTCCTTCCTTCTTTCCTTCCTTCCTTCCTTCCTTCCTTCCTTCCTTCCTTCCTTCCTTCCTTCCTTCCTTCCTTCCTTCCTTCTTTCTTTCCTTCCTTCCTTCCTTCTTTCCTCCTTGATAGTTATTGAAAGATAATATGGTGTAGTGGAAAGAAACTTGAAGTCAGAAGACCTGGGCCTGTTTTCTGGTTTCAACACTTCTGAATTCTGGTTTTTACCCTTCTTAGCTTCTTGAACAAGTAATATAACTCAGCATGTTTGCTCAATTGTTAAATGAGAATAAGAATACTCCTATTACTTACCACACAGATTTATGGTGGGGCTCAACTAGAGAAATGTCTATAGAACACTAGGTAGACCTTAAAGTGCTGGCATTTACTTAAGATTTTATCTACAAAGCAAAGTCTCCAAACTGTTTTATCTTATTCACTCCTCATCCCAACATAGTTTATCTCTGCAAATATGGCAAGGTTAGAAACTTGATCATCAGTTGTTCAACAATAAACTGGAAGAATTTTCTATATGAAAACTCTTCCCAGTAGGTAACAACTATTTCCCAGAGAAGATTTTAGTGAAATATTCGCCTGTACCAATTAATTTCTTTGCAAAATATCTACTGCGGTTGTGGAGATAGTGCCTGGTACATGGTGGGTGCTTAATAAATGTTTATTCCATAGATAGGAATTTCATTGGTAATATATGTTATACTTGTATTTCTCCAGTAGAGTTATATGAATAGAAACATAGTGGCAGTTGGAGTGATAAGTGGGTTGTGAAGACCTGCTAAAAACAGTGAACATTTGCAGGGACTACATAGTTTTTTTTCCTTGATTAGCAAAGAAACTTTAAATTTAATCAGTCATCAAACTATTTCACCACCCCATCCCCATCCCCATCATAATAGCCAGCATTCCTATAGCACTGTAAGGGTTTGTAAAGTGCTATACACGTATTACCTCATGTGATCCTCACAATAACCCTGAAAGGCAGGTACTATTATTATTTTTATTTTACAGATGAGGAAACTAAGTTTAGGAAAGGGTAAGTCAGTTGCTCAGAGCCACAGCTAGTAAGTATCTGAAGTGAGATTTGAACTCGTCTTCCTAATTCCCAAATCCAGCACTCTTGCCTACTGTGCCATTAGCATTTCAAGACACATGTAAACCCAAGAAGGTATATACACAGGTTAGTCCTTGACTTTTAGAAATACATTTTGTCATCAAGAAATTTTTGGTTCTTTATTGGTGGATTACTAGATTATAAATTTCATCTCATTGAAGTTAATAACATAAAATATGCTTCTTTTTGTTTTTATATCATACACTACCTCTGTGGGCTGATCTGCTGGCTGTGGTATCATAAGCTGGTTATGGTGCTGAAGGACAGTTTTCAAATAATCTAAGACCGTCTGGCAGGGCACTGTAGAAAACAGATTGCAATTACTGAATATTCTTAGGGTAACAACAACAACAACAACAACAACAACAAAAATAGCAGCAGCAACTTTTAACTAAATATGGTCCTCCAAGATGTACATTATCAATTCTCCAATGAGCTCTGCTATAGCAGAAATGCAGTTTCTTTTCTTCTGATTTGGGCAATCATTTAATTTAATAAATCCAGAGCAGGTGCTGCAACCTCAGAGACCTTTAAAGGTTTTTTCCTACCTTCAGCATTGTGTACTCTGAAGGGTTTTCAGATTAAAGAAGATTACAGGCTTAAATCAGGTCAACACAATGATAATAAAAATTTTGCCTCATAAACACAATTTAAATGAAGGGAAGAGAGAGAGAGAGAGAGAGAGAGAGAGAGAGAGAGAGAGAGAGAGAGAGAGAGAGAGAGAGAGAGAGAGATTTCTCATATAATTTAATCATTAACTAAAATCAACATTCAACCACAGGTGACGCTTGAAAAGTTGTGGTCTGGTTAGTTAGTTTTTATTGTTAACAAAATATTATATGATTAATTTTTACTTCTTAAATTTTTCAGGGAGCTACATGCAATTCAGAAGCTTCCTTACATATACAAATATACTCACTTAGATGCATTCTTACTTCACAGGTTCTTTCTCTGAAGATGGTTAGTTAGCTAGTTCTGGCTCAGATAAAGGTTTTTCTCAAGCAAATGCTGCCACATACCTAATTAGGTATGCACATTTTGGGAAATAGTTCTTTTCTACTGTGACTGAAGTAGCTTGACTTAATAAATAAGCAAATTATTGAAAAAATATATTTTAAAAATCCTTTAATATTAGCCTTCTTAGAATGACCTAATTTTTGAAAAGACAAGAAAAGTCTTGGGAATCTTGCTAAGATTAATTTGTAGAGAAGTCTTTTGGTAGCTGTCCATAGTGCTGAATAGGGAACATCACATTTAAGAAGATAATAAACATTATTTTTAACTAGAGCCTCCATTTTAAAATGTCAGCACAAATAAGTCTCCAGTTTGTCTTTTTCACTTGGTTTTATTGAAAACAAACAGAATTTTTCCCCCCAATACTTACTGCTCTTGGGTCTTGAGGAGTTTTAATATTCACAATTAATTCTCTCACATTTCACTGATAGATTATTGAGAAATTTGAACAAGAGGAAGTCAAAAGGCAAGTTGAGAGAATTTTTACTTTCAAATATTTAGGTAATTAGCAATATTTATGTGTAGTTTTCTTAGGCAACTCCTTAGCAGTTGTTTGATTTAATCCTTCAATTTCAGTGACGTTTGCTAAATGATTATACGTCATTTTTAATAAGCTATGATATTGCACAGTACATCTGTTTTAAATAAATTAAGTTCAAAAAACCTAGATGATTCTCCAAATTTAGGGGTCACAATCTCTGTTGGTGGAAAGGTTACCCACACTAGGAAATGAGAAATCTTCCAGCATAAAAAGAAAAAAATCTCCCCTTAGTGATTTAAATTATATTCAGAAATCTTCCCATGCTTAACAATGACAGATTAAGAATACATTTTATAGCAATCATCATTGGTTACATAAAAACAGAAGGATTAGGGAAATGTAGGGAGGCATGAGAGGACTGAGAGATAGAAGACTTCTAAGAGCCAGTAAATTTGGAGGTTCTAGTCCTGTCTCTGCCTTTAATTGTGTAGCCTCAGAGAAATCACTTAATCTCACTGTGCTTCATTTTCTTCATCAATATAAAGAGAATAATAATAATAATAATAATGCCTGTCTCTACAAAACTTTCAGAATCACAATGAGGATAAAATGGTAAAGCAGATATGAGGCAGTCTAGTCAGCCTTGCTCACTTCTTCCAAAATTTCTTTTTACAGAAATATACACAATGATTGGTAAATACTTAAACATCAAAGAACTGGTATAAATCCTGGTGTGAATTCTTATCTGACTTATTTCTAATTGGATAATTAATAGTTGTATGGGATCTTTCTACCCTAGATTAGTAGAAAGAGAAATGGAATAATTTGTTTATACTAATTATAATTGAATTAAACCCCAAGGGAGAGTAGTAGGACCCCCATGGTCAGTTTGTGGTATGCCATCATGTTTCAAAGTCAGAAAAAAACCAAAGGACCCAGGGCTGCTATGTCAGAGGCTGATTTACTTCCTCTACAGAACCTTTGTTTTTAAGCCAATACATCATAACTACGTGAGTGTCTTATGAATATGAGCTTGTGTATCTCTTTCTTGATATGAAGTGAGCTATTGCAAAAAGTATTTTGAAAAATTAAACAGGCAATATAACATTACTATTTTTATCAGTGTCTTGTTAAGTTTTTGGTAAAATTATTTATTTATCAGAAGACTGATTTCTTTGGGACTGGAATTATTGCTAGGAGTAGTGCACAGGTTGCCTAAGGAAGAGGTGTATCATCCAGATAGGGACCAGAGCAAGTCAAAACTCCAAGATACCTGATCAGTGCCCAGGATCAGAGCTGAGATTGACTCTGAACTTCCAGCCTGGGTGTGATAGGGAGATGGCTGGTTTAATGCAGATTTTGAACTTCAAACTACTAATGCTCCCATCTACAGGCATTTTTGCTGATAAATGCAATTTTTCTATTAATCAAACAATGGATTTTTTATTTGCTATTTGTCAAATGGGGATAATAATACCTGTAGTCCCTACCTTTTAGGGTTATTGTAGGAATCAAATCAACGTATACACACACACACGTACATATATACTCACTGATACATACACATCTATATAATATGTATATTTATGTAAACATACATATATGCAATACATATACATACATAATGCTCCCAAATCTTAGTTTATTTTAAATCATTGAAGCTAATTAAAAAATTAAACTATTAAAATTTTAAAATGAGCTAAGATTTTTTTAGGCCATCATATATATATGTGTGTATATATATATATATACACACACACACACATACACACACACACACACACACACACACATATATATATATATACACAAAATTTTGCAAATCTTAAAATGCTGTTCAAATGTCAGAAATCACTACTAGTCTGTAGCTCACCAATGCAAATATGTGCATGGCTTTTCAGTTACTCACTCATCAATAAAAGTGTTACAGACCTGCAAGGGAAAGGTGGGACAAATTACTAATCCCAGTTTATAAGTAGAAGGGATGGTGATGGCAATTTCATTTTGCTCCCTTCACCCTGCTACAAGTGTCAGGGCACTGATGGAATGGAAGGTCCCTGAGGATAGAACTATGTTTCATTTTCTCTCTGAATCCCCAGGGCCTAGCATAGGTACATCATAAGCATTTCATCAGTGCTTGCTGTCTTGGTTTGCATTGGTGTCAGTTATATTTTAAACCACACAGCTCTAGCTCCTTCTTTAGGATCATGTAGTTTAAAACAAAACTACAGGTGGATTGACTAAATTAGTGAGCAAAACCAGCTGATGTGATCTGTGAGAATATTGGACCTCAAAAGCCTTTCCTGGAAGTAGGGATCTTTGTGTAAGACTTTATAACCCCATCATAATGACTGGGGACCAGCCTGAGAGGAGGAAGGGTACCTTACTCTCTGTCTTATTATATTGGCAGAAACTAAGTTGAATCAAGCAAATTATCTTATGTACAAAATAAATGGTAAATATTATTCTGCTATAAATATGGAAATATTGAGTAATATTTACCTGCCAAATCAGGGGCCAAATAGGAAGAGAATCTTGTTTTGTTTTTTTTTTTCCCCTTGGTTCACCAAGCAGCTTACTTAGCTAAAACATGCTGCCCTTTTAAGAGAGAACTGTCATTTTGCCCGTAAAATGAAAACCCTGAAATCCCCTAAATTTTTTTCTTCTTTAATCTGTCACGATATTTTGGTAATCATCCTGTATAATGATGTACAAACAGTTCCCATGGTTATCCAAAAATATTAAAGGTACACTTCAATTTCAATTCTCTACAGTCAAAGTTTCTATAAAACTTTTGATTTCTAACTTCTACTGGGCTATTTATTTATTTTTGTTGAGGCTTAGGCAGTTGGAGTTGTGACCTTCCCAGGGTCATACAGCTAGGAAGTGTTAAGTATCTGAAATCAAATTTGAACTCAGGTCTTCCTGACTTCAGGGCTGGTGTTCTATCCACCTAGCTATTTATTCTTTAAAATTTGCAAATTAAAGATATATGATCCTTCTGAGTAACAAAATCATGATCTGGAGATTTTATTCTCTAAAAGTCCATGCACCTATCACCTATTTGTGTGACCTTAAGCAGGCCACTTAATAAGAATAACAGTTAACATTTGCATAGAGCTTACTATATACCAGACATTATGCTAAATGTTTTACAATTATTATCTCATTTGTTCCTCATAACAACCTTGGAAGATAGAGGTCTCATTTCTCTCATCTATAAAAATAAAGGGTTATATTAGCTCTGAAGATCCCTTTCATTTGAATATATCTATGCTCTTATGATCCTATTTTGAATAATCAGTTTTAAGAAACATTATTATAATTAATAGAGAAGATACTATTTTGGACTAGTCAGACATCCTGACTTTGCCAATACCAGAAAAAAGGCTAAAGCAAAATGAATTCCATGTATCCATCAGAGGAAATAAACTATGAATGGAGGAGAACAATGGAGGTTAGAATGGAATAAATGAAGTAACTGTTAAAGGCACCTTAAACTGACCTGGAGCATTTTTACTGCTCTTGAAATGAATGTTCTATTATATAGCTGTTTTATATAACTGAATAAAAAAAGACAAATAAGATAATTCTGAAAGAAATAAAATAAGCTAAAGAAAGCCATCTAAACATTAGATTTTTTTAAAGGTAAAACTTTAACAGCAATATGAAAAATGATGTGTCATAGATGTATTATCACATATGTCCCAGTGCTCATGTTCTGTTAAATGCAAAGTTATTCCTAACCTATCATCTCTAGGAAATATACTCTATTTTGTTTTTCTAATAGGAATGATATGTGTATTTGGCAGTTTCATAGCTTGGGCAACTTTGAAATCTCAGTTGATTCTGGTCCATGCTAATTTACTGACCAAAGATCGTTGTTACTAAAGAAAGCCTTGGGTACTATGTCTTTAACAAAATCACTCTTGTTTCTTTCCAAGGCTGTCAAGTGAATGGCTTTTCTGACACCATTTTAAATGGTTCTGTTGATTGCATGGTTTTAGTATTCTTTAATGACTGAGCAACTGGTGTAGTGACTGTCAGATAAGAGAGTCGAGGAAAATTGCTCCAACACTACTCTCTCCCATATTAAGGCCACCAGATCTCTATTTTTTAATTTTCATTGCAGATAGCTGTATTAAAATTTTGATTACAGTTTCTCTTCTCTCATCCCCCTCTCATCATTTAATGTCTTGTTATGCAGTTGTTTCATTTCGAGACTCCAAACATGAAAAAATCCATCTCAAAATATGTCATATACCAATCCCATGTTACTCACAGGGAAATGGAAATTATTTACTGTACTATTTGACCTTTTAATGGTTTACTGGATAACTTTGTCATAGATTGGAAGATCCTGAATACAAACGACCAGAAGCATACTTATTTTGAATATATTTCAACATAGTGGAATAGTGCTCTAAGGTGATATATCTTAGCCAGACTAATCTTTAGATACTAGATATGTAGATCTTTGGCAGACCCAGACATACACCCTTGCCATTTCTATCCATCCTTTCTAGAGATTGCACCCTCCTAGCATAATCTTTAAGGTTAAAAGAAACAAGCATCTATTATGTACTAGCCATTGTGCACAGATATTATTTCATTTAATCCTCACAATAACCTTGGGAGGTAGGTGCTATTATTATCCCCATTTTCAAGTTGAGAAAACCAATGAAGAGAGGTTAAGTGAGTTGCTCAGCTCATACAGCTAGTGTAGTCTTGAGAGTGGATTTGTATTCAGTTCTTCAAGTTCATCCCTATGCTTTGATGTCTCATTCAAGTAGGAAGCTTGGGAAAGATGATTATTATTGGGACCCAAAAAGGTGATCATTTTTGTTTTTTTTTCTCTTTTCTTTTCTTAATAAGTCAATATTCCTGACACAGACTAGAACCATAAATATGATAGATTTAAAAAACACACCAGGATTTGGGAGTAAGGAATAATGAAAACAAATGGAAATTTTCATCAGGTCATAAGTGGCACAATTTAGGAAACGTTCCTGTGGTGTGTTCTTACTTTGGATTTCACTGGAAAATTTCTGGATTTAGAAGTACGAAATATAAAATCTAATCCTTCCTTTGCCAATTGACTTGTTCTATGCTCTAAGAGGGGTCACTGAATCTGTCTGTATCTGTTTCTTCACCTATAAAATGGAGAAAAGTAACATTTGCTCTGTCCTATATGTCATGTAGATATGCTGTGAATATAAAATGAGGTATCCTATTCAAAAATTATTTTCTGCATATAGCAGCCTTCAGTCTCATTCTCTTTTTCTCAGCTTTTCCCCTGCATCAACTACTCTCAATACTGATAGAATTCTCTTTTCTCCTTTCTTTGCTGATTCTACTTTCTCTTTTCTCTGTTCTCTAGATTTTCTCCCTCCTCCTACCCTAACCTTCATCAAGACCTAATTTCCACTGCTGTAGTCTCATTATAAAAGAAATGCTTTTGGTCATTTGAAGGCAGTTTTAAAATGTTACACAAAGCAGTTTATATGTCATTTTACCATTAGACTGTGCTCACCTTCAGAGCAGGGACTGCTTTTCTATGCCTAGTACAGTGCCTAGAGCACATAGTATGTGCTTAATAATACTTCTTGATTTGCATATGGTGTTACAGATTAATTTAAAGAGAATAAAATTAAAATACACCATTGGTACCCAAGGAAAGCAAATTGATCCCTAATCTCAAGAAAATCCAAGACACCCGATTCCTTTTTTATAAGCTATCTCTGTGAAAGAGTTGTGTTTGTTAAATAACCTTCTAACCTTTTTATATCTCTTACTTGAGGTTTGCTCTTAGGTTTAGGAGTTGCTGCATCATACTATGTCACAAATAACCCGCCTCTTTCCCTCCCCTCTCAGTGCCTTCTTATTCTTTTCACTTGTCTGTTCTTGATTGGCTATAATGAATGAACATATTCTCCCAGAACAGGTAGTACATCTGAACGGTCTCTCTAAGGAATAATAAGCCCCTAGTCCTTCCAATAAAATGATTAAGCTTCCAGAGTACAAGTTTTTAACCTAGAGTACATGGACTTCAGAGGAGTGCCTGGATTTTTTTGGGGGTGTGTGTGTCTGGAATATAGATGGGAAAAATAAGTCTTTATTTTCATTAACTTTTTCCTGGAGTTTAGCATTTCCTTCAATTACTTAAAAATATTATTTTGATGAAGGGTCTATAAATTATTCCAAACTGCTAAAAATGATAGTGACATTCAACTGCTTAGGACAACTTTTGACCATTAAGTAGCACTACAATTGCTTAGAGGAAGGCAGGTTTGAAGCTAGTTATGGACTAGAGAAAACTGCTTTTGCCAGTGATGACTTATCTTCAGAATAACAGGAATTGCATTGGTGGGAGGGCTATGTAAACAGATGAAAGTTTTGGGGAAATGCCCAGGCAATGGTCTGATAACTTAATCATAGCTGACCTTGTTGCTTGTCAAAGTAACTCTGGGATTCCTTCTCTACTTGGGTCAAACTTTCTCATGCTGAAACACCTTTCCAACCAAACATGCACCTCTTTCTCATGGGATTCTATATTAAGGCTTTTCTTCACACATGCTTTATAGTCGGCAACTCAAATCTGCTGACTTTAAACCTTAACCCTCCCCTAATTTATCTTCTATTTATAATTGGCAAGTCATTTCTTTTTTTTTTTCTTTGCTTTCTAATGTCAATTATTTAAAACCAAATTGGCGCAGAATAGATGGGAATTCTGTATGAAATAATTGTGGATTTAATATAGGTGCTATTAAAGTTAGCGAGAAAATTATTATTAATTTTAAAAATTGCCACTAATTTAATTTTAAGCAAAGTACTGTCTCTTTTCTGAATCACAAAAGGGTTCAAGAAGATCCAACAGATCTCAATCTTTGCAAAAATAGCTTTGTATACAACGGTACAGAATTGTATTTACATAATTCTTACACATATGTATCTATCTATATTTAAGTATAATCCTAAATATTTTATACATTGTTTGTAGTAATTTAAATAGACTTCCTCTGTTTGTTCCTTCTTGCAGGGTTTTGTTGGTAATTAAAGTGATTGTATTGAGAAAGATTCTAGTTTATCACCTGTACATAAAATGGTGACTCTTGGTTTTTAAACATATGCTTTTTATCACCTTGAGGAAAGATCCAGTTTTTCCTATATTTTCTCATGTTTTTAATGGTAATAATTGTTTTATTTTGCCAAATGTTTCTCTTGCATCTATTGGTATCACCACATTTTTTGTGGTTCTCGTTATTAATATAATTTATTTACAATATTAAACTAAGCCTACATTCCTGGTATAAATTCAACCTGGAACAATCCTGTGTAATCTTTGTGATATCTTTTGTAATCTATTTTGTTAAGTATTTTATTAAAAATGTTTATATCAATGTTTATTAAGGATATTGGTCTGAAGTTCTTTTTTTTTGTTTTGATTCTTCCAGGTTTATGTATCAAGATGATATTTGTGTCATTGGAAGGAATATGCTAGGATTTCTACTTTTGTTATTTTTGCAGAAAATTTATGCAATATTAGAATTAATTTTTTTTAATGCTTGATACAACTTGTGAACCCATCTGGTCTTGGAGTTTTTTTTCTTTGTGAATTTCTTTGTGATTTATTCAGTTTCATCTTATGAAATTAATTTGTTTAAATTCTCTATTTCTTGTTCTGTTAATCTGAATACCTTACTTTTTGTAAATATTCATTTATGTTATTTAAATTGTTGGCTTTGTTGGAATATAGTCAGTCCTCTCGTAATCTCATTTATTATTTATTTGTTTTGAATTTTTATTTTTCACATTTGGTACAGTTAAATTGATTTTCCTTGCTTCTTTTTAATCAAATTAGTTTTTGGTTTATTTATTTTATTTTTAAAAGCTCCTAGTTTTATGGATTAGTGCATTTCCCACTTTAATTTTGCTAAATCTCTTCTGTAATTTTTTATGATTTCTATTTTGTCATTTACTCGAGATTTTAAAATTCATTACAAGGAGTCAGACATGACTGAATTAACAACAAAGGTTAGTTGGTTTTCTAGTTTTTTTTAGTTATAATACCCAGTTCATTTATCTCCTCTTTTTCTTTTTCCATTAATGAAAGTGTTCAAAGAAATAAAGACCTAGATAATTGGAGAACTATTTAATTATTCAGAGGTAGACTGAGCCATAATTTTAGAAAAGGCAATACTACTTAAGTTAATTTACTCATTCATTGCCATGCCAATCAAACTTTCAAAGGATTACTTTACAGAAGTACAAAAAACAATAACAAAATTCACACAAAGGCAAAAAAGTTCGAAAACTTCAAGGGAAATAGTGAAAAAAGTAAGAATGATTGAAGGTGTTAAAATTTTACTATAAATCTATTTCTCCCAAAATGCTTTAGTGCTGGTGAAAAATATATCAATCAATGCAACAATTAAGGTACACAACATCCAGAAACAAATGAACACTAGCAACCTAGTATTCAATAAACATAAAGACCACAGCTTTAGGGATAAAGGACTCACTAATTAATGAAAACTGAGGAAATTGGACAGCAATGTAGAAAAATTTAGGTTTAAAGCAATATACATCATTCTAAGATATGGTCCAAATGAATATGTCAAGTAGATGTAAAATGTCACATTATAAACAAATTAAAGAAACAATGAAGAAATTGTCTATCAGATTTGTGTATATAGAAAGAATTAGTGACTAAATACAGGAGAGAATCACAGAAGACAAAATGGATGATTTTTGATGAGATAAAATCAAAAAGAGTTTTCCTCCCCACAAACAAATCTAGTATAGCTAAGATTAAAAGAGAAACAATTCGTTGGGAAAAACCCTTTCCTGGAAGATTCTTTGATATATTCCCAAGAATTTTAATATATATAAGGAACTGATATATATCTACAAAAATAAGAGCCATTCCTCAGTTGAAAAATTGTTTAAGAATATGAATAGGCTGTTCTCGAGGAAACCCTGGCTATCTAGAGCCATATGAAAAAACGCTCAAAATCAGTAATAATTAAAGAAATACAATGCAATATCTTTGCATTTGCAGAACCAGAAAAACAATTTATAAAATCACATCAAAATTATTAAGATGGACAATTTTGAAAGACTTGAAAACTCTGATCCACTGAATGGTCAATTATAATTTCGGAAGACTGATAAAGAACAAGGTCTCTCATCTCATGACACAAGAGAAGATGAATTAATATGCAGAATAAGAAATACCTATTTGGTCATATCTAATGTGGGAATATGTTAAACTGTGATGAAAGGATTTTGTATTTTTCCTTTTATTTGTCTCCCTCTTCCACCCCTCCTTCCCTCCTTCTTTCCTTCCCTTCTTCTTTTCTTCCTTCCTTCCTTCTCTCCTCCCCTCTTTCCTTACTTCCACTTCCCTCCTTCCTTCCTTCTACCCCTCTTTCTTTCCTTCCTTCTACCTCTCATTCCTTCCTTCCACCCCTCCTTCCTCCCTCCCTTCCACTCTTCCCTTCCACCCCTCCTTCCTCCCTTCCACTCTTCCCTTCCACCCCTCCTTCCTCCATTCCACTCTTCCCTTCCACCCCTCCTTCCTCCCTTCCACTCTTCCCTTCCACCCCTCCTTCCTCCATTCCACTCTTCCCTTCCACCCCTCCTTCCTCCCTTCCACTCTTCCCTTCCACCCCTCCTTCCTCCATTCCACTCTTCCCTTCCACCCCTCCTTCCTCCCTTCCACTCTTCCCTTCCAGCCCTCCTTCCACTCCTCCCTTCTTCTCTCCCTCTCTCCCTTCCTTCCTCCCTTCTTTCTTCCCTCCCTCCCTCCCTCCCTCCCTCCCTTCCTTCCTTCCTTCCTTCCTTCCTTCCTTCCTTCCTTCCTTCCTTCCTTCCTTCCTTCCTTCCTTCCTTCCTTCCTTCCTTCTCTCCCTTCCCCTCCTTTCCCTCCACCCTTCCTTCCTTCCTTCCTTCCTTCCTTCCTTCCTTCCTTCCTTCCTTCTCTCCCTTCCCCTCCTTTCCCTCCACCCTTCCCTCCACCCTTCCATCCTCCCTCCACCCTTCCATCCTCCCTTCCTCCCTCCCCTCCTCCCTTCCTCCCTCCCCTCCTCCCTCCCTCCCTCCCTTCCTCCCTCCCTTCCTTCCTTCCTCCCTCCCTTCCTTCCTTCCTTCCTTCCTTCCTTCCTCCCTCCCTTCCTCCCTCCCTCCCTTCCTCCCT
>JAJPUD010000342.1:48293-62238 GCA_023553655.1 Myrmecobius fasciatus | reverse complement strand
TCCTTCCTTCCTTCCTTCCTTCCTTCCTTCCTTCCTTCCTTCCTTCCTTCCTTCCTTCCTTCCTTCCTTCCTTCCTTCCTCCCTTACTTTCTATTGGATGGATGCATAGAAGGCAAGAGGGAAAGATGAATGTCTGATAATTGAGAAATAAAACAAAAAATTAAAAACTACATTAACTGTGGGCTTATTGCTAGGACACTGTTGAGATGCTAAAGACTTGAAGGACACTGATTCAGGTCATGGGAGGTGAATTGATCCACGGATTTGTTAAGCGATATGAATATCAAGTCTAGCAGCTTACTGAATTTTTGTGACTACCAATCTGTCAAAAATAAGGAGGATTCTTGTTGTTAACTGTCTTAGGGATCGGAAGCAATCAAAATCTGTGTCTTAAGACTTCACCTCAGTCAGGTTAATATCTGAGAAGTTTGCATTATAATTTTGAAGAGTGAATATGAATCTTATACACATATGTATGTATACATATTAATACTATATATATATGTAGATAACCCAGTGCTGTGCATTTGTCCAGTGACAGCATCATCAATAAATATTTGGATAATCTTTCATTCTCTGCACTAAAGAGGTTCCTGGAAGGGAAGGAAGGGAAAACATTCAGCATTTCTACTCATAACATGGTATATGGTGACTTATTTTATGGATAGGAACAGTGAAAGGTGTCAAATGCTGAGATGTGATGGGAGTAGCCTTGGGTATTCTCTTGTGGAAACCAAGAGAAGAACAGAAAGAACTCTTCCTCTGTGGTTGTCAATGAGCAATTCTGTCTAGAGCACTGAGAGTGACTGCATCACCCTCCAGGGCTCAAACATAGGAAGCCAATGTGTATTAACTTCAGTCCCCTGTTTTTCCTCATCTGGACAGACACTTGGCTCAGTGTATTACAAAAATGTGTTGAATAATATATCTGAAGAGGCAAATAAGAGTTCTTTCTAAAAATGGAACTCTTCTTCATGTAATATAAATCAAAGCTACCCTTTTATTCACAATTTTTTGTGTACAATTCTAATATTTAATATAATAAATATTTGTTTGAAAAACAGTATAGCTTTTTAGAATTCTTAAATCAAAAGATCTAGAGGCCTATTTAAGGAGAAGAAAGAACTTAGCACCTGAATTATTACAAAAAAAAGATGTCTCAAGTTGCATATGAAATGGTCAGTGAAGTGGAGAGGGGGATATGAGTGAAACATGTCAAAAATGAGGAGGCAAAATTTTCATTTATACTGGCACAGTGAAATATAGAGTTGATTAATCATTTGGCTACTTTCATAAATGTAGTCAGCTAATCTGAATAATTCAGGCTTAAATTCAGCCATTTCTACAATGAGAATATCTGAGACCTAAATTGATTGGATAATGACCTCAGTTTCTCCATTTCATTTAATATTTTTAGAGAGGGCAGAAGAATTCACTGGAATTTTTTTTTTCATAGCTAGGGGGACAACAGAGTGCTAAGCAAAGAACACAAGGAGAACAAAGCGATTCAGTCTAAGAGTTTGACATGTTTGACTAAGTTTGACAAAAAGGATGGGTTTGTAATTATCATGTTTTATGTCTGGGTAGAAGTAAGTGTAGAACTACTCTAACAAATATACAAACCTCTTAATTTTTCATTTATGAAATCTATATTATAAAGCCTTATTTAGGGGAACTGAACTTTTGGCTCAGGCCCTTAGCAGCTCTTAAATTCTTTTCTTCCTACATTTTCTCTAGTCAAGTCGTGGGCTGCTCTTTGCCAAGATGGCGGTAAACACCTTTTCCCATTAACCATAGGCTAGATGCAGCGAGATGAAACAGAAATCAAACCCATTAAATATGTTTTTCTAACCAAATGAAAGCAAATTGTGATTTCACGAAAATCACCCCCCAAACATCACTTTGCTACTTTGCAAGTACAGCTTCGATGAGAAACAGGAAATATTTTATATTTAGCTAGTTTAGTGAGTATCTTTGGACTTTGAATTATTGGTGCTTTTGACCTATGAGGCTTAGTATTCAGTTTCTTATCAACTTTAAATAAGAGTTTGTTCACTAAAAAATAACCACACATTTTGTAACTTAAGAAGAGAAATCAGTGGAAAAGAAGAGGTCATTTGTTTGGCACTATTATTTGGCACTATACAGCCACTGAAAGTAACATTTCATTTTAATTTCTATCACTTTCTAAAACATATAAATTAAAATCACTGAAATGTAAAAATTAATAGAAAGTAATATCACTGTAAAAGAAATGAAATGTTATGAAATGAAATGTCATATGTAAATAAATAAATAAATAAATATGTGTGTGTGTGTGTATATATATATATGTGTGTGTGTGTGTGTGTGTGTGTGTGTGTGTGTGTGTGTGTATAAAAGTTATAACTCAGCCTTTGCATCTTCCTAGGAACTGGTTTTTCTATTATTACAGATGTCATTCTGGGGCCCTGGTATTCAGCCCTATCCCTAAATATGTTGTAGCACAATGCTTCATATTGGCCTCCTTTGTAACCACCCCCCACCTTGCTCAAGACTTGGTCTTCCAAAATGCCCATTTTCATGACCTTGGCAAAATTAGGACAATGCCAAGAGAAGGGACAAAAATGAAGGCAAAGGACAGAACGCTTGCCGAATTACTCAGCAAGAATACCTGGGATGCTCTCCAGTTTTCTTCTGAGCTCTTCATTTTCTTGTTGTAGGGAAATGACTTCCTGTTCTAGCTCTTGGCAACGAGGGCAGTACCCTTCTTCCTCTTCTTCCTCTTCTGGGAGGGTCGAAGATGACGGGTGACCATGCGATTCCGAAGTGGCCGGAGAGGTCCATCCACCTAAAGTATGGACTGGGGAGGTTGAGAGAGGGTCCACATCTGCCAGGTGGCTATAATCATTTACAGATGAGGAATTCTGAGATGGAAAGCTCCCAGAAAGCAGATAATTTTGTAGGGAATCAGTGAAAACCCTCAAGAAGGCAGAAGTTTGCTGTTTCTTTTGCATATATTGCATCTCAATGTCTAAGTTGTCTGATGTCTGACTATGGACAATTTTTCCGATCTGACACTGTTCTTGTCTTTCGTTGTAACTCGAACCTTCCTGCTTCACACAGGAAATCATGGATTGAGAATGGTTGGAGTCCAGGAGTTTTCCGCCACAGTTTAAAAGGCTAAGAACCCGACTGCACTGCTGGGCAAAGGCATCCAGGATCATGCGACTCTCTGAAATAAATAAAAGGATATATCACGAGATTCACAGCAAAAAGTCAGTAGGGAGAAAGAAACAAGTCCACAGCTCTTTAAAGCTTAACATTTAAACAATAACAACAACAGCAACAATGTTCATTAGGGTCTCTTTTATGTATCGAGAGAATATGAGTTAGCCATCCTTGCAGGGGAATATGCTATTGGCTTTTAACTTGCCAATCACTATGGCTTAGATGGAGCTATCACATTTGAATGAGTTCAACAATGTTTTACACCTACTGTGTAAAGAATACTGGGGGCAAGAAATAGTTTAAGTAAGGTAAAATCTCTTTCCAAATAAAGAGAGCACACACAATTATAATATAAAATCATATATTTTTCACTACATTAGAAAGAATCAGTTAATCAGCACAAATTTATTAAGTGTTTTAGTAAGTGTTGGGGATACAAAATTGAAAAATGAAATAAACACTACTCTCAAGGAGGTTACATTCTAGGAGTTGAGAACCTAGAGGCTATTTAATCCAACCATCTCATTTTATAGATGAGAGAATTGAGTTCCACAAAGTCCTTTGGAGTCTGTAGCCCTCTCTCCACATGACCTACTGTTCCTGAGGGTTACTTTTTAAAGCCCTGAAAATGTTGTTCCTCCAGTTGTTGTTCCCTGTAATTTCATCACAAAGAGAACACATATAGAATGCACCTTTAGGATAGTTTAACACCTTGTGAACATCTTTTAATGACCTCTTCTGGCCTTCTGGACTGGGGCTACTGGTCAAAGATTAGCTCCCCTACAATAGGATTGCTCATGGTTAGTGTTTCTTAATGGACAGAATGTGGTGAACTTCATTGGTGAGGTAGTTTACTATAGTAGAAACACTTTTGAAATAAAAATTCAAAAATAAAATGCAAAAGAAAGAAAGATTCAGGGACTCAAATCTCTTCCCTCAATCTAAAGCTGTTTCAAAAAGCTTTCTAGAGAGACCAAACAATGGACTCTCAAGTTTGTGAGGAGGAAAGAACATTCATAATTGGGGAGAAGAGAGGAAGTGAACTTTAAATGATTGACAAGCATTCAACAGAGGAAGAGAGAAGGATGTCCAGACTCCATTTACAGGCAAAGGAGTCTGAAATTTGCTTAGTAAATAATAAGAAAATATTAAAGATTTTTGAGTGGTGTAGTGACATGACCAGGGTGTGTGTGTGTGTGTGTGTGTGTGTGTGTGTGTGTGTGTGAGAGAGAGACAGACAGACAGACAGACAGAGACAGAAGGACACACACACAGAGACAGAGAGAGAGAGAGACCCACAGAGATAGATTAGGCTGGGAGAAATATGAAGGATGTCTTAAAGTTGGGAGAGAATGGAGGAAGAAAGGTATTGGGAGGTTATTACAATAATTTGGGGATGGTGGTAGTGGTAGTGATAATAAAGATTAACACTAGGATGATGACAGTAGGAATAGCAATGGAGACAGATATAAGAGATTTTATGATTGAGTCAACCAATCATGAAAATTGATTGGATATGAGAGGTGGGAGAGAAGGAAGTATCAAACATAACCCTGAGGTTTCTAATGTGGAAAACTCGGTAAATTATGGTGGTACTAATAAAATCAGTAATGTCAGGAAGAGGGGAAAGTAACAAGAGGAAATGGTAAAAGCTATTTTGGAAAAGCTAAGTTTAGGACACTATATAAGTAAATATCCCCCTACTATACAATTGGATATAAGGGTTTGGTGCTTAGGAGAGAGGTCAGAAGTAAATCTCCAGATTGGAATACTCTTCCAAGAAGTTGTCATTGAACCTTGAGCAAGGTGGTGGAGAAGATATGGTTATGGAGGGAGAAGGAGGGAAGGAGAGAGAGAGAGAGAGAGAGAGAGAGAGAGAGAGAGAGAGAGAGAGAGAGAGAGAGAGAGAGAGAGAGAGAGAGAGAGGGATCAAGAATAGAACCTTTGGGAACACCATTCACATTAAAAAGCTGAGAAAAAAGATAGAAAAGATGTACTTAAAATGGCAAAGTGTGATGGAGACTCCAAAATGATGATGTGGTCAGTAGTATCTAATGTAACCAAGAGCCTCATGAAGACCAAGAACTGCAAAAAAGAGCACTGGATTTGGAGGTTTGATGTGTGATTGCTGCTTTCTCACCCACACCCCCTCATGACTATAGACAAGCATTCACAAAATGTCTGGCTATGTTTTGGAGTACACATTATTGGTATGGAGCACAGTTTTTATTTCTGTGAATTTAGGAAAAGTCACAATTAGGGCAGATAATGAACCCTGAACTGGTTACATTATTCAAATTAGATGTGACTGTAACCAACCACCTTATTTCAAATAACTTTGAATAGTGTGATTTTGAGGACTTCCATCTACTTTGGGGGATTTATTATTTGCATTATTGGAGATGTAGTTATATAGGAATCTGCTTTCTAGTTCATTTCCTGTTTCTAGGTCTGATGTCTGATGTCTGACTATGGACAATTTGATGCCTGATGTATGAGTATGGACAATACAATGGCAGCATTTGAAACTTAGCTCAAGCACTGGCTCTTTCAGCTTTTCCTGGCTTTTCCTGGGGGATTCTTCCCTCCCCTCCCCCAATTCAGCTCCCCTCCTAAGCCTTTCCCTCTAATGCTATCTTATCTTATATTTATCTTGTATGTACTGATTTATGTAAATCTTATTCCTCCAATTAGCATATAAAGTCTTTGAGGACATAACACCATTTTTTGGTTTTTCTTTGTAGCTCCAGCCCTTACCATGCCATCTTAAATCTAGTAGGTAACATTTATATCATATTTTAAGATTCACAAAACACTTTATTAATATGATCTCATTTTATATTTACAATAACCCTTGAAGCAGGTACTATTATTAGCTCTATTTACAGATAAGGAAACAGGCAGACAGAGATTGATTGTCTTGCCCAGGGTGACACATTAGTGAGTGTTTGAAGCCAGATTAGAACTCAGGGCTTCCTGATTCCAAATCTTATCCTCTACCCACTGTGGTAACATTGGCCAGAAGTGCCTAATCAATGCTTATTCATTGATTGCATGTGTGATCCATATGCATCTGACCTCATATACTTGCTTGACTTTACTAAATCATATTCTAGTGAATTGAGTTAAACAATATAGACAAAATTCTACAATTTTATTAATAGTTTCAATGATTATGAATTCTATTCTTAGAATGCCTTGAAGTTTAAAATAAGGAGCAGGAACCAACAAGTGTATGATACTAATAGAAGTTAACTGGCTTGCATTTTACTGGTTATTGTTTTTCTTTAAAGAATGTTATATCCATCGCCATTTTGACTGCTTATGAAGTTATTCGAGAAGAAATCTGGAAATTTCTTCCCTATCCCTCTATTCCCAAAATACATTTCTTATTCACAAATATGTATAAGATGAAATGCATTATATTAAGTTAACTATGTAGTAGTTCAAGAAATGTGATTCTAGGAGAATAGCCACTTCCAGGCCTATACTAATTATGGGCTGTGTTTATTTTACAATCTACATAAGGCATTATGGGATTATTAGCAGAATCTCTCAGCTATTTCTGATTATTTACTTTCCTTAAAAATAGCACAATTAATTCTCTTCTTTTTGTGGGGACCATAGGCAGATGTAAATTAATAGTCATGGTCTTTTTACATTTACACCTTGGAGGAACAATGAGTCATTTAAGTTTCTTCTCTACTCTTCCCTCTTTGCCTCCCCAAAAGTGCACAGCAGCTATGGGATTCCAGGATTATAGAGTTCAGTTTGGGGGTATATGTCTGAGGAGGGAGGGGTGCCTTGCTTCATCTGAGAGCTCTTTTACATTCCCATAGGGTACCCTCGAGCTAAGATTCCTATGTAATGATTTCCAGTGGATGGAAAAAGCTTTTTAAACTATCACACATCTGGGAGTAAAGCTTTAATAGTGGCCAAGGGATTCTCGAGGAATACTGGAAGTAAGTTACTATCCTGGAGAATATGGAAGATAGAATGAGGTTCTTTTCCCTTCCTCTGATAAAAAAATCATTTATTGTATTCATACAATCTGGAAGGGAAGAAATGGGCCTAAAGTTTAATTATAGACATTCTAGGAAAACACCACAGACATGTGGGTAATAGTTGTTCATAGGAACATAGAAATTAAAGTGGTAAGAAATTTCAAAAAGAAAGGCAGTGTGGTCTAGTGGATTTAGGAAGATCTGGATCCATGTCCTGGACATGACATATACTAATTAGGTAGCCATGTCACTTAACCTCTTGGTGCCCCCAAGTAACTCTCTAAGACAAAAGCAATAATAATTATAACTAGAACTTTCATAGCACCTTAAGGTTTGCAAAGTGCTTTGCAAGGATTATTTCCTTTTATCCTTCATCACTCCTGGGATGTAGGTGCTATTAGCACCCCAATTTTATAGATAAGGAAACCAAGGCACACAGTGGGTGAATTGATTTACCTAGAATCTCACCACTGGTAAGTGTCTGAGGTCACATTGACTCCAGTGTACTTTTAAATCCTGTGTCACCTAGCTGTAATAAGTTTAGACTAGTCGCATATATATGTTAGGAAATTTCCTGCCTGGAAGCTCCCCACAGTCTTGAAATCACAGGTCTATATTCAAGAATGGGAAATTTCAAAAAAGAAAATTCCCTTACTTTTTCATTTCCTAAGAATCTTAGAACTGCCAGGGACTTTAGAAATCAATGAAATTCAGCCTGCGTATTTTGTAAATCAGGAAGTGGGTTCAAATAGGGGAAAAGACTTGTTCAAGGTCACATAGAAAGCTGGAAGAAGTTTCTTTTATTTGAAATATCACAGGGAAAAATACAGATTGGAATTTTATAATTTTAGACCATAATGTTTTTTTTTCACGCTCAATTTAAACCAATAGTCCTATTCTGGGCCAAAAGTTATTTTTGTTATATGCATTTTAATCATAAGAGATCCAACTGGTAAAAGGGCTGTACTACTTTCATTTATACCTGATAAAAGGGGAAAACATGTGAAAGGTAAGGTTAAAATAAAGATACATGAGACAGCTGCTCAAATACATTTGTTCTATGTCCTATAGAACATTTAGTATTTTAATTACCTCAATAAATCACTATACATTTTGGAGGAAGAAAGTCTGACTAAGTTAAGAACTTTTTTTGGAAAGATAATCTCAGAGTACTGAGAAAGAATGATTATATGATAGAAATACACTATTAACTAAATGTATTAGGCTATATTTAGAATATTAGAAATACCAAAGGCAATTAATTAACACCCATGGAATTTTAAAATCTTTTTTTTTCTTTTGTAATTTTTTTTTGTCTCAGAAATGATGACAAAACAGCAATAGATACTCAAAAGTTGAATCTCTCTACTTTCAGTAGTTAAGTATTTGAGTATTTTCATATTTAGGAACTACAAACAATAGGATGAAAAATATTACTATTATACGTGATGTAAAACAATCAGATCTTTCCACTTAACATATATTTCAGTCATAAACATTTACTTTTCCCGACATAACACAATTAGAAATGTGATTGCTAAGAAATGAGGGGTAAAGTTCAGATTTCATGTGAATTCAATTGAATGGTCACTCTTCCATGATTCTTAATTGATAAAAGTGTGAGAAATGTATCTTATATTTTTTAAAAACAAAATTTTAAGTTATTGAGGGTACTATTGAAGTGAGGTTACAGAAGCATCAAGTTAACAGTTTACAAAAGTGATCTAAGGCAACTTCATCTTAGTTATACCACTCACCAACCATTAAAGGCTGAAGATACTAATAGATCATGATTACAAGTCACTCCATAATGATTACTTTTATTTAATTTATTTTGTTTTGTGATACTCCCTACTTGTGGTTAATTCTATGTTCTAAGTCAAGTCTTCTCTGTTTCCAGGACTTGAACACATGATTATTTTTTAAAATGAGAAAAAAATATTTTATTCCTTCTAAATTTATCCATTTAAGTGTCTTAGTGAGGTAGCAGAAATTCACCCATCAATTTTATTTTATGTAAGTGTTCTTGAGATATTTACCAGTCACAAGATTTTCCCATGAGTATTCTATTTCTATAAAGAAAATCACTGGAGTCATAATTAGTGGCAGTGTTTTGGTTCAATTCCATCAAAGAGTGAAATCTGTTAACTCTGAAGCATATTATATGTATAGGTATTCATATGTATGCACTTAATATATATATAATTTATAGAAATATATGTAGGCAGTGACCTACCATCATTTATCAGATGAATTCACAATTAGTTAAATGTAGAATCCCTCATTTAAAGAATTACTATAACTTTAGTTAAAGAAAGGACTTTATGAAGTAGTGGTGTATTTAGGAAGTTGGAAAACAAAATCTTTTAAAAAAGCAGTTATGGCTTTAATTCAAAGAACTGTGTTCTTTTTTTTTAATCTATCCAATATTTTTTATAATGTCAAACATCAATACAGCAAAACAGGATGCAATTTTTCTGAATAAATAAATCAATGATGTGTCAAAAATTAACAGATGAGTTAATATACTTGGTGCTATCAAAACCAGATGGTGCTTCCTAATATTCATCCTGCTCAGTCAAACCCTGAATATTTTCTGGACCATCGGTATATAAAATAGGATGCTGCTATTTGTGATGGCAAACAAAAGCAATCATGCCTGCCAAGCACATACTATAACAGGCAGCATTTCAGCTCTGCTAGACAGAAAGTAATTAGAATGCTTTTAATGTCCAAAAGAATGATGCTGATAGGCTGCCACAGATGTGTAGATTTATGAATATTTATATGGTGGTTTATAGCTGACACTTTTATCAGTTGAAGAAGATAAAATATCTGCCTGACTCAAAAGCTTGACAGTCAGGTTAATAAAATCTCATTAAAGAGAATGACCTATGCAATTATATAGGATTTATTGTAATTCATTTTTGATTGTACTCTGCTTAAAGATGCAATTTCCCATTTCCTGATGCCAAATTTAGGCTGCATATCAAGATCTACGTGGGTTTTTAACTCTAAGCCATCCATAGAGGAAAGATATGCTTTAGAAATCATGGTATAGTACACATTTAAAAGACAATTATTTTGATGTCCTGTTTAGAATCATCATCACATGAAAATAATGAAAAGAACTTGGAAATCTATTTTTATAACCTCACATTTAAAAAAAATCTTATGGTGATTCCTATTGGTAGTACACTAGAGAAATCTCCAGTCATTTGCTTAATTCATTGCCTTAACTCATTAATTTTCTAGTCATAAGATCATGTTTTCTATTGTCCAACTTTGACTTCTGTCCATTCTATTCTTGTTACTCTTTGAACTATTTTAATGCATCAGATAGACTATCTTTAAAAAAAAAGATACTTTTTTTGGGGGGGGGGAGCAAAGTGTTTACATGCCTGTCCGTCTGCACACCTGCTCATTGGTTCAAATAACAAGCTCTGGTTTCTCAAAGAACCAATCAGTTCTTTAGCTAACTATCCCTCAGATAGATACTCACATCCCTGTTGAAAGGAATCTCTCTTAGTTATTATCATTAATATTTAAGCTGTAATTTGTATAGACTAGATTATGGCTTTATTCTGTACTTTGACTTGGGTCCCACCAGATTATGCTTTCCTCACTGTTGGAAAGGAGTTCTCATCTTGCCAAAGAAAAATCAAATCTTCTGCCCTTGATACTATTAGGCTAGCCCTCTCTGTGGTTCATCCTTCACTACTGAAAAAGAGAGGCAGCTTCCACCTCTGTCTAGTAATAGTAATTTTATTATTATCTAGTAGTTCAAGATCCTATCAGAAATGATGGAAATATAAGTTCAACTATGGAGAAATTAGAAAAAAAAGAGTATTACATAGGACAAGGCAAAAGAGAAAAGAATCTAATGAGCAGAAATTAAAAAAAAAACTATCACGGTAGGAGAAAGAGAAAAGATGAAAAGGAAAAATTCTGGAGAGAAATAGGAGGAAAAAACACAGCAACCCCCAAGGAAATACATAAGATATCAGCAAAAGAAGAAAAAAGATAAAAAACTGATGAAAATAAAAGGAAAAGAAAAAATAAAGGGAAGAGAGAGCTTAGCAATGCTGCAAAGAAGTTAAAAGATTGAAAGCAAAGGCTGAAAAGAACAGATTTGAAAAGAGAGAACAAGAATTGAAGAGAAAGGATCAAAACAGATTGGATACTAGTAAACCAAACAGAAAAAAGTAGGGAAATAAAACAGAAAAGGCCATTCCAAAACTGAGAAAGAGAAAAGAAATAGCTAAATATAGAAAGAAAAAAACAAAAAGAATATAATAAGAACATAAAAAATAATGGGAGAGAAGGCTGAGACTGAGAGGAGAGAAATTAAAGAATGGAAAACCGAAAAGTAGAATAGAGAAATAGGAACCAAAACATGGAGAATGATAAAGTAGAGGCTACTTTGATTTAAAGGGAAGACAATAAGAATAGGGAAAAGGACAAGGAAAGATGGAACAGTGAAGTCATAATGTAGAAAAGAAAAAGAAATGAGACCAGAAGATGCTAACAACAAAAAAAAAACAACTGAAAAAATGCACACAAAGGCTGAGCATAAAACTCATCTAAACAATACCTGACACACAAAATTGGCCAGTGAAGCGGCAGAGCTAGTCTTCCCCATAACCTATAATTAGGTTTTCTTTCTCAAAACTAATCATTCAAGTGTCAAAATATTGACAAACAGCAGAACGTTTGCTTAGGGCTCCATAACTCACATGGGGGCAAGGTGCCCTCGTTTTCAGATGAAGAATCAGTCCATTAATCAATACACACTTATTAAGCACCTACTATGTGCCAGACAGCAGTGCTAAGGAGCTCAGATTCATCACTGCACAGTTTATTTGCTCTCTAGAGCCACGAAAGGCCTGAGCAGGAACTTTTGGCTATTATGTGTTAAATAAAGCCATGAAATAAACGCCCTTAGGTTTTTCCCACTCGGATTTCTTATCTGTCCGGCTTTTCCCCAGCAAAAACTGAACAGAAAGACTCCCTTTCTCCAGAGACTAGCACTGCAGACCCAAGGGGAAAAGGGTGTTAAAAGCAATTTAGACCTTTTTTATAAACTGCTTCTCACAATACATTTCCCCTGTAAACTCTATGCCATTAGGACCGGAGAAATAAGGCCCCCTGCCGAGCAGCATTTCATATCAGACAATTCTGGTAGGCAAACATTGAGACTTCTTGGGCCTCCGGGAAAGAACCGAGAATTTCTGTCTCTCATGATCTCCTTGGAGGTCAAACTCCCTTTCACTCTAGGTAAAAGGAACAAAAAGCAACATTCTGTGGCCGAGGAGAGGGAAGGAAAATGGGGACCGATGGGAAGAGGGGAAAGCTAAGAGGAGAAAGAAGAAAGAGGGAAAGAGAAAGAATAAAATAGAAAAGGAAAAAGAGAAGGGGAGATTAAAAGAAGAGAAAAAGGGAAATTAAAGAGAGATGGAAGTAAAGAGGAGAGATGGAAGTAAAGAGGAGAGGATAGGGGAGAGGAGGGCAGGAGAGAGGAGAGCAAAGGTTAATGACCCAGGAGGCCGTGTTTGGTCAGCTACAACCTCTAGCGGTAACAGCTGTCACTCTAGGGAGCTAGCCTGGTCTCGGGAGCCCTGGCCTGCCCGATCATATGGCTCCAGCGTCGGGAGGCAGACGTGAATCTGGCCAGCTTCTACCTGTTAGAGGGCAGTCTGGTCACTGCAGGACCTCCCGAGCGATCCTGCTAAATCCGCCACTCTAGTGCTTTTCCCCAGGAACTAGATTTGGAAGGGAAAAGCCACCTGTTAGGAGCAACACTGTGTGGAGTGGGAGGGAGGGGAGGCGCAGAGGAGTTAGAGTCAGCAGCCGCCAGGAGTTTTCCGAGCCCCTTTCGGGTGGGGTCTGCGGGAGGGGGAGGCGGGAGCGAGTGGAGGAGCTCCCGAACTCTTTTCTGCCTAGTTTGCACGGCCCCTCAGTCCCCTCTCCCGTTCAGCACCTCAAAGTTGGAGAGCGCGCCGGCCGAGGGGAGGGGTCTGCCCACTCCCCTCCCCCCCCTCGCCCACTGCTCCGCTTCTCCCTCCCTCTAAGTCCCCCCACTGCGGCCCCAGGGCGGGAGTGAGAGCTGGAAGTTAGAGGAAAGAGTTGGTACCTGCGCTGAGCTCCAGGCTGCCGCCGGCACCGTTGCTGCTGCCCTCGCTGCTGCTGCTGCTGCTGGTGCTGCTGCTGCTGCTGCTGCTGCCCGCGGCCGCCGCCTGGCTGGCTCCGTACCTGGAGACCCCGGCGGCGGCTGCGGCCGCGGCGGCTGCGGAGGAGGAAGCCAGGGCAGTGGGAGGAGGGACGGGAGTCCTCAGGTGGCCCTGGGACACGAGCGGGGTGCAGGAGGGGGAGGAAGAGGAGGCGGCGACGGCGGCCCGGCCCGGCCCGTTCGGATAGGAGCTCTGCGCCTGGTACTGAGGATGCTGCTCGCTGCTGCTGATGGAGGCAGGAGGATGCTGAAAGTGGGGCTGCTGCCCCCCTGCAGCTGCCCTGACCGGAGGGATTTCCACCATGGTGGGTCTCTCGTAGCGCTTGGTCAAGGCTGGCCTCTTACTGGGGAAGGTCTTGAGGACGCTGTAAGGGCTCCGCTGCTTGTAGATTTTGGGGAGGCTGGGCCCCTCCTCTGCTGGCTGCATCTCCTCCTCCATCCTCCTCCTTCTCCTTTCCTCCTCCTCCTCCTCCTCCTCCTCCTCCTCCTCCTCCTCCTCCTC
>JAJPUD010000342.1:30659-43628 GCA_023553655.1 Myrmecobius fasciatus | reverse complement strand
CTTCTTCTTCTTCTTCTTCTTCTTCTTCTTCTTCTTCTTCTTCTTCTTCTTCTTCTTCTTTCTTCTTCCTTTTTCTTTCTTCCTTTTTCTTCTTCTTTTTATTCTTGTTGTTGTGGTTGTTTTTCTTGTTCTTGTTCCTTCTTCTCCTCCTCCTCCTCTTCCTCCTTCTCTTCCTCCTCCTCCTTTTCCTCTTCCTTGTTCTCCTCCTCCTGCTTCTCTCTGTTTCTGTCTCTGTCTGCCTGTCTGTCTGTTTCTCTTTCTCTGTCTCTCTCTCTCACACATACACATATACACACACAGAGGCTGATTTATATGTTGACACTCAGGTGCAGCCACCTGATTTTATAGACTCAGGTCTTATGGAATCACATTGGGCTTTTTGGTTTTTTCCTCTTTTCTTGTTTCTTAATTACCTTCAAAGGCAATGACAGCCTTCTACAGTCTTTTGTCCTCAGTCACACCTCCTTCTCCTCCTTTTCCTCCTCTTCCTTTTCCTCCTTCTTCTATTCTTCCTCCTCCTCTTCCTCCTCCTCCTCTTTCCTCTCCTCCTCTTCCTCCTCCTTTTCCTCCTCCTCCTCTTCCTCCTCCTTCTCTTCTTCCTCCTCTTCTTCCTTCTTCTCTTCTTCCTCCTCCTTTTCCTTCTTCTTTTCCTCCTCCTCTTCCTCCTTTTTCTCCTCCTCCTTTTCCTCTTCCTTCTTTTCTCCTCCTCCTCCTTCTCCTCCTTATTTCAAAATTGGATTTAAGTGACTTGCCCAGGATCACACAGTAGTAAGTATTAAGTGTCTGAGGCTGGATTTGAATTCAGGTTTTCCTGATTCCAGGGCCAGTGCTCTATCTACTGTTGGCCCTATCCAAGGGCTTCTTAAACTTTTCCCCCTCATGACCCCTTTTTGCCTGAGAAATCTTTACATAACCCTGGTTATATAGGTATACAGATCAAACATTTACTGATAATAAATTACAGTTTTATGACCCCCCACATTCAGTTAGTTGCATCATCGCCCAGGGGGCCATGGCTCACAGTTTAAGAAGCTTTGCTCTATACTAAAAGGAACAAAAGCCTATCATACCACATAGTGAAATATTGTGATGAATGAATTGGGAGAAATTAATTAACTACTTACTTCACGTGAAGCACTATGTTAGAAGTAACAAGCCCAAAGGCAAAGGTGATCTCTGCTCTCAAAGAGCTTCCATTTTAACAGAAGACAGCACCTATAGAGAAGTGGTACCGGTGGAGGAATATTTTTACTTAGGAAAATGACAGAGCTGGTCAGTGGAGCAATGACAGATGGTTTGATTATGGATCCAGAACTGGAAAGGGGATGAGGTTTGAGAAGGGGAGTGACCATATGCTGTGGCTGATGAGAAAATGAGGGGGGAGGGAAGGGGCAGTGAAGTGAAGCGTGACTAGAGTCAGGAGTCAACGTTAACCATCACTCATGACTTAGGAGGAATTACCTCCAAAAAGCTTAGAGTTGTATGTGTAGAATCGTGTACTTGAAATACCGAATATTCTAAAGTTAAATACTAGGATCAAAAGGAAAACAGCAAAAAAAAAATTAGGAAGGGGAAGGATTGGAAGGACAACAGAAATGTACCAAACCTTAATTTAATAGATGGAAGCTTAGTTCTCTGGAAGATTTGGCGGCCATTGTTGGCAGGAAAATAGAGTTATAGAATTTAGAACCAAAGGATTTTAGTGAGCATTGCATTTCAATAAAACAATGAAAATGAAACGGAGAGAGGTCAAGTGTTTAGTCCGAGGTCACACAAGTAAAAAGTGGCCGATCTGGGGTTGGAACTTAGATCTTCTTCCTCCAAATGAGGTCTGCTGATAAACTATTAAGATTTTCAAGGGCTGGCTGTGCTAGCTCCATTTTTATGCCTTTAGTAATTTATGTTCTAGGCCTTGATTAATTAAAGCCTGCTGAGAGCCTCTAGGGATGAGGAATGAAGATGCTAGGCCCAAACAATTAGAAGCACAGAGGCAAAGATGGATGGGCTACCGTAGAAGGCCTTCAGACATTTGACCAGTAAGCTGTGGGACAACATGGCCAAGATCTCCTATTGCCCAAGTTCAAGTGTGTGATGTATGTTATGTTTTCTGGACATACATACTCAGTGATCTGAACAAAAGGGTTTTAGGTTTTGTTTTTTTAAGCAATAGTGATGGCAGGGTTTGGATCTGTGATTTCATTAGTTTAAGTAATATCTTTTGAGAAAGTTCTCTCTAATAATTCAGATTTGTAATTTTTCTGCAACTTATCATCTTAAATTATTACATAGAGGGATGAGAATGGTTGCTCATGGTCACACAAACAATATATGGCAGAAAAGGGACTTCCTGATTCTTAGGATATCTTTCTGTTTTTCTATTATCCCATATTGCCTCTCAGAAAGCTTTCTTCCCAAACAAGCCAACAAAAAGACCTCACAGATTCTAGATTGAGAGAAAAAGTAAGGGGCAGCTAGGTGGTGCAGTGGATAGAGCACCAGCCTTGAAATCAGGAGGACCTGAATTCAAATCTGGTCTTAGACACTTAACATTCCCTAGCTGTGTGACCCTGGACAAGTCACTTAACCCCAATTGCCTCAGCAAAAAAAAAGTAAACAAAGCAAAGGGAGAGAAAAAAGCAATTGAGAATGGAGCTGAGGATCACTGGCAGCTGAAGGGGTCCGTGCCCTGTTTTGTTACAAAAATATCAGATAACGGAAACATTCAGTCCCTATATCAGATTGATTAAGCAAAACTTTCCAAAGTGACTTTCTTGCCCAGTAAAAGCAGCCTGCAGAGCTGGTCTGAGAAGATCCCTGAAGGGAAGACCAAGAAGCACCTCCATACTCTGTGAAGGCTCTCCGTTCACCATGGCTGTTCTCGGAAGGGTTTGGGCCACAGTTCACTCAGCTGGGGGGCAGCTCCCCTACAAGCTCACACCAGCTGGGTTGTACTACAATCCACCCCCTGATCCAGGTTCCCAGTGACTTGAATGGTCAGTGTGATCAGTCAGAAAAACTTGTATTCCCTTGTTTCTAGCAGCCGCAAAACTGTTACTAATGTGGAGTCCCTCTTCCATTCCCTCTTTCTCAAGAACTTAATTTACTGACAGAAGTATTCTGTACTCATACTTTTACCTGTTACCCGTACCATACTGCTTCCTGTATAACCATCTCTGATTTTTCTGGACCACAAGATCATCTCTCCAGATCCTGTGGTCTATTGCTCCTTAAACAAGGACGGTCAATTCTTTCTGATCTGCCATAGGGACCATGATATTGAAATCTGCTGGTGCTTTCACTGAGTGCAATATGGCAGCTTTTCGAGATCTATCCAATAGTGCCCATCAAAGAGACTTGCAGGAGCAGCCCCTGAAGTTTCCCAGAGATCCCTCCACTTCAAGCAGATGTCTATGGCAACGACTCACGATTATATCCCAGAACATTCACCTAAAAGAAGCTTCACACAGGCTTATACCACTTGTACTGAATTCTGGCTTATCAAACTGGGGCTCTAGTCTGAGATCTCCTATAAATCAATTACACACCTCTTTGGATCTCAGTTTCCTCATCTGTAAAATGAAAGGAATGGTTTTGATGAGGTCTTTTCTAGCTGTAACATCCTATAAATCTGCACCAGGTGGATGGAGAAACATAGCCAGGAAAAGGGAAAAAAGGCTTTGCTTCAGAAAATCAAGACTAGCAAAGGAGGGATGTTTTTTGGGTGGTCTAGGTAGGAGGGCAGCTGGTTCACAGGGAGAAAGAATGTATAGTTGTTGAGGAAATATACTTTATGTAAGGAAGGAGTCTGTCTGGATGTAATTGCAGGCAAAAGTCTAAAGACTGGAATTTTATTACTTCAATATTAACCTGGAAATAAAGTTCCAGGATTATCTGCCCGGCTTTAGAACTAGCCACCAAGGAGGTCTCAGGAATTGTTATTGAAAGGAAACAAAAGTTTGCTATACTGGCTGGGCGAGATATGGGACTGACTCACAAAAATACCTGAAGAGTCCGGAGGTTTTGGACTAGCACACAAAGCATTCTGAGTGCTCTTCTGTGTGGAAGAAGCCCTTAGACACATGCAGTTCTTCAGGGGACAGTTCAGGGGAGTTACAACTTAACCGAATTCAGGACAAAAGTAGCAGAAGGTAGCTCAGTGGAGAAAGAAGCCTAAAAGATGATATCAATAGCTATGCAGGGGTGTAGCAGGCAGCAACTTCTGAGGCAGAGGGATGATGTAGATGGGGCACAATCTCAGAAGTGTGAGTTGTTTGGGCTGTGGTCATTTCCTCTCTCATTGGTAGCTTGGAAATTTGTAGCATTGTGAACCTGTGTGCATGATGGGGGGGATTTCTCCATGTTATTCTGTTTAATTAAATGCCTTGTTTTCTATGGTTTTTTTCCCATTAGACTATAAGCTCCTGCTTGTACCTTTTTGTGTCCCCATCACTTAGCACAGTGTCAGGCACTTAGTAAATGCTTGATAAATTCTATCTATCAATCTGTATGTCTGTCTATCTATCAGTCTGTCTGCTTGCCTGTCTGTCTAATTATCCATCCATCTATCTCTCTATCTCTCTCTCTCTCTCTCTATCTATCTACTTATCATTATAGCTCCCTCTCTCTCTGTCTCTCCCGGTATCTATCTCTCTGTTTCTCTCTCTGTATGTCTCTGTCTTTGGTTCTGTCTCTCCCTCTCTCTCTCATCTTGTTTGGTTCCCTTTTAATAAAAGTGTCAAATGGTAGTGCTTGAGCTTTGGTTTTGAATAAATGTTGACCCAAAGAGTCCCTTGAACCTGGGTGATACTTTTAGAGTCCTATGTTGAGGGAATGGGGGTCACATTTACACTATGATATGTGAAAACAATAATTTGAACTTAAGTCTCTGAAAGTGAAAGCCTAATTTTTCTCCTTTCCATCATCAAAAGTGTTTTTATCTTGCCACCTTCCCTAAGCCAGGTCACACATATTTCTAGTAGTACCAGGAAAAGGAATGGAATAGAAGATAAGCTATACTTTCATGTTTAGTCAAAACCTACAGGGTATCAGATGCTTTTTGAAAGGCTTTTGATTTCCCTCCCCTTAAATGCTCTTCTTTCTCTCAAGGCTGGTGAAATTTAAGTGAATTGATCTGGACTTTGTTTACTGACAGACACACCTACCCAAATGCTAGCTTTAAAGCCATGGAAGGCTTTGTGTTGGAATTCATGTAAAGGAAAAAGGCATTGACCTCAGTCAAGAGCGACTCTGGTTGCAAACCCAGTTCCATCACTTAATAACTATATGATTGTAGGCATGATGCTTCACTATTCTGAATTTGCTCATCTATAAAATAAGAATAATGATACTTGCCCAATCTCGTTGGGAGGAAAAGGCCTGCTGACATTTTTATATTCCCTCACCATCATTCCCTGACTCTGAAAATTCCCTATTGTAAACTAAAAAACCTACATTTGGCTTCAGACTTCAGATTACAGGCTGATTTTTTCTTTAACAAGTTAAAATGCTGTAAAAATCTGAACTATTACTGCTGTTTAAAGAGACTGAAAGGACACCCTGACAGGGTCAAATGTCATGCCTTCCCCCCGATAATATTATGCAAGTATGTCATGAGCAGTTGCATATTACTATGATCGATACTATGGCTATTATTGAGAACACTAATAGTACAAATTATAGGTTGTGTGGAGGTTACATACATGATTTCATCTGAGCAATACACAAAAAAAAGCCTGTGGAGAAAGTGCTAGGGTATACCCCCATTTTGTAGATTATTTGACCTACTTTGAGAGACTTGTTCCAGATCACTCCAACTCTAGCTAACCCTAGTTCCCCTCTGCTGCTTTGAATGCTACTCTTCCTGGTCCTCATTTTGGCCATCAGTTGAATGAAGGGATTTTTAATCAGCTTGTCTCTTTCAGCACTAAATGTTTATAACTGTTTTAATATATTAATGATATTATTTACACAATTTTGGGCTTTTTAGGGCAGGAACTATCTTTTACTTCTTTTTATTTCTTCAGTACTTAACACAGTTCCTTCCATGACAAATTTAAATATTTAATAAATATTTATCGACTGATTGAAATAACATATCGTTTAGATCCTTTTTACCCTTTTTGTTGTAATTTTAAAGTTTTTTCAAATGAAACTCTATGTTCTCTCAGGGTCTAGAAAATTTAGCAATGGAGGTAGAGGCTTGTATAATACTATCTGGGGGGAACACATGGCATTTGACCCTATGAGGATATAGTTTAAGTCCCTTTAAACAAACTCTGTGTTCTCCTGGTTTTTAGTTGACACTGGGTTGTGTTTGATGACAGTATTTATTGTGGTAAGATAAGTTAAAAACTATAATTTATGAGGATTTTGAAATGCTTTCTCCTTCCCTCAAGGAGGATGGTAATCAGATGTACAATTTGACAGCAGTCTTTAATTATCACAGAGTTTAAGGTGGAGAAGGGTGATGTTTTGAAAGAAATTTTCTGAGTGCCCTGAAATGATAGGTCTCAGATCTAGGACCTTTGCTCAGGGGATCATGGGGAGAGAGGAACTGGAAATGCAGATCTATAGAGTCACTTTTTATAAAACATAGATCTGGCCTCTTAAAGATCAAAAGTTGGTGTAAGAGAACCAAACACAGTGCACAGTTAAGAATTTAGAAAAATTAATTCTGTAACAGAGGACAGGGGAAGCATGGAGGGTGGGACTTCTTGTCAATATGACTGTTGCTAAGTCAGGGCAGTTAGCTAAATTGGGGCTCTGTTTAATATTCTCTTCAAGCATTTTTTTATTAATAGCTATATAAAAATACTCTGTCACTAATTAGAGAAATGCAAATTAACATAACTCTGAGATATCATCTTATACCCATAAGACATACTAAGATAAAAAAAGAAAAAATGACAAAAATTGGAAGGAGTGAGGGGAAATAGGTACATTAATGTGTTGTTGGTGGAGTTGTGAACTAATCTAACCATTCTGGAAAACAGTTTGGAACTATGACCAAAGGGAACTATGTCTTTTGACCCAGCAATACTGATACTAATTCAATATCCCAAAGAAATGAAAGGGAGAAGAAAAGGACCTATATGTACAAAAATATTTATAGCAGTTCTTTTTATGGTGGCAAAGAATTGGAAACTTAGGAGATGCCCATTATTGGGAAAATAGCTAAACAAGTTATGGCATACATGTGTGATAGAATACTGCTGTGCTGTAAGAGATGATAAAAGAATACTATGGTTTCATAAAAATGTAGAAAGACTTGCATGAACTGATATAAAATGACATGTCTAATGTGGAAATTTGTTTTGCTTCACTGTACATATTTTCTTTTTCTTTCCTTCTCAATGAGTGGGGGATAGAAAGGGTCAAGGGAGAGAATTCAGAACTAAGAATAAGATAAAATTGAGTTCACATGTATTTCCTCTTGCCTTAATTTATATTTGTATATTTGTATCCTTATGGAGTTGAGAGGGTCTTGGTAAAAACCAAACACCAAATGATTATCTTTGATGGTGACGAAGTAGTGTTTGATGTCATTTTGAAGGAAAGTTTGACTTGGGTTCTCTAGACTAACTTTGCTGTAAATTACACCAGTCCTGAGATGCTTTATCTAAATAGGTTCAATTGCCCAGTAGAATTGGGTTCTATTGAGCATCTTTTTGCAAGGTGGTATCATAAACATAGGTAGTTTCTCACCTGAGAAATACCTGAAAGCCAGTCTTTACCCCATCTTGTATATGACTAGCTCTTGAGTCAAATGACCTTAGTTCAAATTCTAACTCTGATAAGTAGTAGCATAATAAACTTTTTCTATAATTCAATTTCCTTATATGCCAAATGAGGATATTAGACTAGATGCTTTCTGAGGTCCCTTTCTCTGTGATCCTTTTTTTCTAGTAGAAAGACAACTTTCTTTTAAAAAATTAGCTTTATTCTTTTTTGTTGGACAAAGATCTATTTTCTACCACTCACCATATACAACTTTATAGGGAAAAAAAGGAAAATAAAACTTTTATAACAAATTTATTTAGTCAAACAAAACAAAGTCCACATTAGCCACATCCAAAAAATATGACTCAGTTTACTTTTTTGAGTGCAGCACCTCTTTAGCAGGAGGGAGCAAGCTTGGTTCATAATTGTTCCCTTGAATGGTCATTGTTGGTCATTATCTTGATCAGAGTTCTTAAATATTTCAAATTTATATAACAGCATCCACATTGTGAAGATTCACATTTATAGAATGGTAGTATTGCCTATTGTTATTGTCAAAGAACTAGAAATTTTGGGGTTGTTGTGAATTGGGGAATGACTGAACATGTTGTGGTATATGATTGTAATGAAAAACTCTTGTGCAATAAGAAATGATGAATAGGATGGTCTCAGAAAAACATAGACTTGCATGAAAAAATGAAGAGCAAAGTGAACATTGTATACAATGTATCCAAGAGAATATTGTATACAGTAAGAGCAAAATTATTTTAAAACAATTTTGAGTGAATAAGTCATTTTGACTATTATAAACACCCACATTAACTACTCTTCATATGAAGAAAGGAGTTATCTGCATCTAGAGAAAGAATTGATAAATAGAAGTATGTATTGAATGATTGTATATATTTCTATATATATATGTATGTATCTAATGGTAGCCATTTTAGGAGTGGGGGACAGGAGAAAAAAATAAGGAAAAATGTATATAATAACCTTATTATATATTTAAAAGGAATAGCAAGTTGTACACAATAGATTTACAGTTTCATGGACAATCATATTTTTAAAAAAATATGTTATATTATGGAAAAGCTTGTTTTAATCCATAAACTGAAAATAAAATAAAATAAAATTGTTTTCCTGGTTCTGCCCATTTCACTCTGCAGCAATTCAAACAAATATTCCCAGGCTTCTCTGAAATTGTCCCTTTTTTTCATATCTTTCAGCACAATAGTATGCTATTACTTTCATATGCTGTACTTTCTTCAATCGTATGCTGATTGATGGGAATCATTTTAGTTTCTCATTTTTTTGCCATCACAAAAGCTGCTATAAATATATGTATCTTTTAATATACAGATCCTTTTCCTCTTTTGATTTTTTTGAGCACAAGTCTATTTGTGGTATTCTTGGATGCACAGTTTTACAACATAGCTCTAAATTTCTTCTCAGAATGGCTGAATCAAATCCACACCAATAGTGGATAAGTGTACCTGTTTTCTTCAAATTCATTTAACATTTGCCATTTTCCTGTTTTTGGTCAACTTTGTCAATCTGATGAGTATGAGAAACCCAGAGAACAACTGACTTCTCAAATGAACATTGGTCTTGGGGTCAGAAAACTTGTGATCGTGTTTGTATGTGTGTGTATGTGTCTGTATACATACAATAAGTATTTATATGTGAATACACACAAATATACATACAAACTTGTGTCACTTTCCTTGGTAGTAGTTTGCTCATCTATTAAATGGGGATGATCTTAGCACTATCTCCCTCACAGTAGCATTATAAAAGAGCAAATGGGAGCATGGCTATATATCCCTTTGAACACAGAATATATTGTGCAAATGTCAGTTAACCCTAAAAATGCTTCAGTAAATAGAGGACACCAAACATAGTGCTGTCACTTGTTTATAACAAGCTCTCTTTTTATCACTGTCTCACTCTCAATTTTTTTTTGCTATTTTTGATTTAAGAAAACAGTTCAGTTGCCAAAGTTGGTTAAATGAGGTACTTCTAAAGTTAGTTAAGTGGTGCTAAGTACCACTCTGAAAGTAGTTTTTCCTTTTTTAACAACTATCATTCATGAAGCCATCATACATGAAAATGTTCTGATGGAAGAGAACTCATGGAATATTCTCATAATGAGAATCATGTCTCCTTTGAACATTTGGATAACTCAGAATCCATATATTTTAGAGTTGGAAGAGCCCTCAGTGGATGTCTGATACAACTCATCCTAGAACAATAAACCTCTCTAAAATATATCTGACAAGTGGTCATGTCACCCAGTAAATGCTTATTGGCTTCCAGTAAGAGGGAACCCACTACCTCTTGAGGTATCCTATTACTATGTCCCTCCCAACTTCTTTTCTCTGCTAGCAATATGGCCAGTTCCTTAAAATGATTCTCATATGAGATGATCTTAAGCCTTTTTTTTAATCATCCTGGTGATTTTCTACCAGATAAGCTTTAGTTTATCGCCCTTTTAAATCGTAGAGCCCCAAACTGAATACAATATCAAAAATATAGTCTGGCCAGTACACAGTACAGTGGAGACTACCAATTTCTGATTTCCCCTCAGATGATACATTTCATTTGATTCATCCTAGGATGAAATTATCTTCTTTGGCAGCCGTGCTAACTAATCGATTAATTTTTAAACACCTACTATGTGCCAGGTTCTGGAGATACAAAACCAAAAATTAAATAATCTCTGCCTTCAAGGACCTAAATTCTATTACAAAGGTAACTTGTATAGAACAAAACTAAAAGCTACACAGCCATGTCTTTAATTTTGAACATTTGAAGTTTATTTATTTATTTGGCGGTAAGATTTTTATTTTTTTCTTTTCTTTTTTTTAAAGCTTTTTATTTTCAAAACACATGCATAGACATTTATCATGCTGCACAAGAAAAATCAGATCAAAAAGGAAAAAAATTAGAAAGAAAACAAAAAGCAAGCAAACAACAACAGAAAGAATGAAAATGTTATGTTGTGATCCACACTCAGTTTCCACACTCCTCTCTCTGGGTGTAATTGGCTCTCTCCATCACAACACAATTGTTGTGATCCATACTCAGTCCCCACAGTCTCTCTGGGTGTAGATGGCTCTCTTCCTCACAAGACCATTGGAACTGGTCTGATTCACCTCACTGTTGAATTGTCGTCCATCAGAATTAATCATCATATAATTTTGTTTTCTTGGTTCTACTCATTTGAAGTTTATTTTTTTAAAAATTCTCAAGCATAACTTTGTATTTCATTTTAGTAAAAACACGGCAACATTGGAAAGCATGTTGAGTCAAAAGACTTGGACCGCATCCTACTTAGCTATATTAGCTATGGGATTATTGGCAAGCCATTCTCATCTTTGGGCCTTCTTCAGTTTCCCTCTCACTTAAATCCAATTTATGCACAAGTCAAGACATTGCCCTTGTGACATCATCAGTCCCCTTTGAGAATGAAGGATAAAAATAAAAGATAGGATAAAATAAAGGAGCTAGGTTAAATAATCTCTGAGGTCCCTCTCTCCTCCAACCATTTGGGATTCTCATATAACTCACATTTAGATAGTGCCTTGTGGATTTATAAAGAGCCTTATGTTTGATCAGACGAGACTCTAGGATGTATGCTTTCCTTTTCTGAAGACAGAGGAACATTTAAAAGCTGGCAGCAAAATGCCAGATTATGAGCAAATGTTCTTATATTTGGTGGGATCAGAAATAGAGGGAGATTTTTTTTTCTTAAACATTTTAGGTATATGGGTGTTTAGGAAACACTGAGATGATGAAGAATTCTGACCTCAGTGGCCTGGCTAGGCCCCCATTGATGCCCTCAGGTTTTAACCTTGGCCATTTAATTTTAAACTTGGCTCTGTAGCTCATGTTTATGGAAAAATGAGCAAAATAGTAAAGATCAAAAGTTAAAAAAAATCAAAACCCAAAACCCAAGAACAACAAACCCGGCTGTGGATTTCAATATTTCAGAAGCTGTTGATGGATAAATGTTATTGAAGTTACATTCAGAACCAAAGGCCTGCACTTATGATAATGAGCCTAACTAGGAAATGAGATTGACACAGCAATTCTCTGTTTTTGTTGTCCCTGGAGGTTAGAGATTATGCAGCTCGGGATTCTCTTTTTAGCTTCTTTGGTAATTCCTACTGTGAGACACAACACTGCACATTTGTCAGGGTTTCGCTCCTGTCAGGTGAGGGGGGTCTTTGGGGTGGCTGTTCTTACTTGAATCGTGAGCCACATCCTTCTCAGTCTGGGGGACCCACCTGCCCTCTCACTGATCCCCCCTAAAGCTTCCTTTGTGCCATCGAGGGGACCATGGCTGGAAGGTCAGGGTCAGCTAGAAAGGCTTGAATCTGGTCACAATTCTTGTGTTGGCCTCCTGAATCTCAGCCTTCCTAACTTCAGAGAGGCTCGTTACTGGAGTTGTCCATTAGATGATTTCTTTTATTTTTCTTCCTGCCAGAAATTGCCTCAGTGGGGCTGTGATCGGAGTACCCAAATGGATGAAACCATTTTTGTCATTGAGTCGTTTTTCAGGTGTGTTCCACTCTTTGGGACTCCATTTGGGGTTTTCTTGGCAGAGATATTGGAGTAGACTGCCATTTCTTCCTCCAGCTCATTTGCAGATGAAGAAACTGAGGGTTTGAACTCAGGACAATGAGTCTTCCTGACTGATGGAGCAGCACTCCTTCCACTGCACCACCTAGCTGCCGATGAAACAGCTTATCCTGGAATTGTTAGTTGTATTATTTATATATCGAGATATAAGCAGCAAGTCTGACACCCAGGGCAGGAAAATATTTCCTCAAATAAACTTTTAAAGACAAATTCACTTATGGGAGTAGATGGAAGGGGCAGTGCTTCACTGGGGAGGGAAGGGATACACCTTTTCCACCAGGAGGCCACATCTAAGGCAAAGGAGACAAGATTGAGGTAGAGAGGACTTCACCTGAGGTACAAAGTATCTTACCTGTTTTACCTAAGTATTCTTTTTCTAAGCTCTAAAGAAGCAGAGTACTTTCAGCTCCTTCTAAATTTTTGGTGTATATCTGTCTGTCTTTTTATCCATCTTCCAGTCTTTCATTTCTCTCTATCTCTCTGTCTCTGACTCTCTCTCTCCATCCACCCTGTCTATCTATCTCTATTCATCCATTCATCTTGTCAATCTATCTCTATCTATCCATCCATCTATCCTGTCTGTCTATCCATCCTGTCTGTCTGCCT
>JAJPUD010000342.1:0-24294 GCA_023553655.1 Myrmecobius fasciatus | reverse complement strand
TATATGTGTGTATTTATACACATGTATATTTATGTACATGTGTGTTTATATATGTTTGTGTATCTAGACATGTGTGCTTATGTATCTTGTGTATATGTATGTTTATGTGTGTGCATTTATATACATGTGCATTTATGGATATGTATGTATTTATGTGTGCATATACATATACACACATGCAAAATAGATACAAGGTAACAGGGGGCATTATCAATTGATAGGATCTGGAATATCCACCCATAAAAAGAACCTTGAAGAAAACTGAGGACTCCTGGAGGCAGACATGACAGCCAATGAATGCCCAAATTGGGAAGCTGAGAGATGGAATGTGAAGTGAATCTAGAACTAGGGAGACTTGAATTCAAGTCCAGCCTTAGGCACTGTGTGATCCTGGGTTATTGTGAGGATGAAATGAGATATTTATAAAGCTTTTTGCAAACCTTAAAGTGTTATATATAAATGATGGCTATTACTACATGAAGGGTAGTAATGTAGAATAAGGCTGAGGGGGTAGGTTGGGCTTCCAAAACCCAAATGAGGAGTTTTTATCTCTGAAATAAAAGAAATTTAGCTACTAGAGTTCCTTGACCAGGAAGTGATATGATCAATTTAGAAAAATCATGTTAGTGGAAAATTGGTTTGAAAAGGGGGGAGGCTTGAGGAAGGGAGGTCAATTAGCATCCTATTGCAATGGTCCAGTGGACAGGTGATGAGGACCAGGATTAGGGCAGTAGCTGTACAAGTGGCAAGAAGGGGATGGAAGAAAAAATTATGGGGGTAGAAATAATAAGATCTGCCTGGACACATGGGCTGAGGGGAAATACAGAGTTGAGGATGCCATTTGCAAACCTGAGTAGAATGATGCTGTGCTTTTAACAAAACTAAGTTTGGAAGAGGGTAGGTTTAGGGAGGCTAGGAGAAAATGAAGAATACAAGATCTTACTTTGACAGTAAACATCACTCAATGGCCCATATTTAGAATCTTTTCACATCTCTGTGCCTCAGTTTCTTAATTTATAAAACAAGCTCCCTTGATTTTAACTGAAGCCAGAGAGCTTCTATGAAAGACCTAAGGTCTCCAAACTCAGCATAATTATCCACTGTTCCAGATGAATGATGGAAAACATTTATTTATATGTTGTTTTAAATAGTATTTTTCCAATTACATGTAAAGACAATTTTAAACATTCATTCTTTATGAAATTTTGAGTTCCAGATTTTCCTCCCTCCTTTTTCTCTCCTCCAAATGGTAAGGAATTTGATAGAGGTTATATATGTGCAATCATGTAAAACATATTTTCATATTAGTCTTATTGTGAAAGAAGAAAGAGAGAAAGAAAAACACACACACAAAGTGAAAATAGCATGCTTCAATCTGCATTTGGAGTCCATCAGTTCTGTCTCTAGATGTGGATAGCATTTTAATGGAAAGAATTTATTAAACATTGACTATGTGACAAGAAACACTATAGTATGTATTGGGTTTATAAATACAAACATATAACAGTTCTGAACCTCAAGGGACTTCCATTCCAGTAGAAGGAAATAACACATAGAAGAAAATGGTGGCTAGGGAAAGGTGTTTTGATTTTGGAGACTTCACCATTGGTAAGTAGAACTCTAGAGGAATTCTTTCTATAAAACCCTTTCTATAAAAAATTGTAGTATGGATTAGGTTAGCTGATTTCAGAATGAGGATTAGAAACCCTTTATGACTACAAGTGCAGTAGGGCAGATGGTAAGGAGAAGACCAGTGTGGATGGATTGATGTAATATGAAGCATGAGCTGGGGTCTATGTTACTTAGATATAGAGTACCACGTGGGCCTGCAATGAGTGATTCACAAATCAGCCCTGAGCAGTCCACAATTTAGTGGCAATTAAGTAACTCTGGTCAGATTGGTTTCCAAAGTCTCTTTCGGCTCGATGATCCTTGAATTGCAATCTAAGTCTAAAAATAGCTTTATTTCATACTTTATTAATTTAGTAACTCCTTGATATGGACTTAACTTCAGATAGGAGACACCTGCATTGATCAAAGAAAATAAATACTACTTAGAGGTTTTCCTGTACTATTTAATTCTGTAGAGAGATGAACAGGGATAAGCTTAAGCAACTTAACATAATTGAAGCATAAGACCACCATTTTGGTTGGACTCCTTTGTTAAGTGAGAATATTCTCACTGATTGACTGACTAGGTTGATTTTTACCACAAATGCTGGTTTCAGTGGATGCTGACTTCTTGGCCATTGAAGAGGCGATGGCTGATTGGCTAATGCCTAATTTTTATGATACTTTCTCTTTAGGTTACTCTGGATTTTATGGGGAATTTAACTCCACCGCAAAAAAAGAGAAAATCAATGAGAGCTGAGCATTTCTTGATTACTCTGCCATTGACTCTTCATTTTAAAATCTAAGATCTCAGGGACTGGTGTAATCCAATTTGATTTATCTAATGTAATGCTGCTCCATCACCATTCAGAACTGCTGCCTTTTCTTTCTTGGACTGGAGTGGGGTTGGGGTTGTTGTTGGGGTACAGGTTTTCTATTTCTTTCCCCATCCTCTCTTCTCCCCAATAACTGAAATCTCAATCCTCATTCTTCTTGAGCCCTCTGAAGCATTTAGTAATATTCATGACCTTGTCTCTTTGGGGTACCATGATATCAGTTCTCTCCTGGTCTGACCCTTTCTTACTCTCCTTTGCTGGTTATTTATCCCTATCCCATCCACTGATCATGGATGTTCCCTAAGGCTCTGTTCTGGATATCCTTTTCTTTCTGATTTGGACTTCTTAGGTTGGTGAGAGGGTAGTGCTGGATATATAGATCTGAGAATCATCTCCACAGAGATAATTGAACTTCAGAGAGCTAGCTGATGAGATCATCAAGAGAACCAGTCTAGAGGTGGAGACTAGGGACAAAGAAGGCAGTTTGCATGATCAGGCTCATTTAAAGTCAATGGAGAAAAAAAAAAAGGAAGTTTAAACCAGTGCACAGGAAGTTTAGATTAAATATCCAATGAAATTCCTAGATCTACAATAAGTGTTTCAGGATCACATTCTATGGACATCTGTCGTTCATATGACAGAATGATACATTTAGAGTAATAGTCATTGGAAGGGTATACTTGGAAAGAATCTTAGGGATCATAAGTCCAAATCTCTAATGGGAAAACTGAAGCCAGAGTGTAAATGACTTACCTTGGAACAAATATAAATTATTTAAGACCTTGGATTAAGACCTTGGTCTTCTAACATTTCTTTTGCACTGCCCATGACTTTGGACCTTCGCCAGTCCAAAGTACTATGGATAGTCGAACATTTTGCTCTATTGGAGCTTCTCAATTGGTGATCTTTAAAAAAATGGATCATGTTCTCCTGTACTTTGGGTCCCTTAAAATATTAGTCTTATACTTTTGAAGGTGAATATTTATTGCTTTGGCCCTAATTTCATAATAAAATTCAGAATTATGATACCAATAAAATTACATAAATTGTGCATGTCAATTACATGTATTCTTGGATATAATATGCTGATATTGAGACATTCATCAGACTTTAACCATCTCAACAAAAGGAAGAGATAGAGGAATTTATTGCTGTAATAAAGTTCTTATATTTTTGAAAAAGAAAATAGCTTGGAATCTTTTCCCTGCTTATCTACATTTTTGGACCTGGAAATGTAAAGAAACAGGGGTAGGCAGCTAGTTCTGGAGTCAGGAGGATGTGATTTCAAATTCAGACTCAGAAACACTAGCTGTATGACTCTGGGCAAGTTACTTAACCCTGATTGTCTTGCCAAAATAAATAAATAAATAAGTAAAAGCAAAGAAACACAAATGATTAAAGGATTAAGCCACCTGTACTAAAAGGGAAGGAAGTAATGGGAATTAGAATGGAGAAGAAAAAGGTGGGGTATATATACTAAGCAAAACTAAGAAAGATTGTGAACTAGGCAAAGTTTTTTTTCTTCCAATTTCTTTTTCTTTTTCCTGTGGCTTCCCCCATTTCATATTTCTAGTGACTTCTACAACCTACTAGATAGCCCTTGCTCAGATAATTTTTTATGCTATTTAAAATATATTTTATTTTGAAATAAAAAAATATATATTTTCTTTGTTCCTCCCTCTTCTCCCCATCGAATCAAAATTTCTATTCCTTAATGCTCCTAATTTAGCAAAATATATATGAAAGCAATTAGACAAAGTAATGGATATTAAGGTATAATTTAGGAGGCAGTGTGGTCAATTGAGCAGGTGATCTGAACTAGTAGAAAGACTTTCTACATTGGGAGTTCCCAATACTACTGAGATCATAGGATCATAGACTTAGAGCTGGAGGCTATCTCTGGATTTTGGAGGTCAGAAGGAGTATAACCCCTTCATTTTAAAGATGAGGAAAATGAGATCAGAGATAATAAAGGTCACATGGATAATAAGTACCTGAGGTGAGACCAGAATCTACATTTTCCTGTTTTCTAGAACTGTGCTTGATTTACTAAGCCATAGTGCTTCTCTATTCCAGTTCTGCCCTCCCACCCCTAGAATAATTTTATAACTTAATAAGTTATTGGGGATATCTGTAATTTTAATGGGCATTTCAAAAGAAAATGCTTGGAAAGGACCCTCACTCAAATCTTGTTTCTGTCTCTACTTATGTGATTGTGGATACCTCTTTTAACTTGGGCAAATAACTCTGGCTCAATTATCTCTTCTGTACCTGAGAGAGTTGAACTAGTAGGCCTCTGAGGCCCTTTCCAGCCCTGAGCCTATGAGCTATGAAAATCTACAGGAATACTTTTTCTTAAGTGCTTTGCAAATATTGTTTCATTTGATACTTTTTTAAATTGAAGCTTTTTATTTTCAAAACATATACAAGCATAATTTTTCACCAGTGATCCTTGCAAAACCTTGTGTTCCAATTTTCCCTCCCTTCCCCACCCTCCTCTCCTAGATGGCAAGTAATCCAATATATGTTAAACATGGTAAAAAAAATTAGTGTAAACCATATAAGCATACATATTTATTTATACAATGATCTTGCTGCACAAGAAATATCAGATCAAAAAGGGAAAAAATGAGAAAGAAAACAAAATGTAAGCAAACAACAACAAAAAGAGTGAAAATGCTATGCTGCGAACCACACTCAATTCCCACAGTCCTCTCTCTGGGTGTATATAGCTCTCTTCATCACAACATCATTGGAACTGGCCTGAATCATCCAATTGTTGAAGAGAGCCAAGTCCATCAGAATTGATCATATAATCTTGTTGTTGCCATTTACAATGAAATAAGAATGTCTTTTTTAAAAAAATAATAGCTTTTTATTTTTCCAAATATTTGCAAAGATAGTTTTCAACATTCACCTTTGCAAAACTTTGTCTTCCAAATTTTTCTCCATCCTTCCTCCCCTCTCCTAGACAGCAAGCAATCCCATATAGGTTAGACATATGCAATTGTTCTAAGCATATTTCCACAATTATGTTTCTGCACAAGGAAAATCAGAACAAAAAGGGAAAAAGTGAGAAAGAAAACAAAATGTAAGCAAACAACACAAAAAGAAAATGCTATGCTATGATCCACACTCAGTTCCCACAGTTCTCTCTCTGGGTGTGGATGACTCATCCCAAGACCATTGGAACTGACCTGAATCATCTCATTGTTGAGAAGAGCCATGTCCATCAGAATTGATCAATGCATAATCTTCTTGTTGCTGTGTACAATGATCTCCTGGTTCTACTCACTTCACTCAGCATCAGTTCCTGTAAGTCTCTCCTGGCCTCTCTGAAATCCTCCTGCTGATTGTTTCTTATAGAATAATAATATCCCATTACACTAATATTCCATAACTTATTCAACCATTCCCCAACTCATGGGCATCCACTCAGTAGGAATGCCTTTTTAATGGTGGCATTTTAGGCAGGGGGACAGGGACATACAGCGTTCCATGGATCAGACCGAAGAGTCCATCATTTTTATATCTTAAGTTGGGATCCATAAATCTAAATTCCATTAAAAAATTCTTTTTAACATTCGTATTTCAAGTTTTTAGTTCCAACCTTTATCCCTTCCTTGTTTCCTTCCAACTTCCCTCCCTGAGACAGCAAGCAATCAGATAATAGGTTATACATGTGCAATTATATGAAATAATCCATTAAATTTCATTTTGAAAACAAAACAAAACAAAAACAAAAACAAAAAAAATTTCATTTTGAAAATCTAACTAGTCACTGTCTTTCCTTTCTGAACACTCTACCTTCATTTCGTAGCAGTGATGAAAGCAACCTGAATTTTTTCCTGAAACAATCCAGAAGTTTTTGCTAAGGATTTCCCATGTTTTCTAGCTTCCTTCTGGCAGGGACATTTGTTTCTTCATAAATCAACAACAGGGAGTTGTGCTGTCAGGTTTGACAAATATGAGTGATTCTTCAACCCAAGATGCTCATCGTGTGAACACAGGATACCTTCTTACTATTCTTGTCAGGTAGACTCAGAGTTACCTTGGCTTTAGCTAGGGGTCACAGTGGATAGAGCACTGGTGCTAGGACTCAGGAAAATCTATTCAAATCTAGACTCAAACACTTAGCAGCTGTGTGACCCTGGCAAGTCATTTAATCCTGCTTGCCTCAGTTTCCCCAACTGTAAAATGGGGATAACAATATTACCTCCCCTTTCAGGGTTGTTATAAGGCTCAAATGAGATAATATTTGAAAAGCAGTTGGCATGGTGCCTGATATATAATAGGTGTTATATAAATGCTCATTCCCTTTCTCCTTTTCAGCACCCCTTGGGAGGATAGCCATCTATTAATTGTCTTCTCTTCCTCAATGATACTGGAAAACCTCTCACCCTATGGCACTTGGAATCTTCCTTCTAGAGAAGGTGAAGCTTAGGAAATTTTAAATTCCACTTTCAAGCAGCTAAGTGACACAATGGTTAGAGCACTGGTCTTGGAGTAAGAAGGATTTGAGTTCAAATCTGACCTCAGATACTTCCTAGCTGTATGACCCTGGGCAGGTCACTTAACTCTGATTGCCTTAAAAAAAACCCAACCCACTACTACCACCAACAAAAAACCAAACTAAATCTTGGAAAGGATGAGTTCCTAAGGAATATAACAGAAAGAGTTCAGGAATGAAACCCTGCAGAAAAAGATGCTGAAGAGTTTGAATTCTGTCCCCAACTGGCTATGTGACTTTGGGCAAGTAATTTAATCTCTCCTAATTTCAGTTTCCGTCTCAGAAAGATGATTCTTTAAGGTTCTTTCTGGAGAAGTTCTGGCTCTGGGAAATTGAGATTTTATAAATCAAGTACCTTGGTTATCAGTAACAGAGGCTCTCGGGGAGGAGCTGCAACTCCAGGGGAAGGGTCTTCCTGGAGGGCAGATCCAAGTTTTCGAAGAAGGAACATCAGTTTATGCTCTTAAGAACAAGAAAAGTTTGCAGTGTCAAAGATTAGATTAAGTTTCTATCCCTCAGGTGTTCTAGGTCTGGTAGAATTTTTTTAACGGGCCATAATCAGGCCCTAATCTGGATGGTAGATTTTATTTCTGTCAATTCTTCTAGCTTCTAGCTCTTCAACCTAGTCTAGGCTTCCTTATCTGTGTCTTGGTGCTTGGAAAGCCCAAAGGGGTGAACCACGGATTGGACAGTACTGTCTAGTACCCGAACCCTCATCAAAGCAGGTGAATTTGTACCAAAGCAGAAAAAGGAAGAGGTGCCATAAAGACCCAAAGAAGAGGTCAATTAGGACAATTTGACCAAATCGTAGGTCGCAAGTGGGCCAGTGTATGGTACATGAGTGTTGGGATAGCCCATCAAGCTAGCCGGCCAGGTGATAACCAAGGAGACAATACCCAAGCCAGGAGGCCGACCGCTTCATTAGCACGATGCTGTCCCAGGGAGACGGCAGTTGCCACCTTTGATCGGTGTGACGTACCTGCGAGATTCTGCAGTCAGGTGCAATCCTGGTGGCCTGAATATGCGTCGGCAGGACGGCCCCGTCAGCATCTCCGGGCTGATAGCCAAACACCGGCCGCTGTGAGGGGTCCTGCTCCTGACCTGGGGGCTCCTTGCTGGGGGACAGTAATGTTGTAAAAACAGTATCTGGCTGACAGCGCACCAAGGTTTTAAGGACTATTCATATGCACTATGGATGCTCAGATGTTTAGATGCATGTGCATAATGTGCACACACAGGTGCATATGGACACACAGACATGCAGGGGCAGGTGCATATGGGTCGGTGTATATGCATGTGTGTGCAGATGTGTATGTATATATGTGGGTATATATATACATACACGTGCAGATTTATAAGTACATACATGCATGGGCAGGTATATAAGTACACATATGCATGTGCAGATGTATACATGTAGGCATATGTATACATGCATGTACAGATTTATAAGTACATACATGTATGGGCAGGTATATAGGTGCATGTGGGTGTGTATACATATGTGCAGATTTATGCACATGGGGATACATGCATGCACATGGATGTGCAGGTATGTGTGGATCTATGTATATGCATGTATGTGCAGGTGTATGTGTATATGGGGTTATATGTATACATACAGGTGCTGATTTATAGGTACACACATGTATGGGCAGATATATATGCACATGTGGTTATGTGTATACATACAGGTGCAGATTTACGCACATGTGGATACATTTATACACATGGGATGCAGATATTTAGGTATATGTACACATGGGTGTGCATTTTTGGTATATGTACATATGGGCATATGCATACACATGCATGTGCAGGTGCATACGGATACATATACACGCACACACATGCATGTATGCATACATGTGAAGATATGTGAGCACACGTACATGCAGATATATGTATATGCGCACACTGCATACACACATGTATTTATGTGTGTATGCATGCACATTGTGTGTGCAAGTATATGTGGATAGAGGCACACAATGTACATACAAGTATGCATATATATACACACATGTGTATATACACATACATATGCATATACTTATATGTATGTGTGTATATATGTATACACATAAATGCGCAGGTATATATGTGGGTATATGTATTCATGTATATGCATGCATGTGTGGGCATATGTATGTACATACATGCATGTGTGTACACATGAAATATAATTTTCTATGGAAGTTCCCTTTTGTAGGCTTGGGCAGTTGATTGGGAGGGTGTGCTGTGTCCTTGGAGCATATATCTGATATATTACAAAAGTCAGCACAGCCTAGTTACTGCTGCCGGTACACTGAGAATGAATGATACCTTTAGGAGAGAGCTTCTTTACCAAGGAGCCATGGAGAGATTTCAGGGCTTCTGGGAGTTCAAATGGGGAAAAAGCAAGTTATAGCTTTATTTTTACTCCTCTCTAGCTGAAAGTGGGCATTCCTTTCAATTAGTTAAAAAGTTAATTTTAGTCAAAGTTAGTTTAAAAATTCATTAAAAAGATTATTCTAAGAAGGGGGTCTGTAGATTTCTCGGTACTTACACAGAAAAGCAAGGCTCAAGGACTCTGCCTTAGGAGACGCCTGGAAAGCCTCACCATGGTTCCTTCAATTCCTTCAAATGCTTTGGTGTTTTGGAAAGAAAGAGATAAATGATAGAGCATCCCTCTGAAAACCAAAGACAAATGAGTGGGCTGGAGTTGTGTGTGCACTGACATGGCAGAAGGTGGGCTTACACACACACACACACACACATACACACACACACACTCACTCACTCACTCACTCCTCCCCTGGATGCTCTGCCAGAGAACATGCAAAGTACACAAAGGAAAACACCAATGTTCCCAAGCCCATGATGATGGTTTTTCTTTGTGTGGCTGAATCCTACTTTGCTTGTAGGGAAATCTTCAAGAAAAGGCAGTTTGCCATTAAGGAAAGGGAACCTGGGACAGGGAAAAGAAGTAGAAACAGAGGACCTGGATTTAGATTGCATTGTTCCTTATTAGTTCTGTGACAAGTCATTGAACTTCTGGGGGCCTCAGTTTCCTTATTTGTAAAATTAGGAGTCTGTGGACTAGAAATATCTGATCATTTTATCTTGAACTTCTGGAAATAATATCATTCCGGGGTCATTACCAAAATCCTAGCAAACTTGAGGGACGTCTTGCCTTCTTTAAGGATTATAGCTGAGTAGCTTTTATGCTTAAGAAATGTCAGCTCAATCATTCTGCAAGATGTCCCTGCTTCTCCTTTCTGTCTCCGTGACTCAGTTGGAGTGCTTGAATTTCCATGCTAACAGACCATTTCTACCTGTCAATTCTTTTCTAAGAATCGCTTGTGGCTGTGGGGGCCCTCCGTGTCCATGGAATCGTACCGTTCCTCCGCCACTCTGAAATGGGAATTTCAGACTTGTAAGCTCCTTGTCGGTCTCTAGCAAACTTCTTGGCAGCTTCTTAACAGGATGGGTTTTAAGTATTGGGAAAGAAGTCATGACTGAAAGTTAACATGAGTTCACTCTGAACGCGGAGAAATTTGATTCTGCAGATATTTATTGAGCTCCTAGATAGGTTTCATACTCTGTCTAGGAAGACAAAAGTGAAAAATAGCTGCTCTCTTCATGGAGTTTACATACTTTGAGGGAAACAGTGTCTGAAAATCTTTCATTAAAATTTAAAGGTAACCACTTGTGATCTGTTATCTGGAATGGCTACTGAATCAGCCACTTTTGCTTAAATTGTTTTTCTTGTCACAAGAGAGGTTCAAATATGGAGAGGAGAGGAAATGATTGCTACATGAAGACAAAAAATTAAATAAATTTAAATTTGTTTACAATTAATTAAAATTTTAAATTAAATAAAAAATTAAATTAAAAATAAAGCTGATTGGAGGAGGGGAGAGAGTGTTAATAACCAGGAGGACCAGAAAAGGTTTCATACAGAAAATGATATCTGAATTGAATCTTGAAGGAAGATAAGGATTCTAAAAAGTGGAAGGAGGTCAGGAGGAGTGCATTCTGGGAGTGGAGGGATGAGAAGTATGTTAATAGGATGTTGATATTGGGAAGTAGTAAAGAAGCCATTTATGATGAGTATGGGAAGGAGAGCTATAGAAACCAATCTGGAAAAGCTGGCTTGAGGCCAGCCTATGGAGGGCTCAACATCTAGGCTGAAAAGTTTTTATTTTATTTTAGAGGTGATGGGGAGCCACTGAATACTTTTCAGCAACAAAGTGGTGTGGTCAGAATAATTGGAAGATTATTTAGGCAATTGTGTAGAAGTTGTAGAGGAGAAGAGAGAGATTGGAGGTTGAGAGGTAAATGAGAAGGCTGCAACAATAGAAAGTTGAGAATGCCCAACGAGTGCCGTTACCATGTGAGTACAGAAAAGGGGTCATGATTGTGAGATGCTGTGGAGGTGGAAGTGATAAGGTTTGTCAACAAAGGGTAAGGAAGAGGGATGAGTCGTGGATGAATTTGAGGTGGCAAATCTGAATAAAATGGAAAATGATGGTACTCTCAAGAGAAATAGAGAAGTTCAGAAGAATTCTGAGATTGGGGAGAAAATAATTCAAATACTAATACATTGACCTTTGGTATTAATGGGGCATTATATCCCAACAATTGATAATGTGAAAGGAGAATAAAGAAGAGATGTGAAGGCTGAAGATGTAGATTACAGAGTCTTCAGTGAATGATCATTGAATTTAAGGGAACAAATGGAATCACCAAGTTGGGGGATATAAGAAGAAAAGGAAGCCCAGAGGGATCCTTGAGAAATGTTGACAGTTAAAGTATATAGCAAAAGAACCTGAGATGGCAACAGTCAGATTGATATGAGGACAACCAGAAGAGAAAAAATATCATGGAAATCAATGGAGGACAGTCTTCAAGAGGAGTGGAAATTTGATAGCATTTAAAACTCAATGGAAGTCAGTTTTATGAAAAGGTAATTAAATATGATAGATGAAGGGAATAATGTATCTGAATTTGATTATTTGAAAAGTATCTCATCATGTTTTGGGGGGCAAGATGGAGAAGTCTAGGCTAAGTACATTTATTAAGCACCAACTATGTGTCATGCACTTTACTAAGTGCTTTTGGTATATATCTCATCTGATCCATACTACAATCTTGTGAGAGAGATACTATTATGATTCCCACACTGAGGAAGCTGAGGGAGACAAAAGTTAATTTACTTGCTCAGGGTTACATAGCTAGTAAGTGAGATTGTATTGAACTCATATTTTCCTGATTCTCTTGGCACTTTATCAACTGTGCTATCTTGAGGTGATAATCTAGGTAAATTTTGAATTGGTTAAATGAGTATATAAAAAAAGTGAGGGAAGATGGAGGAAATATGATGTTGTGTAAAGAAAACTGCCTCTGAAATTAGAGGACATAGATTCAAATTTCAACTTTTATTCTTACTACGTCTATGACTTTGGGCAAGTTATTTAGGCTCCCTGAGCCTCAGTTTCTTCATCTGTAAAATGAGACTCCTGGACTTTGATATACTATGTATATCAAAGTATATCCTTTGATATACTATGAATGTCAGTGAATGTTATCAACGTTAACCAGAAGAACAGTCTTTTGTGGAGTGATGCAAAGCTTTGTCTTCATCCCCATTCTATTTAGCATTTTCAAAGTCACCAATGACACAAAGCTGGGAGGAATAGTTAATATGCTCGATGATGGAATTAGGACCTAAAAAGATTCTGACAAGCTGGAATGATGGGCCAGATCAAACAAGATGAAATTTAATAGGGATAAATGTATAGTAGTAAATGTAATTTGGGGTAAGCATTTTGATTGCACAAGCATAAGATGGGGGATATGTGGCCATTTTTAATAGTTCATTCGCATGCAAAAGACTTGGGAGTTTTAGCTAAGTGCAAGTTTCGTAAGAATTAACAGAGAGACATGGATGTAAAAAATGCTAATATAGCAATAGAATTATAGTGTGCAAAGTGAGGGATCTGCCATATCTGAACTAATGTAACAAACCAATCTAAGACCATATCTAGACAATTATTTTTAATGTTGGGTGCTGAATTTTAAGAAGGACATTGGCAAACAGAATGATGCAATACATACTGGAAAGCAGAGAATCAATTCAAGGATCTGGTGATAGAATGAGGAAGAGAACTTTGTGAACATAAGTCCAAAGGGAGCCTGAGACCAACTGAGAGAAGCCACAGAGAGACAAATTTGTTCAAAAATAGAATGGATTATCTTATGAAAAACTGAATTCCCCATCAGTAAAGGACTGAAAGACCACTTGTTGAAGATATAGATAGGATTGATGTTTTGAGTAAAGGTGAGATTATAGGGCCTCTAAAGTCCTTGTAAAATATAAGTGGTATATAATTCTATGATATGTAAGATCTTATTTGACTAGTTTTCTTCCAATTTTTCTTTCTGTTCAAATATATAAGACTAGGCATATTTAAAACATATAAAACAGTAGAATTTCACTTCTAGCCTTATTTACTTTTAATGACCATTCCTTTGAACCTATGTTGTTTTTCCTGGGTAATTTTTGTTTGATAGAACATTTGATATCTTGAAAATGAATTTTCTTGTGACTCCTGTAAGAGCTTATACTTTGGGATGTTGTTACAGAGTATGAGAACTGATTCAGTGATCATTCGGGCACCATGGTTAAGTTAACAAAGTTTATTTAAAAGAGATAGCTTGTGATAGCTTAGGAATACATGGGGAATACAGTCTTCCTTGACTCTTATGAAGACAAGCTTGAGATCCCAAGGCTGAGTCTAAGAGATTACTGAATGCCTTCCTGAGCTCTTGAAAATTCTATTTATTTGTTTATTGGTAAGGCAATTGGGGTTCAGTGACTTGCCCAGAGTCACACAACTAGAAAATATTAAATGTCTGTGGCTGGATTTGAATTTAGGTGTTACTGACTTCAGGGCTGGTGCTCTATTCACTGTGCTATCTAGTTCCTGCTCTTGAAGTTTTAAAGGAGATACTGAGACCCACTAGGTAGGGAAGATATCACCTGACTGAACTGGTGGGATTCAATCCAGTGTGGTGTGACGGTTCTGCCATATATTCTGATTCTTTATAAGAATTCCCAACTGCCTACTGTAAATACCCCTAAATTATTTTGCTCCTAAAATATTACATGATCATGTTCAGTGATCATCAATCAATATCCCTAATGTTCTTTACATCTGCAATAAAGTCTGAAGCATTGAGGTTTTCCTAGAATCTAACCATATAATGGTAAAAGTTCATTCAGTGCTTTGCCATTGGGTTTCCAAATATAAGGAAATTCAAATTCTAAGGTTCTGGCCAGTGAACTCAAAGCAGTCTCTTGGATTCCTTCTTAAGAATTGTTTGCCAAGGCAGTACCAGATCTTAAACAATATTACAAGACTCCAATTATTAAAACTATCTGGTATTAGCTAAGAAATAGAAAGTAAATCAGTGGGATAGAGTACACAAACAATTTACAGCAGCAAATAAATAAATAAAATAACCTTGTATTAGACAAGTGTATGTAAAGAGTTGAATTTTGGGGATAAGAATTCATTATATGGTAAAAATTGTTGGAAAAACTGGAAAGCAGTTTGCCAGAAATTGGGCATAGACTAATATTTTACACCATTTACCAAGATCAGATCAAAACAGATAGACATAAAGAGAAATATTGCAAGAAAATTTGAAGAACTTATCATGTTTATGGATCGGTGAATGGCATATGAATGAACAGGAAAGCAGTATGAAGTACAAAATGGATGATTCTGATCACATTAAATTTAAAATGTTTTTATAAAAATAAAACAAATGTAGCTAAGATCAGAAAGAAAGCAGAAAATTGGGGAAAAATTATTTTTTTGGTCAAGTTGCTTAGGCTCCTTTTGCCAGCTGCTACCACACTAGCTACAGTTACCAGATAAGATAACATTTTGAGATAATATGCAGTTATTAAACCCTTGTTTTGTTCCAGGCGTTGTCAATGGCTAAAATGCAATTCAAGAAACATTTATGAAGTTCTAGTTCTCTTGTGCAGGTTGACAGCTACCAGTGATGTCTAAATGCATCCTTACCCTCAAGGAGTTTATAATCTAGTAGGGAAATAAAACAAACAAATATACAACTACCTCTAATATAAATTGTCATGCGATGTTTATAACAGTACATAGAAGGATGACTTCTGGCTTGAGAGATTGGAAAAGTTAAAGAAATAAGTCACTGAGCAGTTAACCAAAAGGAAGTTAGGATACGCGTTAAGGACTGAGAAACACTTATCTTTATCCTTGGTAATCTCAGCCTCCTTCATCTTTTTAGGGGAACATATCTGATCAGCAGAATACTGGGGCAGGGCATAGTGACTTCCATTGTCTCCGACACTTATTAAGTCTGAGAGGCCTAGATGTCACATGGCTGGGATTGTTTTATGCCCTTAAGTGACCCAAAACTGTGTCAAGGAAGCTGAGTCCAATGAGGCCCCGGGAACAATTTTGTCTCCTTTTAGAGAGAGTTATTCCCTGTCAGAGGAGGGAAACTGGAGATGTAGGCCTAACTCAAGTTGTGATGATGCCCCAATATTAGTCCCATCACAGGAAGACTTCATGGAGAAAAGTCCTGAAGGAAGTTGTAATGACACCCCAATTTTAGTCCTGTCACAGGAAGATTTTGTGGAGAAGAGCCTTGAAGGAAGTTGTAATGACCCTCCAATATTAGTCCCATCGCAGGAAGATTTCATGGAGGAAAGTCCTGAAGGAAGTAGAAATGACACCCCAATATTAGTCTTGTCACAGGAAGATTTTGTGAAGAGCCTTGAAGGAAGTTGTAATGATGCCCCAATATTAGTCCCATCACAGGAAGATTTCATGGAGGAAAGTCCTGAAGGAAGTTGTAATGACACCCCAATATTAGTCCTGTCATAGGAAGAGTTTATAAAGAGCCTTGAAGGAAGTTGTAATGACACCCCAATATTAGTCTTGTCACAGGAAGATTTCATGGAGGAAAGTCCTGAAGGAAGTTGTAATGACACCCCAATATTAGTCCTATCACAATATTAGTCCATGGAGGAGATATTAGTCCTATCATAGGAAGATTTCATGTAGGATAGTCTTAAAGGAAGAAAAGGCTTACAACAAGATGTAAAAGGAGTCAGCTCTAGAATGGGATACATCCAGTGTGAATGCACTAGAGAGACAAGATGAATTTGGGGAACAAGTGGGAGTCCAACTGGGCAGGAAGGTAGGGCTTGAGATGGGAAAGAAAGAAGGTTAGAACTGGATTGCAGAAGGCTTCCAAAGCCTAGCCAAAGAGATTGATAATTAACTTGTAGATGATGGGGAGTCACTAAATGCTTTAGATCAGTGGAGTGACAGGATCAGACTTGAATATATAGAAGCTATATGAATGATAGACTGAATAAGAGAGGCAGGATCACTTGAGATACTATTAAAATAGAACTTCCAGACATGGGGTGATAAGAACTTGAATTAAAGTAATAGTGTGTAAGAGGAGAGAAAAGGAGATAAGAGGGATGTTTTGGTGATAGGATCAACTGGACTTTATAACTAACAGGAAGATATGGACAGGGGGAAGGGAAGAGATCCAAAGGAACCGGGATCAGATTTTGGCTCTGTGTGACTTTGGCCAAATGGGCCAACCTTCTGGGGTCCCAGTTCTCACCTTCAAAATGAGGGGGGTTGGTCTGAGTAATCTCCAAGGTCCATTAATATTCTACATTTATGATTTTATCTGATTCTCTGACTACATCATCTGTAAAGTGCCTTCCAGCTCTCCATCTATGATTCCACGACCTTAATATTTCTTCCATGTGACAGAGACAAAGAAGGATGTTCGAGGCAGAAAGAATCAGAGAATCTTGGAGGCAGAGCAGTTTCGATTGATTGGTGATGTCTAAGGTAAGTAGCTAAAGTAGAGGAGAAATGGAGGTCATAGGAACTGAGGAATCAGGGAGGAGGGCCTATCTATCTCACTTTCTCTCCAGGGGATGGAGCAGGAATCACTGTGAGTTTTATTTTTAATTGATCATCTCTATATTAAACTAGTTCAGTCCAATCTAATATCATAAGGAATAATTCATAGAACGCTCATAGATAACAATTACAGTAACTTAGCAATGTAAATCCTAGGAGTATTGACAGAAAGTGCTTTTATAGATATTTCCATATACCTCAACTTGAATGAAAAAGTGAGAGAAATAAATAAATTACATACCACAATATTTTAGCAAATTGGCTTCTAAAATCAAAATGAAAAAAATCACACCCTAGCTGAATATTAATCTTTGTGTCTTTTAGAGAGTTTCACATTAATCTTTAGAGTGAAATTTCTAACGCAATCAAACAGAAGCTACACACATCAGCAGGGATGGCCAGAAATGAAAATGCTCAAATCTTCAACAATATTCATCTTTGTTTCGAAAAGCTAATGTATTACAGTTATTGTCTTTGCTTAGTCAGGGCTTTTTGACTGATGTTGCTAAGGCAGACAGGAGTGGTGGATGGAAAACAGGAAGTGGTGAGTGTGCTGGACTTGGAGTTAGACACATCTCAGTTTGAATTCTGCCTCAGACACTTATTTAGCTGTGTGACCCCTAGCATGTTCCTCAACCTCTTTCTGTCCCTGCTTCCTCATCAGTATAATGAAGATATTAATAGCACTTACCTGATGGGGTTGGTGTGAGGAACAGATGAGATAACATGGGTAAAAGAACTTTCAAATCTTAGTTATACACACATACATAGACAGATACTAATTATTACTATTACTACCACCATGATTACTTCTTTTCTTTCTCTTGCTCCTCCTCCTTCTCCTCCTCTTCTCCTCCTCCTCTTTCTCCTCCTCTTCCTCCTCTCTTCTTCCTCCTTCTTCTATTCCTCCTCCTTTTCATCCTCCTCCTCCTCTTCCTCCTCTTCCTTCTCCTTCTCCTACCGCTCCTACTGTTAACTACTATTCCTACTACAATTGTTACTGCTCAATTGCTGCTACTCCTTCTTCTACTGGACATTAGCACCTGCCCCAATCCTTGGATTGTCTGCCTCTCCTACCAGATTCTGCTGGTGGTCTCAGCTCTGTCTCTTTCGGTCTTCTTCACAATCTTTAATAAGAGATTTGCACTATTGCCTAATATGGCCCCAATAATCACTATTTGGATTTTGGCCGTCACAAAAGTTTCAGGCTTCTTGTAAGGGCCCCTAACACATTGTTGATCTGCCCTTGCCTCCTGTTATGATTCCAAATTTTTAGAAGTATACACTGCCCAACCCCTCCCTCTCCTCCCTCCCTGCTCCCCCCATGTCTTTGAATGGAACAGATCCTTCTGATTTCTACATGCCCCAGTGAAACCCTTCTTTAAGCACACTAAAGCATTTAGTTGCCAACCTTATAGTCAACCATTTACTGTATTTTGCATTTAGATTATATTTATTCTGTACAGATAAATATACACATTGCCTCCCCTGATAGAACGTAAGTTTCTTGATAGGGACCATTCATTTTTGGCCTTGTGTTCCCAGTGTCTAACACATAGTAGGCATTTGATAAATGCTAATCATTACTCATATAATCATTGGGATTGAAGACTTTTTGGTGACTTGAACTAAAAGTTAAATGATTGGAAGAACTAGATTGAACTGAGGGGAAAACTCCATGATGCATATTTTATATTTATCTCCATACTATTGTATAGATCCAAACTTGCAGAACTCAGGCTGGGGCAGGGGGAATGATCGGATTTTGCCCTGGATTAGACCACCTTTGAGAGTGCTGAAAGCTGGCAAGTCCCCAGCCCGTCCCTGAAATCCTGGAATAACACAATGCCCAGTATCCCAAGAAAGTGGCAACAGGACCATTTCACAAATTTTTAAAAACTTCCTGGGTGAATCTGTGCCTATGGTTCGCTTATAGGTATTTTGGAACCATTTTCTTCTGGGTTTGTGTCTTGAACTTCTCTGTCACCACAAAATGTCTTTTCATGGTAGGATTCATTTTTGTTTGTTCATCCTTCCACCCTACAGGGGGAGAAAGGAAAGGAAGGATTGAGGAAATGTCTGACATTTGAACTGTTATCTGAACTAGTCAAAAAAAGGAATGAAACACATAGAGATATATTTCATCCAACAGGAAAATAGAAGGGAAAGGGGCGGGGGAAGGAGGGGAAATTAGAGAGGGCAGATTAAGGGAAGGATTAATCCTAAGTAAAATAAACTCTGAAAATGTACAAAAATATTTATATCTATTTTTGGATGGCAAAGAATGGGTATCTGAGGGAGTGCCCATACATTGGGGAATGAATGAACAAATTATGTTATACAAATATGATGAGATACTATTGTGCTAAACTCTTATCAGCATAATGCCCAACAAGGTTTCCAAAGGACTAAAGATGAAACAGATTACCTACCTCTTAATAGAGAGATTATTTCTGACATGGCCAATATGGAAATTTGTTTTGTTTGACTACATAGGTTTTTTTAGTGTTTTTTTTCTTATTAAAGTTTTTTATTTATAAAACATATACATGAGTAATTTTTCAACACTGACCCTTGCAAAGCCAGATTTTCCCTTTCTTCCCCCATCCCCTCCCCTAGATGGTGGGTAGTCCAATACATGTTAAATATGTTGAATCCAATATATGTATACATATTTATACAGTTATCTTGCTGTACAAGAAAAATTGGGTCAAGAAGGAAAAAAAAACTGAGAAAGAAGACAAAATGCAAGCAAACAACAGAAAGAATGAAAATTCATTGTTGTGGTCCATAATCAGTTCCCACAGTCCTCTTTCTGGGTATAGGTGGCTCTCTTAATTAGAAGACTATTGGAACTGCAAGATGATCTGAATCACCTCATTATTGAAGAGAGCTATGTCCATCAGAACTGATCATCATATAGTCTTCTTCTTATTGTGTACAATGATCTCCTGGTTCTGCTCATTTCACTTCGCATCAGTTCATGAAAGTCTCTCCAGGCCTCTCTGAAATCATTCTGCTGGTCGTTTCTTACAGAGCAATAATATTCCATAATATTCATATCCTATAATTTATTCAGCCATTCTCCAATTGATGGGCATCCATTCAATTTCTAGTTTTTTGCCACTACCAAAAGGGCTGCCATAAACATTCTTGCACATGTGGGTCCCTTTCCTTCCTTTAAGATCTCTTTGGGATATAAGCCCAATAGAAACACTGCTGGATCAAAGAGTACGTGCAGTTTGACAACTTTTTGAGCATAGCTCCAAATTGCTCTCCACAATGGCTGGATCTGTTTACAATTCCACTAACGATGTATTCCAGTTTTCCCACATCCCCTGCAACATTCGTCATTATCTTTTCCTGTCATCTTAGCCAATCTGAGAGGTGTATAGTGGTACCTCAGAGTTGTCTTAATTTGCATTTCTCTGAACAATAGTGATTTAGAGCACCTTTTCATATGACTAGAAATGGTCTTAATTTCTTCATCTGAAAATTGTCTGTTCATATCCTTTCACCATTTATCAATTGGAGAATGGCTTGAATTCTTATAAATTTGAGTCAATTCTCTTTATATTTTAGAAATGAGGCCTTTATCAGAACCATTAAATGTAAAGATGATTTCCCAATTTATTACTTCCCTTCTAATCTTATCTGCATTAATTTTGTTGGCACAAAAACTTTTCAACTTAATATAATCAAAACTATCTATCTGGTGTTCAATAATGGGTTCTAGTTCTTTGGTCATAAATTCCTTCCTTCTCCACAGATTTGAGAGGTAAACTATCCTATGTTCTTCTAATTTGCTTATAACATCACTTTATGTCTAAATCATGGACCTACTACATAGGCTTTTAATGGATTTTATTTTTCTCATTCTTACTTGGTGAGGGGGTTAGAATGGTGAGAAGACAGATCTTGACTGATTTAAACAAATAAAATATTAAAAAATAAAACAAAGCAAAATGTAGGAGAAAAGTATAACACATAAAAAGCACAATAATTTAGACCTCAGAATAATGTTTTTAGACCTTGAAAAAGTTAATGACCCCCTAACTAAACAGAAAATAAATTAATAGCTCTGAATAAAATTTTAGAAAATTTGGATATGATAGCTCTCTGCTAATTTTTGAATGGGAATGAAAAGCTACATATATATTTCTCAGCTGTGTCTGACACCTTTTCAAAAATTTACCATTAAAATTTCTTTAACAAATGTAGAAAAGCAAAACTATTGAGTACAATCTTTAGTGATTATAATACAATAAATTACAATTAATAAAGTCTTGAAAGAAAGGATTCAAACTAAAATGGAGATTAAATAATAGAATAATAGAATAAAAAAGTGGGTCAAAGAACAAATAGAAAAAAAAACACTTATCTAAGAAAATGAAAACAATGAAACAATATGCCAAAACATGTGGGGTGCAGCCAAAGTACTCTTTATGGGAGATTTTTATATCTCTAAATACTTTTATTAACAAAAGAAATATCATGTTGCAGAATTTAGCATATTAAAAAATTTAGAAAAACAATGAATCAAAACATTTCAATGAGATATACAAAAAAGAAAATTCCAAAAAATCAACAAAAGTGAAAACTGAAAATCCAATTTAATTGATAAATAAGACGAGGAGCTAAATTTTTGAAAAAAGATAAATCAATTTGATTAATAAAAGAAAGCCAAATTGTCAAAATAAAAAAATGGAAAAGAATTTCCAATAAATGAGAAGGAAATAAAAGAAATTATTAGCATTTATTTTGTTTAATTACATGCCATTAAAACTGAAAATTTAAAGGAAATGAATAAGCATTTACAAAACCATAAAACATCCAGATTAATATAACAAGAAGTAGAGAATTTAAATGACCCAATCTCAAAAAAAAAAAGAAATCGAACAAACCAAGAGAGACTCTCAAAAAAAATGCTGAGATGAGATTACTTACATTAAAACAAACATTAAAATAAAATTAGCATCTGCTGACCTTTACTCTTACATCTCTAACTGCCTTCTAGACATCTTGAACTGGATGTCCCACAAACATTCTAAACTCAGCAAGACCCAAATTGAGCTCATTATCTTCCTCATAAAACCTCATTCTAAACTGTCCTATTACTGTTGAGCATACTACTATTATCTTGATTATTTAGGCTTACAATCTCTATTGTAAAGCCCTTTATTAATGATTCCTCCTTCCCCCAAACACATTTCCAATCTTGATACTCCTTATCTCCCTTCTTCTGTCCCAATACTGGACAATCCAGTGATGATGATCATCTCCTTCCAGTTCCTCATACAAGTCACTCTAGACATTTTCACTGAGTGTGTCCAATGCTCAGAATGTTCTCTTTCTGTCCTCATCTCCTTTTTCTTGCTTTCCTGGCTTTCTCCAAATTAAGCTAAAATTCCACTTTCTACAAGAAACCTTTCCTAAACTCCCTTAATTTCAGTGCATTTCCCCTATTGATTAATTCCAATTTATCTAGTATCTAACTTATATGTACATAAGTATTTGCATGTTGTTTCCTCCATTAGATTGAGCTCCTTGAAGGGACTGTCTGTCCTTTTTATATCTAGCACTTAGTACAGTTCTTGGCACAGAGTAGATATTTATAAATGTTAATGATTTCTTTAAAAGTGAAACTAAAGAGAGATAAAAAAGAGAAAGAAATCTGTAGACATATATTTTGAATGAATATCAATGCAAAAAAATCTTGAAGGCTATGTGATATATCCAGATTGGACTTATATCAGGAATACAGACTTGATTTAATATTAGGAAAATTATAAGCATGACATACTATATTAGTAATGGATCAAATAAAGTCAATTGACTTTCAATCACATTATCTGTCAATAGATGCAGAAATAAATTTTTACCAAAACACTATTCATTTATGTTTAAAAACATTAAGAAATATTGGAACAAATGGATCTTTCTTTAATATAAATAGTAACTAACTACAATCAAGAATTAGCATTATTTATAATGGAGATATCCTAGAGATCTTTTCAATAATATTATTAGTTAGCATGGATGTTTATTGACATGTTGTTATTTGGTATAATCATAGAAAGCTATAGTTATTTGATAAAGAAAATTATTCAAGGGAGTACATATAGACAAAGGAAATATAACATGATTGCTTTTTTGTAGATGACATAGTGGTAAAGAGAGTCCTAGAGATTTAACTAAAATTATTTGAAATAATTATTAACTTCTAAAGAAGTAGGACGTAAGCTCTCAAAATGATTTTTGTATATTATCATCAAATCCCAGCAGGAAGAGATGGAAAAAGGAATTTCATCCAAATAACTACAGAATATATAAAATACCTGAGATTACACTTACTAAGACTCACAGAGGAATTATATTACTGTAACTACAAAATATTTCATAGAACTTAAGGAAGACAAGTAATTGTAGATTAATTTCTCATGTTTGGGCCATGCTAATGTAATAAAAATGACAATAACATCTAATTAAATTTGTATGGATTCAGCGTCATTCTAATCAGACCACCAAAGTATTACTTTATAGAAGAAGGCAAAATAATGAAAAAATTCATCTGGATTAACAAAAGCTCAAGATTCTCAAGGGAAATGAAGAAAAGAAAGGAGAAAAGAAAAGGGGCTAAGCAATACTACTTCTCAAACTATTAAACAAAGTAACAATTATCAAAACTATATTTTGTACGGTTTAAAAATGTTAAGAGCATTTAGGTGGCACAGTGGATAGAATATTGGGTCTGGAGTCAAAAAGATTAATCTTCCTGAGTTCAAATCCAGTTTCAGACACTTACTAGCTGTGTGACCTTGAGCAAGTCACTTAATTCTGTTTGCCTCAGTTTCTCATTTGTAAAATGAGCTAGAGAAGGAAATGGCAAACCACTCTAGTGTCTTTACCAAGAAAACTCCAAATGGGGTCACAAAAAAGTCAGACAGGACTGAACAACAACAAAAATATGCCAAAATTATCAATGGAAATAATTTCTACAAAACCCCAAAATAATTGAACATTGCAAGGATTCATTATTCAGCTTAAACTGCTAAAATTATAATTTTCTTAACATAAATTAGACTAACAGTAACATATTACCATAGAAAACAATAAGCTGCAAATGTGTATATGGCCAAGATCTAAATCATTCACTCACTGATTAAAATAGAAAGGAAGGGCATACCTCTCACTCATACTTGTAGATAGGTGGAAAGCCGGATCAAATGCAGGATAGACATGATCATAACAGATGAAAAGGACAATTTTGATTACATGAAATTTTAAAGTTTTTGCACAGACAGAAGCAATGTAAATAGAAGGGCAATTATTTTTCAGGAACTGG
>JAJPUD010000341.1:742673-757305 GCA_023553655.1 Myrmecobius fasciatus | reverse complement strand
ATATAAGCCCAATAGAAATGCGACCCAGCAGTGTTTCTACTGGGTCTATATCCCAAAGAGATTTTAAAGGAGGGAAAGGGACCCACATATGCAAAAATGTTTGGGGCAGCCCTTTTTGTAGTGGCAAGAAACTGGAAATTGAAAGGATGCCCATCAATTGGAGAGTGGCTGAATAAATTATGGCATATGAATGTCATGGAATATTATTGTTTGGTAAGAAACGGCCAGCAGGATGATTTCAGAGAGGCCTGGAGAGACTTGCATGAACTGATGCTGAGTGAAACGAGCAGAACCAGGAGAACATTATACACAGCAACAAGACTATATGACAATCAATTCTGATGGGCATGGTTCTCTTCAACAATGATGTGATTCAAACCAGTTCCTATTGTTCAGCGATGAAGATAGTCATATACATCCAGAGAGAGGCCTGAGGGAACTGAGTGTGAACCACAACACAGCATTTTAACGCTTTCTGTGAATATTTCCATGCATTTTGTTTTCTTTCTTAGGTTGTTTTTTTTTCTCTCTTTCTAGATCTGATGGTTCTTGTGCAGTAAGATAATTGTATAGATATGTATACATATATTGGATTTGTCATATAATTTATCATATTTAGCATGTATTAGATTATCTGTCATCTAGGGGTGGGGGGTGGGGGAAGGAGAGGAAAAGCTTGGAACAAAAAAAATTTTGCAAAGTTCAATGTAGAAAAATCACTCATATGTTTTGTAAATAAAAAGCTTTTAATAAAAAAAAGTTATACCCTTAGTCTACATACAGGTAACAGATAAATGCTGTAATTAATATCTGTGAGCAGGTTACCCTCTTATTTAAAAACCTTTTAGCTGGATCATGCAATCCAGTGCTGCAAGCTCTAGGCAAATATGGACTAGGTTCAGTTTTGGGGATTCAGCCTTTGAACCATAACATTCTAGTTTGTTTTACTTCTGGCTATAATAGTTTTTTTCTACCAACTTCAGAGTATAGAGTATGGGTCTCCAGTCTGTCTCCATTTAGCCCACAGGAAAAACCAGAAGCACAGGGGCTTTGAGTATTCATTTCCTCCCTTATCCACTCTGTAAGAAGGGGGTGAGGGTAGGATGGAATACATAGACTCTCTACCTACCTGTTTAGAAGGCACTCTTTCTTCTTCCAATTCCTGTTCTATTACCTCTCTCTGAAACATACACATTTTACATGCCTTGTACTAATGTAACCCAGAGGATTAGTCATAATTAAGGTCCAAAACCCCTGGACTTTATTCCCCAAAGCCATATGGAGTCTGAAAATGATACAATTCATCTCCCATTTGCAGTAAAGATAATGATGTAAAGGGATAAAGAAAAGCCCAACACCAACAAACACTGAAAGAGAACCACAGATAAAGAATTCTAGAAATAAAAGAGTAGACACATTTCTCAGTTGTACAAGGAACTTTACAGAAATTGCCCATGTGCTAATGATGTGGTCCAGCTCCTAGGGAAGATGTAGCAATAACCCTAAGGCTACCTGACCTTAGATGTAGTTGAAAATGATATATTTCTTCCTTTAGGTTATCCTATTCCAGTTTACTATATATGATCTGAATGCTGTGGCTATAAATATTGCTGGCAGTAAGATAACAGTCTATTGGTCAACGATAACAGAGTTTCTAAGCAACAATAATGAAATGCTTAAAGTTAATACAGGCATAGAACAAAATTATATGTCCATCACTTGACTTAGTGATGTCCCAGGCCTAAAAACACTCTACCTTTAAGCCATAAAATTAGCATATTAATGGCATGAAGTATCTGGTTTCTCTAAGTTTATCCTATAAATTTATTTTCTAGTCCCTGGTTTTTTGCTAACTTCTTTTGGAATTTAACTTGCTTTAATTGGCATTACAATTATAATACACTTTGCCCCTTGACTTGGAGATGGATCCAAGCCTGCAAATTCTTTTTTTTTAATGTGTATACATATTTATACAGTTATCTTGCTGTACAAGAAAAATCAGATCTATAAGAAAAAAAATCTGAGAAGAGAAACACATGCAAGCAAACATCAATAGAGAGCATGAAAATGTTATGTTGTGGTCCACATTCAGATCCCTCTCTCTGGGTGTATATGGCTTTCTTCATCACTGAACAATTGGAACTGGTTTGAAATATCTCATTGTTGAAGAGAATCATGTCCATCAGAATTGATCATCATATAGTCTTGTTGTTATATATAATGATCTCCTGGTTCTGCTCACTTCACTCAGCATCAGTTCATGCAAGTCTCTCTAGGCCTCTCTGAAATCATCCTGTTGGTTGTTTCTTACAGAACAATAATATTCCATAACATTCATATACCATAATTTATTCAGCCATTCTCCAATTGATGGGCATCCATTCAGTTTCCAGTTTCTAGCCACTACAAAAAGGGCTACTACAAACATTTTTGCATATGTGGGTCTCTTTACCTCCTTTAAGATCTCTTTGGGATATAAGCCCAATAGAAACACTGCTGGGTGAAAGGGTATGCACAGTTTGATAACTTTTTGAGCATAGTTCCAAATTGCTCTGAAGAATGGCTGGATCCATTCACAATTCAACCAACAATGTATCAGTATCCCAGTTTCCCCACATCCCCTCCAACATTTGTCATTATCTTTTCCTGTAATCTTAGCCAATCTGACAGGTGTGTAGTGATATCTCAGAGTTGTCTTAATTTGCATTTCTCTAATCAATAGTGATTTGGAGCACCTTTTCATATGACTAGAAATAGTTTTAATTTCATTATCTGAAAATTGTTCATATCCTTTGACCATTTATCAATGAAGAGTGGCTTGAATTCTTATAAATATGAGACAATTCTCTATATATTTTAGAAATGAATGCCAATAAATAGTCAATCCCAACAACAATCCAGTAAAGGTAGAGAAATAAATTGAAGGCATAACAATAGGGAAGGATGAAACAAAACTATCCCAATTTGCTGATGACTTGATGACAAACTTGGAAAATCCAAGAGAATTAGCAAAATTATTAATTGATACAATTAAATCTTCAGCAAAGTTGCAAGTTACAAAATAAACCATCAAAAGTATCTCTACATAATAACAACAAATTGTAAGAAGCAATAATAGAAAAGTAGAAAAAATAGAAAAGGAAATTTCATTTCAAGTAATGAAAATAAGCATAAAATATTTGAGGATTGACCCCTCCAAATATACACACACAAAACACACACCCCTAAATGGAAAAGTTAATCAAACATAGAGAAAGAGTAAAATGATAATGGGTGTCACAGTGGATAAAGGAGGGCTGAACTAGAGAGAGACAGAGAACTCTGAATTAAATCCAACCTCAGATACTAGCTAAATGACTCTGGGTAAGTCATTTAATCTCTATCTGCTTTACGTTTCTCACTTTCAAACTGGGGATAACAATACCACTTACCTCCCGTAATTTTTGTGAAGATAAAGTGAGATAATATTTATTAAGTGTTTTGCTAACCTTAAAATACTATATAAGCGCTAAATAAAAATATAACAACAATAATAATTTTACTCTGTGCCAAGCAATATGCCAAACATTTATAAATATCTCATTTAATAATAATACTAACATTTACATAGAATATATTTGCTAGGCACTATTCTAAGTACTTTACAATTATTATCTCATTTGATCCTCATAACAACCCTGTGATGTAGAAGTTATTAGTATTCCCACTTTAGATTAAGGAAAGTGAGATAGAGACTAAATGACTTGCCCAGGACCAGAGAGTTACTAAGTGTCTGAGGCTAGATTTAGAATCTGCTCTTTCTGACTTTAGATCTAACACTCTATCCACTATGCTACTTATCATATTTCTCTTTCAGAGAAATCTAACAAAAAAGGTAAACAAGAAAGAATTTAATATTTATTTTAATAGTATTTGATTTTCCCAAATGCATGCAAATATAGTTTTCAACAATCAACTTTTAAAAACCCTGTTTCAAATTTTTCTCTCTCCTTCACCCTTCTCCCAACCCACTCCCATGAACAGTAAGCAATCCAATATAGATTAATCTAAATTACAAAGTATTCTTTGCAGAAATAAAGACAGTCCTAAACAGAAGTATTGTTCATAGGTAGATTAAACTAATAAAATAAAAATGACAACAATACGTAAATTTACTTACTTGTTTGGGTGTGTTACCAAAAGAGATAAAAAAATTGATAAGAAAAATCATATGGAAGAAGAAAGGATCAAGTATATTAAGGTAAATACTGAAAAAAAGGAGGAAGGGATGATGGGAAATTATACAACAAAAAAGTAATCATCAAAATTATTTTGTATTGTGATTTTTCTTGTACAGCAAGATAGCTGTATAAATATGTATACACATATTTGATTTGTCAAGTATTTTAACATAACTAACATTTTTAGACTTCCTGCTATCTAGGGGTGGGGGTGGGGGGAAAGAGGGAAAAATTTGTAACAGAAAGCTTTGCAAGGGTCAATGTTGAAAAATTACCCATGCATATGTTTTGCAAATAAAAAGCTTTAATAAAATAAAATTTTAAAAAATTATTTTGTATTGGTTAAAAATATAGAGGTTGATCAGTAGATCAGATCAGGATATAATATACTGAAGCAAACAAACACAGAAACAACTTTCAAAAAATACTAGGACTCCCAGTTACTGAGGTATATATTCACTACTTGGCAAAAACTGTTAAAACAAAAACAAAAAAGCCCTGTTAAATGCAGAGTAACATCTCATATTGCATAACAAGATAAATGCTAAATAAACATGTGATTTATGCATAAAATATAAAATCATAAAGAAATTAAGGGAAACAGGATGAGATTATCTTTCTTTTCAATGGATAGTGTAAAACTTCTTGGCCAAAAAAAGGATCACAGAAGATAAAACTGATAATTTCAATTATACAAAATTTAAAGGGTTTTTGCATAAGCAAAACCAAAAGAAGAATATGTGACCAAAAAAAAACTTTACAAGTTCCTGTGATAAAGATTCCTTATTCAAAATATATAATGAACTGATTGGAATTCATAAGACTAAGAGCCATTCTGTAATTGGATAAATGGTCAAAGGCAATAAAGTCAATTTTAAAAGGAAGCCATCCAAATTATTCATAGCTGTATTAAATAAAATGACCCAAGCCACTTTTAATCAATGAAATGGATATTAAAGCAATCCTGAGGTTCTGCTTAATACCTAACAAATTGGCAAAGATGATAAAAGTGGGAAATGACAAATGTTGGATGGGCCATAGGAAAACAGGACTCTAATGCACATTGGTAGAGTTATGAATTGGTCTAACTATTTTGGAAAGCAATTTGGAGATATGTCCAAAATGTCACTAAAATGTACATACATATCTTTTAACTCAGCAATATTACTACTACTAGGTTTATATACTAAAAAGGGAAAGAAAGAGAAAAAGGGCCAATATTTACAGTAGTCCTATTTATAGTAACAAAACAAAACAAAAACTGGAAACCTATAGGGAATCCATCTATTAGCAAATGGTTGAATAGATAATAGAATTTAATGGAATATCATTGTGCCATAAGAAATGGAAAAAAATACTTTTAGAGGAAATTGGGATGACCTCTATAAAGTGATACAGACTGAATTGAGGTGAACAATTCATGCAAACATAACTTTATAAAAATTCCCAACAACTTTGATAGTCCTTTTGAAAGCAGAAACAGGACTTAACCCAGAGTCAAATTATTTGTGGGAAGGCTATGTAAAGGTATGATTTCAAAATATGGCTATTCCATATGGCCCCAGGAATCTGGCTACCTGGTCAATGCGCAACTACTTGTGATGTTTTGCAGCAAGACATTGTCCTCTATCATGCAGCTTGTGGAGAAATATACCCACTCTAGGAATTACTGCCAAAGGGTAGTCATTAGGATTTAAAAGGGGAGTAAAAGAAGTAAATTCATTTTGGACCCTCACTCTATTCCAATCAGTATTAATCAATTTGACAGAATCATATCAAAGTTCTGTCTATAATGTTCTACAGCTGTGAGCTACAAATTCTAAATTCACTTGCCTAACTATAGAAATTAGCTAAAGGCTCTCAAAACCCTTGTTTTGCCTTATCACTGTGACTAAACCTAGTGGCTGAGATCACAACTACATGGAAAGTCTCCCAAAATATTTTTTGTACCTCTGGACCAATCATTTGTCCAATATGAGTTCCTAGTTCCCATTCCAATTCTAGTTCTGAATACTTAGTAAATATGTAATTTGGGCAAGTTGTTTCACACCTCTGGACTTCAGTTTTCTCTTCTATAAAACATGATTTATGTTTGTAATACTTACTTCAATAGTGCTAAGTACTTTGTAAACCTCAAAGCCCACTTCCATAAATGCAAAGGTTATGTGTTGTCTTGTGTGTCCTCAACACCTTGAATAGCATATTGTCAGGCACTTAAATATTTGTTGAATTGAATTGTCATGATCTTCAGAAGTCAGCCATAGCTGGACAGAAAATGCATAGAGTGGCAAAGGTTTGCTAGGAATCACAGACTGCTGGATAGAGCTGAAGGGTCCTTTTAGATCATTCAGGATAACATCATAATTTTTATGAGTAAGGATATTGAGATTCAGAGAGGAGGAATGATTTCCCCACAGTCATATAGCTAATAAGTGGCAGAGTTGTAACTCAAAATCTGGCCTTTTGCCTCCAAATGCAGCTCTCTATTTACCATGATACTGAAGAAACAAATAGCTGACTAAACAATATTATACAGTGACTTGAACACAGTAGGTGTGTAATTGTGGAAGTGGTTAAACACAAGAATGAGATGGAGGAGGATATTCTAGTTCAAGTAGCTAAAAGAAGGTACATTAGGTAATCTGATGGAATGCTTCAAGGACCTCCTGAGGCTCCCCTAGAAATAAAGGTAATTATTGCTTTAATAGCGGCCAGCAACTGCAGGTGGTTGGAAAACTTGTGAGGAGTTCAGTACATTTTGGGAAAATTTGCTGATGTTAGAAGATTGACAGTTCATACCTTCTGGCCCAGTGAATAGTGAGAAATTTGAAGGTATGTTGTAAAAAACTAAACCTACACTTATAAGCATCGTTAAAAAAACAAACGACCCCCCCCCAAACTTCTGTTGTTTCTAATAGATTTCCATACAGTGAAACATTTTTTTAATTCAAAAATTTAAATCCTTAGCCAAAGACTCTGAGTAGTGCTTATATAAGTTGTAATTTAGAAAAAAAGAAAAAAAAAGTATTTTATAGTTATTTGCCCTAAGAATTACTAAGTGGTTTAGGAATTGGGAGTCAAGAGATGGAAATTCTAATTCTGCCTCAGACATTTGTTTAGCCAGAGCTCATTATTCTTTTCTTATCTACAAAATGGAGTCATTTATACATGTCTTTTCTATTTTCACATGATTTCTCTATGGAAAGTATTTCCTAAACCTTTTTAAAGGGCTATTTAAATGTATCACTATGATTTTATCTTTTTTGGGTTTTTTTGGTCTAGACCTGAGTTTATAAGTATAAGGAACTCCCAGTGTATGCAATCCTAGTGTATAAATTCTCTCTATGAATGTTGATCAGCAATTGTTTGCAATTTATAGTCACTTAGAGCTATTTGGGATGCTGATAGGTTAAATGACTTTCCTGTGGTCAAAAGGAAGTATGTGGCAAAGGTAGAACTTGAATCTTGGTCTTCCTGACTCCAAGGTAGATTCTCTATTAAGTTATCCTTCCTCTCATTATTATTATGACCATTTATTTATAGGTGTAGAAAACTTAACAAGATGAGGCCTATTATATTATTCCTCATTTTTAATGAGGATTGGCAATGAGATTGCCTAAGTCTCTAGTCAGTGACATTTTCACCAAGAAATATGCTAGGAGAGACTAATATTGTACAATCTTCTATAAAGAGGCTTACATCAAGTTCAGTCGGTTAAATATAATTAATTGGATCTTGGCCGTCTCTAGGTCATATTGGGAAGTATCTGAAGTTGGTGTTTCAGTCTCTGCCTACCTGGAACCCTATGTTACTTTCTTTCATTACCTCTTTGTATTTTGTATCCTATATATGGGATACAATATAAAGCCTCAGTCTCTGAGATTCACTTCCCAAACAGCTGGTAACAGTTCTAAGTATCACTTGTCTTAGAGGCTTCTTGAAGAAGAAAAAGCCTCTTATTATCTCTTCAGAATGGATGCCCCCTCCACCGTAGCAGATCTCACCACATACTCCTCCACACTTAATCAAGCCATATAATTTTGGTCCATGTTTTCCCTTTTCTATAAAGTAATGATTTCCAAAATGGGTATGTTTATCTACACATGTATGTATATATATACACATATGTAGATAAATACACATAACACATATCTTTTTTTAATACTAAGATTTTATTAATTTCAGTCCAGTGTATAATTCTCAACTAGATATTGTGTTTTAACTTTGTTTCAAAGTGATGATTTTTTTAATATTTTTTTTTTTTTTTTTTTTGCTTTCCAGATGACTATTTTGACTGGCTACTAATTCTCTGGGTTTTCCCATTACATTTCTTTTAACATTGGCTAGCTTTGCTGGCTCAGTCTTTTTTAAAATTATTATTATTAAAACTTTTTATTTGCAAAACATATGTATGGGTAATTCTTCAACATTAACCCTTACAAAGCTTTCTGTTACAAATTTCCCCCCCTACTCCCCACCCCTCCCCTAGATGGCAGGATATCCATTACATGTTAATTATGTTAAAATACTTGACAAATCGAATATATGTATACATATTTCCACACTTATCATTTTTGTGCAAGAAAAATCGTATCTACAAAAAAGAAAAATCAGAGAAAGGAAACACAATGCAAGCAAACATCAATAGAGAGCATGAAAATGTTATGCTGTGGTCCACATAACACATCTTATAACACACAGATACATACAAGTATATATACATATGTGTGTATATATGTAGAATAAGAGTATATGATATGATCCATAGTGGGGTAGGAAAATATTTCTATTGATTTAAAAAATTAAAACATATATATATATATGTATATAAATGAAACTTTACTAATAGTTAATAATGTAGATCGACAGTAGAACTCTCATTGGCCCTGATACGTCATGCAGCAACCACATGACACGAAGCTGCGGAAAATTGGTAGAAGTGAAGTTTAACATTGCGATTTCTCAACAGGACTGAGCACGTTCAGAAGCAGGGGCAAGTTTGAGCTATAAGCAGGAAGCCTTCTGTACAATGCTGATGCCCTATGCACAGTTACAACCTCTCATTCATCTCTACTTTACCCCAGGCCCTCTTCCTAGACAAAGAGAGCCTTTCTTTCTCCACATACTCTTGATTCCATACCATTCCCTCCTCCCATTTTTCTCCTGCACAGTTATACAGAGTACAATGCTGTAAGGTTTCTTACTGCTTTCCCCACCCCCTTTCCAGGCCCTTAACCCATCGGCCCCAGGTGGGAGAAAAGGAAGTAGAATACTTTCGAGGTGGGGGTGGGAAGTGGTGGCAGAGTAGAGTTCTGTGAGCTTGGAGGTAAGATCTCCATTCAAATTCTGCTTCATACACTTACTGCAGCCAATCCGACATTTCACTAGCCCCGCCCGCGCCAACTAGAGGTTTTTTGCTAAAATCCATTGGCTCCCTCTACCTAGGCACCTAAACAAGCAGTCCGATCGACCTATTGCACGGGCTGGGTGTTGCTTTTGTTTCCTCGGCCCCTCTCCGGATTGCCTTCTCTTTCCTCTACTCCTAGAGTCCTGCTCATGTAGTTCGGAGAGGGAAACGAAGAGCAGGCGTTTTTTCAAGCAGTCCCTGTGTCCCCTTGCAAGTTAAGTCCAGGCCTAGAAAAAAGCCTCGTTACCAACGTGCGCGGGGTAGTCGTACAACATCCCAACTCTGAACGCCCCGCTACTCTATCTGCCAAACCTGATTGGCCGGACTGAGGCAGAGCGATCGCCCATCTCTCCAACCGTAGGTAGATTTTGCGCGGCGTCCTCCGTCCCCGCCCCTTGGGCCGCCTGCAGTAACTACACAGCCCCTCGGATTGGGCGAACCTGAGCTGGGGTCCGCAGCCCCTACGTGTAGCGTGTAGCGCCGCAGCTGTTCTACTTCTAGCTTGGCTACGTAGGTAACAGCCATCGTGCGGTGGTGGCTGTAGCCTGGCTCCTTGGCGTGCCCAGCGTGCGGGTCCTCCTTATTGTCTCTAGCTCCCTTTGCAAAGATACATACAGTCCAGGAGAATTGCAGGTGAGTGCTGGCGGGCGAGGTGGAGCACGCGAGTCTAGAAAGGCAAGGAAGAAAAATAGAAGGAATGCTGTAATTATTCGTATGATCTCATTTTCAGCATTAAGCGAGGGTTTTTTTTTTTTTTTTTTCTTTTCAGGTCTCAGTTCTCTATCGTTTAGATTTTACTCGATTTTGTTTTAATTTTCCTACTATTTACAGGGGTGTGTGTGTGTAAGTGTAAGTGTAAGGCGGGGAGAGAAGAGATGAAATCAGTAGAGTTAATATGAATGGCTTTGCAAACTGCGAGGAGAAAAAAAGAAGAGTGGAGATTTTGCAAAAGCAGAGGCGAATGAGAGTCTTGGTGTTGGGACAAGACATTGATGCAGCCGGTTGGCAAAGAGGGTTACATTGTCAGTCAGTGCTCATCCGTCATTGTAATCTTACTTTGAGAGGACGTGTATCTGTGCCTAGTGGAAATCTCTGGCTGACTTAAGGACCTCAGGCCGTGCGTTTTAGAAGAGGCAGTCTTCTCCGGCCCCTTATCTCCATTTCCCTGCGGTGCACAGGCATGATGCCACTTCCTTGCGTCTTGCTAATAAATAATTTTCACAATGGGTTTTAGCTGGTAAGTTTGGCCTCAGAGGGAAGGAAGAGTGAAATCCTGTCTGCCTAGTAATGGGTTAGCTAGAGAAAGGAGCTCGTGAATGAGGATTTACTATGCTTCTATCTTGCCTGATCTCCTGGGCTCTTCTTAACTGACGCCGGAGACAATGAGTTGTCATCAGGGGCTCTAGCTTCCAAGGCGCTGGGCACTTAAAGAGTGCTGTGCGCCCTCTGGGTTGTGAAGCAGGATGTTTGCAATTACGGTTTTTACAATTCTGGCTTTTCTTCCCTACCAACTCCCCCCCCCCCCCAATATTGTGCCATTATCCCCTATATGCCACTTTCCGTCTGAGCTGGGCCTGCTTTTGTTTACAGACTTCATCATTGGGTGAGAGCTTGCTACTCCTGGAATCTGCTTGACTCTTTCCTTTTGAGTGGTTGGTAAATGGGTGGGCGATGCCTTATAGACTGTCAGGTGACTTTCCTTGGGCTCTTTTTCAGAGATGATGATTGCAGTTCAATGTATTCCTTAATTCCATTTCCCCTTCTTGTGTTTGTGCTTTGATGAGCAGTGCTTCTAGTAAGCGGTGATATGTCTGTGAATCTTCTTCATTGGAGTATAGGGGATACTGATTGACTAGAACTGTAGGATTCAGCAGTGCAGATTTCAACAACAGAGGGCCCACCATGCTGAAAAGCTTGGGCGAGGAGAGAGGCAGGCATCAAAGCTGAGAAACTGATGTAATCTATCAGCCATGACTTTACCATGTCCTTTCCTCTACCCCCTCATATCTTGAGTTAAGTGATTGTTTCTAACCATCCCTCCCCTCCCCTTTTAAATGGCTCTGTGGTATTTTTGCCTTTAACATCTCATGTTCTGTTTGGGCTTATGTTTAGGTGTTTAATATTACATGCATGCTCACAAATGTAGCATTTCTTTTTCTGGTTTGTATTTCAGTTAGCCTAAGCCTTTATTTAGTTTGCTGTGCTGTATTTGATATCAGAGAAAGTTGTTTGGCATATTGAAGATGTAGAACCTTCCAACTACTTCATCTTGTGTAGTTGCTGTGTGGGCAAAATGACAAATGCTAACACACACATATATGTATATATACACACACATATACATATATATATACACACATATATATGTATACACAAATGTTAAACATGAAGGATAAACATCTATGGGATTATGCAATTATCTTTGAGAAAAACAATTTATCAAAAGATGATGAATAAATGAGTCACGGAAGAAGATACCTTTACTGAATAAGTTAAAAACAGAGTTGAATGGAAAAAATAAAGCTTGAGTAGAAGACTGCTCTTTAAGCTTAAACTGATATAACACTCCACCTCCATCAAAAATCAGCCAGTGATTCTCTACCACAAATACAGATTGTTCAGGTATATTGAATGATTGCCTCTTTTGTATTGTAGGATCCTCTGTTTAGAATTGGAAGAACATCAGAAGCCATGTAGTTCAATATAAGAGTTAATGATTTTATTGCTGTCTTATGTTTTTTTTTACATTATCATAGTTATTCTCAAAATCCCTCTCTTCCAGAGAGCCATATAACAAACAGTATTTTTTAAAAAGAAAGAAAATCAGCACAATTGATTGATGTTGAAAAAGTCTTAAAACATTTGCAGTATATTGAAAAAGTCTGAAAACATGCACAGAATATAACAACTGTGAATCTCTCATCTCCACAAAGGGGTGGGTTGGAGGTCTTCTCTCTTATTCCAGTCCTGCTTGATTTTCATAATTATATCTATTAATTGTCTCAGTGATTATTTTTGCTAATTCCCTAGGATTTTTCAAGTATAGTTGTTGCTTTTTCAATATTTCTTTGCTTTGTGGAAATATAATAATAATCTGTGATACATGAAATTCTTTTAATACAACCCTTATGACCTTTTCCAGTGAAAAAAATCTCTCTAACTTGGTTGTTCTTCTGTAAGAAAGTATCCTGAAAATATTCATCAACATCATGTCTTAGCATCTCAGAGTAGACTGATTATTTCTGTCTGATTTATTGTGCTACCTGTGATTATAAGGCTAATAATTATTTAAAATTTTTTTTAAAATACTAATGGTGGTGGAGTTAATCACTTTTAGCATGAAGAAACAATTCTGGGACTTTTCAGACCATACTTAGGGAATTCTCTGCTATGTGTAGGTATTGAAGGACAGTTTTATTTGTTTGCTTCCTTTTGGAGAAAGTTTGAGAACTAGATTTAAAAGGAAGTATATGGTTAGGAGATGTTAGTTCATATTTAACTGCACTTTAATGTTCATCTAAAGGGAACTTGGAGAGACTTTATTCTTTCAGGATTACCCCATTTCCCCCATCCCTTTTGAAATAATGTTAAAACTGCTTTGATCTTTCTCCTTTCCTGTCTCAAATAACATGATCATAGTATGATCAGGAAATCCAGAAACACGTGATAATAGGTTTAGAGCTGAGAGGGATGGTAGAGGTCATTGAGTCTTAAAACCTTTATTTTACACATAAGGAAACTGAGGCATAAAAAGATTGTGACTTGGTTAAGGTAACACAGTTATAAGGTGTCAAAGGTGGAATTTGAGGTCATATTCCTGAGTCCAAGTCTTATTCCCTGTCTATTACATCCTACTCCTAACTCATTTTTTCCTATTGCTTTTATTCATTCTAGATACAGATTTCTAAGTGGGATGGAGTAGGCTAAGTAAATTTCAGTACAGGCGTTATTGAATACTCTTTGCATGATAACCTTAAGGACCTGGCAATTTTTTATTTAAAGTAAATTTGTAAATTGTTAGAGTGGGAGAGAAACTTTACATCCTTTTCATTTTTATGGAGAGGAACTATTGTCAGAATAGATCAAATCATTTGTCCAAGGTCACATTACCATTTAGTGATAGAACTAAGGCTGGAATTTAGGTGTTAGGATTCCTAAATGAGTGAGCTTCCAACTACATAGGATTAATCCTGGAGTGGTATGTGAACGGTTAATGAATGGCACTGTTAAGAACAGACTACATATAAAATCCATATAGCTGTTTTGTTAATAATGATACTAAATCAGTGGGATTGTGACAAAGTAGGGGAGGAGCTACTGGGAAAGGAAAAAAGGTAAGTTTAGTTTTAGACTTTTAATAATGCCTCCATTAAAGATCTCTAATTTAGTGGCATGGGAAACTTTGGGTTTGCTAGTCAAATTATAGTACATACAGTTCTGTTAGAAACTATCAAACCTGAAAGGCTTTAAGTATATTGTTTGTCTGCTGAGAAAAAGGCTAGGTGGGTTTGAAAAGGTTGGCTACAGGGCAGTGAATTTTTTAAGTCATTACAATTCCTGAACGCTATATATTAAATTACTGAGGGCTTCTGATGCTTGTTTGTCAAAGGATAAAATTGCAAATTCTTGAAATAATAATAACTGTATAGTATTAAGACTTGAAAAAGTGTGGAATGTAGACATTTGAAAGGGGTTAATCCCAGCTCTACCTTGTCTAGTTATTTAGGCTCTCACAACTGAAATGTTATTTCATTTTAAAGATTTAAACTATATAATCTCAGATTTTTATATTGGTACAGTTGCACCTATCCAAACCCCCAAACTCAGTACCCCAAATTTACATAGTAGCAGAATATTAGATTTGAAATATCTTAGTATGGTAGTTTCCATTTTCTTTTTCAGATCAAATGTCAGAGTCTCATTTCTTCTTTCATTGTTATGGTAGTATAAAGGTTGACATTGTGATCTTTGGGGGTGAGGAGTCTTTAAAAAATGGTGTTTTTTT
>JAJPUD010000341.1:688950-742663 GCA_023553655.1 Myrmecobius fasciatus | reverse complement strand
TTGTGTGAGATAGATCTTTTTGGATGTTCGGTGAAATCAGTGGACCTCTTCTCGGCAAATGTTTTTATTTTTTCAAAATAAGTTTTTATTGTCTGTTGGCTGTTGCTGTTGTTATTTTACATAACTGTAGTTTTCTCCAGGATCCTTCCCACTTTTTCTCCCAGGAAACCATTTCATATAACAAGCAGTATTTTTTTAAGGATTAAAAAAAGAAGAGAAAATATTAGCATAACTGATCAATACATCGAAAAATTCTGAAAATTATGCAATGTATGCCACTTATGGACCTCCCACCTCTGCAAAGAAATGAGAATGGGGTGTCTTCTCAAATCTCTTCTTTCAAGTTGTGTGCATTCTTTATAATTTCACAACATTCACTTTTTATTTTTTTTGGCAGGGTGGTGATAGTTTTGTTTACATTGCACTTTATTATTTTCTTGGTTCTGCTTACTTTGATCTTCATCAATTCATGTTGATCTTTTGTTCCTTCTTTGTATTCATCATGTTTATTATTTCTTATAGTTAAAAATGTCCCATTACATTCATGTAACACAATTTATTTAGCCATTCTTAAATCTATAGGCATCTATGTTGTTTCCAGTTCTTTGCTGTTACAAAAATTGCTGCTATAAATGTTTTTGTATTCATGGCAGCTTTGTTCTTATATTAGAGATTTTTTTGAGAAGTGGGTAAAAGACTAGAAATGGGATCTCTGATTTGAAAGGTATGGATAGTTTAGTCACCTTTCTCTCCTCCCCCATTTCTAAATTGCTTTCCTAAATGGTTATGCTGATTTCCATTTCTACCAACAGAGTACTCATAAGCCAGTATTTCCATACCCCCTTCAACTTTGATATTTCCATCTTTTATCAACTTTGCCAATTTGCTAAATGTGAGATGCAACCTCAAGTTTGTTTTGATTTGCATTACACTGATTCTTACTGATTTAGAGCACTCTTGTGTAGTTGTTAGTAGTCTGCAGTTTTTTTGAGAATTGTTGATATCTTTTGATATTGGGAATCACTTTTGGTCATAATAATAGCTAGCATTTATATAGCATCTCTTATGTAATTTGTACTTTACACATATTATCTCATTTAATCCTCACAACAACTCTGGGAGGTAGATGCTATTATTTTCTCCATTTTTACAGTTGGAAAAAGTAATGCAAACAGAGGTAAAAAGACTTGCTTAAGGTGACATAGCTAAAGAAGTGACTGGCTAAATTTGAACTACAGTCTTTCTGTCTCTAGATCTAGCACTCTATCCACTGTGTCATCTAGATGTAATACACACACATACAGAATCCATATAAATATGCACATTTGTGTATATTTGCCTCACATAAATGTATATATTTACATATATGTAAACACATATATGTAATACATCTGTTAATTATTTATGTAGCTTAAATAGCAAACTGTTTTTTTTTAATTAAAACTTTTTATTTGCAAAACATATGTATGGGTAATTCTTCAACATTGACCCTTACAAAGCTTTCCGTTGTAAAATTTTCCCCCCTAGTCCCCACCTCTCCCCTAGATGGCAGGAAATGCACTACATGTTAATTCTGTTAAAATACTTTTAAATTGAATATATGTATACATATTTCCACATTTATTGTTGTGCAAGAAAAATCGTATCTACAAGAAAAGAAAATCAGAGAAAGGAAACGCAATGCAAGCAAACATCAACAGAGAGCATGAAAATGTTATGTTGTGGTCCACGTTTCATATCCCTTTCTCTAGGTGTATATGGCTTTCTTCACTGAACAATTGGAACTGGTTTGAAACATTTCATTGTTGAAGAGAGCCACGTCCATCAGAATTGATCATCATATAGTATTGTTGTTGCCGTGTATAATGATCTCCTGATTCTGCTCATTTCATTCAGCATCAGCTCATGCAAGTCTCTCCAGGTCTCTCTGAAATCATCCTGCTGGTCGTTTCTTACAGAACAATAATATTCCATAACATTCATATACCATAATTTGTTCAGCCATTCTCCAATTGATGGGCATTCATTCAGTTTTCAGTTTCTAGCCACTACAAAAAGGGCTGCCACAAACATTTTTGCACATGTGGGACCCTTTCCCTCCTTTAAGATCTCTTTGGGATGTAAGCCCAATAGAAACACTGCTGGGTGAAAGGGTATGCACAGTTTGATAACTTTTTGAGCATAGTTTCAAATTGCTCTCCAGAATGGCTGGATTCGTTCACAGTTCCACCAACAATGCATCAGTGTCCCAGTTTTCCCACATCCCCGCCAACATTTGTCTTTATTATTTCCTGTCATTTTAGCCAATCTGACAGGTGTGTAGTGGTACCTCAGAGTTGTCTTAATTTGCATTTCTCTGATCAGTAGTGATTTGGAGCACCTTTTCATATGACTAGAAATAGTTTTAATTTCATCATCTGAAAATTGTCTGTTCATATCCTTTGACCATTTATCGATTGGAGAGTGGCTTGAATTCTTATAAATATGAGACAATTCTCTATATATTTCAGAAATGAAGCCTTTATCAGAACTCTTAAATGTAAAGATGATTTCCTAATTTATTGCTTCCCTCCTAATCTTGTCTGCATTAGTTTTATTTGTACAGAAACTTTTTAACTTAATATAGTCAAAATTATCTATCTGGTGTTCAATTAAGAGTTCCAGTTCTTCTTTGGACATAAATTTATTCCATCTCCACAGCTCTGAGAGGTAAACTATCCTATGTTCCTCTAATTTGCTTATAATGTCACTTTTTATATCCAAATCATGAACCCATTTAGATCTTATCTTGGTATGTGGTGTTAGGTGTGGGTCAAGCCCTAATTTCTTCCACACTAGTTTCCAATTTTCCCAGCAGTTTTTGTTGAATGGTGAGCACTTATCCCAAAAGTTGGGGTTTTTGGGTTTATTAAACACTAAATAATAGCAAACTGTTTTTAAAGAAATTTGATAAAAAGATTCCCCTTCTCCCCCCAATTCCACTGTTTCCTTTTTTAATCTGGCTTCATTAATTTTGTTTGTCCAGCAGCTTTTCAATTTAATATAATAAAAGTTATCTATTTTAATCTAATTTAATTGATTAAATTTTAATTTAATTTCTCTATCTCTTGTTTGGTTAAGAAAAATAAGGAAATTACTACTATCTATAACTTAGAAAAGTATATAATATTTCTTTTCTAGTTTCTTATATTATGGTTCTGAATATGCATATCATGTATTCATTCTGAATGTATTGTGGAATACATTGTAAAAGTATTGGGCCAAAACTAAGACTTTTTTCTAGTTTTTCCAATAGTTTTTTTTTTATCAAATACAGTGATCTTTCCCAAATTTATATTTTGTGGTTCATCAAACATTGAGTTTCATATTGATATTAGTTTGTTGTATATGTAGAACAATGTAGTTTTCTTGTTTATCCTGTTTTTATGTTATAAATGTATGTTTTTGTTTTATCTGATGTCATGATTTTAATTCCTGCTTTTTTGGAGTGACTGGATGCAGAGCAAGTTTTTTTTTTTTTTTTTTTCCCAGTTCTTCAGTTTTGCTCTATGTTTTTAGTTTTGAGGTGTATGTCTCCAAAGCAACAGTTTATGGGGTTTTGTTTTCTTACTCAATATTTTTTGTTCGTTTGGATTGCTTAAATCATTCACATTTAAAGCATTCACTTTTAAAATTATGAGGTTTAGGTTAATATTCTCCTCCATTTGTCTCTAATTTTTTTTATACTGAATTAGCATTTTTTCTTCTTCCTCTGTAAACACTATTTCTTCAATTATTTTAATCTACTTTAAGTTGCTATTCCAAGCAGCTTTCTTTTCCTCATCTTGAAGGCCCCCTCCCCTTAATTTGCTGCTACTTTTCTTAGTTTTATTTTCTTAGTTTTGCTTATTACTTCCTTCTTTCTTCCATTTATTCCATTCCATTCTGCATGTTAAAAAAAGTAGTTTTCCAGTGAAATAACATTTCTTTTCCTCTTCAACTTGTTTTCATTGTATTTAAATTAAATCTTTTTCTTTTTCTCAAAAAAGATTTTTTAACCTTATCAACCTAATCTTCATTAGTTGTCTTCACTTTCTCTTTTCTACATTTTTATTCTTTGATTTATGGCCTTTATGCTTATTAAGTCTTTTAGTTCCTTAATTCCTCATATGATTAAAGCTTCTAAAGTATGTATTTTGTGTTCCTTTTAAACACTTGAGGTGTTGTTATTGCCCTGTAGATCTTATTTCCAGCTGTCTTTTTCTGTTGTGCCTTATTCTTAGAAATACTAATTCCTGCAGGTGATAGAGAGAATGCTGTCCCAAAATAGGAACTTTCCTTTATCCCCTGATTGTGCAATTCATTATTAACCTTCAACTGCCCTCTGGTCATTTCCCTCCATTTGTCATGAAATCTTTTTCTTAGTTCCCTGCCTTTCCACTCACCTGAATGTCATTTGCCTCAGGAGCTGTGATTCCCCTTCACATGAGGCAGGATAAGTAATCTAAGGACAAAATCCCTGCAGATTATACTCATGGTATAGTCCCCATCCTTCTTCCCCCATAGGAACATTCATCAGAGATACCTCTTGCCAGTACTGAAACATGATTTCCTCTTTTCTTTCAGTATTTCAGTCCCTCCCTTTGCCTCCTCACCTACTCTCCCATAGGCTGTATTCTTAATGAGAGACTTTAGCAATTATTTCCCCTTCATTGTTAACCTTTGACTTTGAATCACCTCATTGTTGAAAAGAGCCATAATCATGATGATAGTTTGTATAATATTCTCTTGTTTCTGCTCACTTCACTTTGCATCAGTTTATGTAAGTCTTTCCAGGTTTTTCTGAAATCAACCTGCTCATTATTTCTTATGGAACAGTAATGTTCCATTACATTCATATGTCATAATTTATTCAGTCATTCCTCAACTAATGGGCATTCATTTAATTTTCAGTTCCTTGCCACTACAAAAGTGGTTGCTACAAACACTTTTGTACACATGGGCCCTTTTCTCTTTTTTATGCTCTCTTTGAGATACAGACCCAGTAGAGACATTGCTTGATCAAAGGGTTTGCATAGTTTTATGATAATCCTTTAGGTATAGTTCCAAATTATTATTATTATTATTATTTTTGCTGAGGCAATTGGGGTTAAGTGACTTGCCCAGGGTCACACAGCTAGGACACGTGAAGTGTTTGAGACCATATTTGAACTCAGGTCCTCCTGACTTCAGGGCTGGTGCTCTATCCACTGCGCCCCTTAGTTCCAAATTATTGAGCTCCATTTCTATTTAGAAGACTGTATTGGGAGCAAGTGGAATAAGTATTTATATAGGGTCTACTATGTGGCAGGCAGTGTACTAGCTGATTTTTTCCAAGTATAATCTTGTTCCTCACTATAGTCTTTTGAGGAAGGGAGTTATTGATCCTCATTTCACAGTTAAGGAAACCGAAACAAATAGAAATTAAGTAAGTGACTTGCACAGGGTCAGTGTCTGAGTCTGAAATTGAACTCGGGTCTTCCTGACTTTTGGAGCGATGTGATGCATAACAATTTTTTTCCTAATTCTTCAGTTTTGCTCTATGTGTTTTTGGTTTTGAGATGTATGTCTTCCAAGCAATAGTTCATGGGTTTTTGTTTTCTTAACCAATATTTTTTGTTCTTTTGGATTGCTTAAATTATTCACATTTAAAGCATTCACTTTACTATTGGACCACTAGTTGGACCACATTATTCTAGTCCCTCCTATGGTTTCTGATTGGTGTAGTATAGTCTTGTGTTATTTAAATTTCCTTTCCTTTTATTTGAAGAATTTAATTTTATTTCTCCTTGATGATTTATTTTTAACATTGGACAAACTATTTAATTTAACTTTTTTGTTTTGTTTTGTTTTGTTTTTTTGCTGAGGCAATTGGGGTTAAGTGACCTTGCCCAGGGTCACACAGCTAGGAAATGTTAAGTGTCTGAGACCAGATTTGAACTCAGGTCCTCCTGACTTCAGGACTGGTGCTCTATCCACTGCGACACCTAGCTGCCCCTAATTTAACTTTTACAGGATTGAAATTTGCAAATTTCAATCCTGTAAAAGTTAAATTAAATAGCTGCCAGTATACAGCTCCCCCTCCCCCCTTTTGGAGGAGATCTTTGGATTCTTTCAACTGACACCTTGTTGTCTGTTTTCAGAAGATCTAGGTAGTTTTCTTGTATTATTTCTTGCATTATGGGGTTCCTATTTTTTTAATTTGTTGTGTTTTTCTGGGTGATGAATAACAAATTTATCTACACATTTTGTTTTCAAGATCAATTTTGCTTTTGTGTAGAGATCATGTTTTCTTTTATTGTTAATGCTTTTTGCTTCTCTTCTTCCAGATTATCCTTTACTTCTATGTACTTGCATTTCCAGTCTAGTGTTCTCTCATTTGTTTCTTTGATGCTTGTCATAGGGGATTCAGATTTTTCAGTTTTGCCAATTATTTCTGCTGTGCCTTTCACAATTCTGATTTCTTTTTTTAAAAAAAGCACTCAGGGAACATTTTGATGCAGTTCTATGCTTTCTTGAGAACCTCTGCTTCATTTGGTGTTGGTTTATACATACACACACACACACACACAGAGGGAGAGGGAGAGGGAGAAAGAGATATCTCTATATATATTTGCTCTGTGTGTGGGACAGTAGCAACCACAAAAACAATCAGAGACTCTCAAAGTAAGAAAAAGAAAAAAGAGATTTATTACAATATTGTGAGAAAGGGCAACTTCTAGCAGACAAGGTGTCAGTAGAGGAGTGCAAAGTACAAACTGCAAAACACAAAATTAAATAGACCAGAAGCCCTCCTCAGCCTACTCCAACCACTCCCCCCCTTTTCTCCCTTTGCCTGGGAGAGCCCAGGTTTACTCTCTAAACTCGGAAGTCTATCCCAGAAACCAAAGAATATTGCTAAATAACCAACTCAATTTAAATTTCCCTAGAGAAAGAACTGTTATACAGATATTCTTGGATGAGAGTATTCTATTACCTGAATTCCCAAATCCATCATCTCCTTTAAAAGAAGTACTTAAATGCTAATTAAGAGAGGTGGTGGTGAGGAACTGGAGAGGGAATATTCATCTAAGACAACCAGAACACCTGCAGCTTTTTAGCTATAACTCGGCTTATTTTTGCAATATTCTCACGAGAGGTCTTCACTCAGTTCATCCCATATACTCTATTTATTCATATTTGTCTGAACTCATGTGCCAGCCAGATCAAACTTCTGCCTTTTGGTTCTATGGCATTGGGAGGAGAGGGTGCCAGAATTGAATCTTGTTGCAAGCCCATGCCTCAGCTTGTGTAGCTCTGGTGGATGGTGGGGAAAGGGTGCTGAGTAAGTGCATTCAAGATTATCATTCTCTGCTATTAGTTTATCAGATTGTCATTAGAGTTCGGATTTCATAAACTATGAAGAGAACTGAAATTACTTTTTCTCTTGTGTATAATCTTGTCTTGGAGAGATTTGATAGGTGATGAGGATTGGGAAAATGTTTGCCTCTCCATCTTGTTGGTCATAGGACTTTTGAACCTTTGTTCTAGGGATTCATTAGCTTGCTGTTTAAACTTTTTCTGCAATTCCCTAATTTCTTGATGGTCCCCTCAGGTTCCAGGGAGGTTATCTCTTGGGAAGTTTTATGTCTGCATAAACTGGAAGCTTTTTTCCCATTTGTGCTGATTCTTAAACTCTATCTTCACTCTTGTTTCTGGTTTGTCTTTAGAGTCTCCATCTTAACAGGGTTCAATGTGTTCTCTTTTGAAGCTTCTGGATGAGATATCAGACTTCCCATTTATCAGTCCTTCTATCCTTTGGCATTGCAATATTCATCTTTATTAATACTAGTTCCAAATGTTGCTTTTTTGCCTCCAAGCATCCTTAAAAATTGTGTGTGGTATTCACCTTTCACATGAGTTACTCAATATACAAGCATGATTTATCTTTGTTTTCGTTATGTTAGGTGATCCAGCTTTTCAGTGGTATTTAATGTTGCTCTTTTATTAAAAAGCAAAACAAAACATTTCTTTGACAAACTCCATAGAGAGTAAAATAGGAGATTCTTTCTTACTTTGGACAGCATCATGGGCACAATACCAGGATCTTGTATCTGGCCTTTTCTTTCACATCACTCTTATCCTACATTAACAATGAATTTAATCTCAGAGTTACTAAAGACAACTCCTGCTAATGAACACCAAATAGAATTAGGATGAGTCTAGTTCAGCTAGTTGAGTGATTCAGGTTTGGGATTAGAATGCAGTGAGACACTCAAGGATTATAAAATGCAATGAAAACAACTTGACTAGTGTTGAGTTGAAAAAGGATACAATTCATAATTAAATTCAAACAAAATTCTACTTCCCTCTACTTCTACATTTCCCACAGCCACACAGGCTACAGTTGATCAGCAAAGCAACCTCAAGTGGCAGTAGTTTTCCTAAAATACCTGGAGCAACAGTTCCACAAAGACTGGGCATTTTATGCCCCAGGGAACCAATGTGAAGCTTTTTGCTTACTTGATCCCTTGTTCCATCTTCTCATGTTTCTGCAAGGACAGCCAAAAAAGTGATTTCACTTTTTAAAAATTTTCAGCTTCTTATCTACTGGTTTCCCTTTTACCCATAAATATATTCATGTTTCTCCTCCTTTTAAAATAACTATCATTTGGACCTACTATTCCCTTAAGCAAGACTCTTTCCTAGCCAAATTCTAAGAGGGGAGGAAAGAAGGAATAAGTTGTCTATACTAATTTTTTCTATTTTATTTTTTTTCATGACTTGCTACTCTACACTTTGAAACCTGGATTCTTTCTCTCTTTCAATTCTAAGATCGCCAGTGATTCTTCTCTTGCTAAATCCAAATGAGTTTTTTCAATCCTTGTAGCATTTGATATTAACTACTTCTTTTTTCCAGATACTTCCTCTTCCCTGTTTCTGTGACAGGCTCTCCCATTCTTCTAGTTTCCTGGGTTTGTAACTTGGACATTCTCTTGGATTCTTTAGTCACTCTGATGCAGGCCTAGAGCCAACTGGTCTTGGCTCAGGAGAGTCACTTGTTGAATTTTCAATGTGATGATTTACACTGAAAATCAGAAAATGGTAAACATCAGGATTTGATTTATTGTTTTGTTTATTGGCTGGATTTTAAAAAGTGATGGAGAAAATATTAATGCAGATTGAATTTAAAAGCAAGTTGTATGCACATTTTATTTTGGAGAGTCAGTTTAAAAAGTAATTATTTTAAAAATTCTTTCCTTTTAAAATTTTGAGTTCCATATTCTCTCCCTTCTTCCAGCTGCTCTTCCACCCACTGAGAAGGCAGTCAATATATCAGTTATACATGTGAAATCATGCAAAACATATGTCTGTGTTAGCAATATTAAAAAGGTAAAAAAAAAAAATCTTGTTTTTGCCTGCATTCAGTCTCTATAGTTCTTTCCCTGGATGCAGATGGCATTTTCCAGATGATAAAATTCATAGGAGTTATATGTATCGGCTTTCCATATAAGAATATAAACAGGTTGTTTATTGAGTCTTTTATGATTGATTATTTTTTCATATTTTCCTTTTTATGCTTCTCTTAAGTCTTGTCTTTGAATATCAGATTTTTCTATTCAGCTCTAATTTTTTATTAGGAATTCTTAAAATGGGGGCAGCTAGGTGGCACAGTAGGTAGAGTGCCAGCCCTGAAGTCAGTTCAAATCTGGTCTCAGACACTTAACACTTCCTAGCTGTGTGAGCCTGGGCAATTAACCCCAATTGCCTCAGGGAAAAAAACCCACCAAGGAATTCTTATAATTCTTTTATTTCATTAACTATCCATTACCCATTGAAATATTACACTCAGTTTTGCTGGGTAGATTGTTCTTGGTTGTAATCCTAATTATTTTGCCTTCTGGAAGATATTTCAAACCTTCCATTCTTTTAATGTGAAAGGCATTAAATCTTGTATAATACTGACATGATATTTGAAATATTTTCTTCTTGACCTAGAAGCTCTAGAATCTAATTATAATATTCCTGAGAGTTATCTTTTTCAGGAGGCAATTAATGATCTCTCAATTTTTATTTTACCCTCTGGATTTAAGATATCAGGAAAGTTTTTCTTTATAGTTTCTAGGAATATCATGTCTGGGCTCTTTCTTAGGTCATGATTGTCAGGTAGTTCAGTAATTCTTAAATTATCCCTTCTGGATCTAATATCCAGGTCAATTGTTTTTCTGGTAAGATAAATTGCATTTTCTTCTATTTTTTTTTCATCCTTTTTACTTTGTTTTGCTTTGTTTCTTGATGTATTGGAATCATTAACTTTGATTTATCCAATAGTAATTTTTAAGAAATTAATTTCTAAAGTGACATTTTGTACCTCTTTTTGTATTTGGCCAATTCTTTTTGAGGAATTCTTTTTTTTAGTGTGTTTTTGTGCCCTTTTACTGTTTGGCCAATTTTGTTTTGTAATGTGTTATTGTCTTCATTTTTTGTGTGTGTTTCTTTTACCAAGCTATTGAGTCTCTTTTCATAATTTTCTTTCATTGCTCTCATTTCTTTCCCCAGTTTTTCTTCTGTCACTCATATCTTTTTTTTTAACTCTTCCAGGAATTCTTGTTGGGCTTGGGTCCAATTTGTATTTTTTAAAAAGAGCTGTTTTTACATAGTTGTCTTCTTGTGAGTTTGTTTTTGTCTTCCCTGACACTATAGTAGTTTTTTTTTTTTTGTGGTCAAATTACTAATTTTTTGGGGGGGTTGTTTTTTCAACCTATTTCTGGACTTTGAATTTTATCTTAAAGTTAGACTCTGCTCACCTGGGGTTGGGCCTGAAGTCAGAAGACTTATCTTTTTGAGTTCAAATCTGGCTTCAGACACTTATTTGGGCAGGCTACTTGATCCTGTTTATCCTACCTTCCTCATCTGTAAAATGAACTGGAAAAGATATGGCAAATGACTCCAATATCTCTGCCGAGAAAACCCTAATAAGTGGGGTCATGAAAGGATTAGACATGAGAGGGTAAGTAGGGCAGAAGCTCAGAATCCCCAAATATATTAGGGTTCCAGTACTCTCCCTGTATGGCCATCAGATGTTGGGGAATGAGGGTTGAACCCCCAAATTATATTGAGGTTGGTGTTGTGAGATATCTCAAAAGAATTTGTAGGCTTAGGCCATCTCCAAATTAAGAGGCAAAGATTTTATTAAATTTTTGGCAGTGGGCTAAGTTGCAAAAAGCAGTTTAGTGATTAGCAAGGGGAAAAATACTGGTTAAGTTTTCTAGTGGAATTCAAGATTAACAAAGTGAAAGATGCCCTAATAAGGAAGCTCCATAAGGTAGGACAAGTTCCTAGAGAACTTGCTGTCATAATGTGGACAGTTCCTAATGAACCTGCCATAACAAGGAGAAAGATGGCAGTAATGACTGGACATCATAAAATGGGCTAAATTCCTCCAAAATTCCTAATGAGCTAGCCATTGTAATGTTTAATAATTGGGCTGAAGGAGTTAGCCATTATTACATTTAGTAAGCAGACTAAGTTCCTAAAAAGTTAGTGAAAAAGTGAGATTCTAGTAGGTTCTTTTATAGTTGAAAAATAACCTTGGGAATTAGCCTTTTCCAACTTGGCCTTCTGATTGGATGCAATAATTGTGGAGTCATGATATTTTTGTCTCTGCAAGTAACTGACAAGGAATTCAGCAAGATACCATTACTACAAAGGCCATTTAGAACAACAAAGGGGGCCACTTAAGGACAAGACAATCCGTTTAATGCCTGTCCCTGCTTGCCTTTGGAAATACTTGTAAGAATTTAACTAGGGTCCACTACAATAAAAGTCCACTTAAATCCACCAAAAGTCTTCTGGCTGCCTTTCCCTATAGCCAACCAAGCTATCTTTTCTTGCAGTTTATTCATCTCATCAGTGATTAAGACTAGGTAGGGTGAATAAGACCCCAGCAAAAGACCACTTGATGGGCCATAGGTAGGGTGTATGCTAAGTTGAACTGAGAATTAAAGACCTTAGCTTAAAAAGGCCAAGGTCTCTCATTGCATCCAGGGCCATCTCTAGTTCTAATCTATATCTGATCAATGAACCCAGATGACTCTGAGGGGAAAGTGAGGCAGATGACTTTGCAGAGCCCTTCCTCACTTTAAATCCAATTCACTTGCATATTATGGCATCCCCTCCCTGATGCCATGGTCCTCTTCAAGGATAACATTACCAGCCATTCATCCCATAAGAAAGATTGAAAAGGGGCAGCTAGGTGGTGCAGTGGATAGAGCACCAGCCCAGAAGTCAGGAGGACCTGAGTTCAGATTGGGTCTCAGACACTTAACATTCCCTAGCTGTGTGACCCTGGGCAAGTCACTTAACCCCAATTGCCTCAACAAAAAGCAAAAAAAGATTGAAAAAAATGAATAAAGAACAACATCCAATATATAGTTGAAGAAAGGAAATGTTGAAAGTCCTATTTAGTTCCTTCTGTCATTTCTGAAAGAAGGCCATATTTCCAAAATAACAAAAAAAGAATATAAATTTAAGGATTGAGCAATTAGGAAGAAACAAATGAGTTTTTAATTTTAAAGAAATACTTGATATAAGAGGACCACTTAATAGATTTATTGATTACCCAAGTGAAGAGATTTCCTAATAAAGCCAAGGCCAGATATGTTCCTGGAAGAAAGTGTGTGGGCTTTTAACATTAAAGATCTCAGACAGTTTACTGAGAAATTTAAACAAGTCAATAAAATTTTAGAACAATGACAAGTGGGGTTGATTTAGAATATTTGCCAATTGCATAATACATAGAGTGGGACAAATGATTTGCTTTTGTAAAATTAGGTGAATCAATTGGAAGCTTAAGAATGGGATCATTCTTTATCTCTGTTAGATGGATAAAGCAGAGAATTCTTCACACTTGATTTCATAAAGATAAATTCCTATTAGCTAGTCCCCTATAGAGAACAGCAAGACAGAGGGAAATTTTTTTTAAAGATATGGGTTTGGCAAACTGCTTTATTTCCCTTGCTCTCCTCATTCCCCGCTTTGCTTCAAGTACAGTTAGATCATAGCTTTTGGGTAGAATGGTTTTTGAATGGCATCAGGTCTTTAGCTTCACTGTTGGACCACCATACAAGCTTGAACTATTGGAAGTTTAAGCCAGAAACTACAGTAGGCCTAACAATTGTCTGAAGGCAAATACAACTGTCCACATAAAAAGGTCTTCTGGCATCCTGGAGAAATGACCCCTTCTGTTCATTTTCCACCATGTTAGGTGAGCAAAAAGTGATATTCTCTTTAATCATTTTGGTTTTGGCTTTTAAAACAAAAAAGTGATTACAAATTAGCAAAGATGACAAAAATAGGAAGTGGTTAGTATTGGAGAGGTTGTCAGTAGACACACCTATCCATTGTTGGTGGAGCTTTGAATCAATACAGCTGTTTAAGGAAAGCAATTTGGAATTTTAGAAACAAAGTGATTAAAATGTTTATATCCTTTGATCCAGAGATTCTTTTACAAGACTAATGCCTTTAAAAAGACCATCCATAAAAAGAACGTTCCCAGAGACACCAAATATTTATAGCAGCATTTTTTTGTGAAGGCAGAGAACTAGAAATAAAGTAGATAGCCATCATTTGAGGACCAGGTAAACAAATCGTGGCATATAATTTCAATAGAATATCATTGTGGCATAAGAAATGATGAATATATTGAAGCTTTGAAAGATCTAAATGAATTGATGCAAAACCATTAATAATAAGGGTTAATTGATATTGATACCAAAGCCAAAAATACACTTGTCAAAGTTTCTTGTTTGGTCAAAGATCACCTATGTACTTCTCCAGTCATCTTTTACATGTTGTCATTTTCTTCTTGGGATATCTTTTATAAATTTTCTGACAAGAATTTTTGTAAGTAAATACAAGTATTGGGAAGCATTGAATACCACAATAAAGCAAAATTAATTCAATAATATTTATTAATTTTGTGAGACATAGTTTTCAAAACTTCCTGAATAATGTCAATTTTGTCAGCCAACCCCAAATGTCCTAATAACATATCCTTTTATATATAATTTCCTCTGGATCTTTCCCTAACTCCCCAGTGCAATTCACATGCTAGAAAATATTAAGGATTTGGTCAAATACATATGTGCAACAATCAATTAATTTAAATATTAGGTTTCTTATTCTATCATATGCTTAGCTGTCTGTTTCATGAAATTGTCTGCTTCTAGGAAATATTTTCTTTTGGAAATTCTGTGTTAGAGGGGTCTGTTCTTGACTACTGCCCACAAATTGTCCAATTTGGTCTAATAAACTCAGAGACGTGTCCTTAAAACTGGGGTATCAGTTGTAATAGTTGGAATAGGTCTTGTTTCTAGGACAAATTTGCAGAGAAATTTCTTTTTTAGATCAAATTTTCAGGTTCTAGGATACTTGTCATGGTACTTAAACTGCTAGTTATCAGACTTAGTGTAATGAAGTAGGATTTTGCAGAATTGAGAGAATTAGTATAGCAAATAGTTAATCGAAACAATTGAGTGAACCACACTGACTCTATCTTGTGACTCAGTTCTGGAGCTAGTTTAGTTCCTTTTTCTGTCCAATTCTGTCTTATAAGGACACTTGGTTCAATAGTGGATATTGAAAGAAAACATTGAATTGTTGGAACCTAGTCCTGTGTGGCCGGGAAGCTAGATCATGCCTACCTGCTGTTTACAGACCCTTAATCAAGGATCTAGGTTATACTAACCAGAAACCTGATCCAAAGATTGATGCAAGGATGTTTTCTCACAGTTATACGTCTCAGGCAACCCATGTTTTATCTGAAAGCTAGCCTCATATTGATCAGTTATCATTTCCATGTATCTTTGTTAGTTTACAGATACTTGATGGTAGGAGGAATTGAACATTTTTTTTTCTAAAGTCAGAGAGTTGCCTTCTTTGCTCTCCCCATCTGTTTTTAATGTATAAAAGTCTGTCCCCCTTCTATTTGGGGTGCAGGCCTAAACTAAGACTTATCTGGTCTCAGTTTGTGGGGCAGTTTATACACATTGCTTTATAAATCAATATGCTTGGAAGAAAGCACCTTTTGGAAACCTTCTGTTTCCAAAGTCATTTCAATTTTGACTTGCAACAAAATCTAGTCACATTAGTTTTTCAGTAAATAGCTCTTGTTAAAGCTTTATATAGAATTAAGCTTATGAACTTCAGAATTATAAGAACATAAAATTAAACTTTTAGGCAAGTTTGGAGAATTTCAGTCTTCACCTCCCATTTTTTCTTTCCAAAATGTTTTCCTTCCCTACCTTGGACAGGAAGCAATCTGATATAGGTGAAATATGTGCTATTTTTAAATGTATTTCTATATTTGTCATATTGTGCAGGAAAAATCACACCAAAAGGAAAAAAAAGTAAGAAAGAAAAAGACAAACAAAAAGATGAAAATATTATGCTTTGATCTACATTCAATGCTTTCTCTCCGGATGTGATTGTCATTTGCCATCCCAAGTCTATTGGAATTGCCTTGAATCAGTGCATTGTTGAGAAGGGCCAAGTCCATCACAGTTTATCATCACATAATCTTGTTATTATTTGCTCCATTTTGACCTTATCTTGGTATAGGACGTTAGATGTCGGTCAATGCCCGGTTTTTCCATATTATTTTTCAATTTCCCCAGCAATTTTTGTCAAATAAGTAAATTCTTAGCCAGCACTAAGTGGTTTTGATAACTATTGTTTTATAATATAGTTTTAGGTCTGGTATGGCTAGGCCACAGAAGAAATCTTTAAAAGGATTCTTGAGAACCTAATTAAAAAAAAAAAAAAAAGTCCTTTTGATATTTTCCCAGAGAGACAAATTTCAAATAAAAATAATAGGAACAACAACAACAAACTATTTAAAAAGAGATTCCCCAAATAAGGTGCAGTTTTAAAAAATGTTTTGAAACTTTAATAAACATTTAGCTATAATATTAAGATCCATTTTTGTTATTTTTAATCTTCAGTAATGTTCCAATTTGAAAACTGGCTTTTTAGATCGCCCTATAGAAAACCCCCTGCCCTGTTACATTCATTTAACCATTTTGCACATTTTGAAATGCTTTGGCCAAGAAGTCCATTTATTATATAAATCTCAACAAATTGAGACAAACTGTTTCTTAAAACTAAGTGCTTAGGATTGTGTGAATGTAAAAACCTATTATTTTTAATGAGCCTACATTCAATTATTTTTTATGAAGTATAGCCCCTTATACTAAGGGAAGAAGGGAAAGTGATCTTTAGCCATTTGCTTAAGGCAAGCAGCAATTTTTATGGAGTGAGGAAAAAGAGAATACTGAATACTGCAATTACTGTCTGTGTGTCTTCTTGGACAAGTAGTTTATTAGATCTTTAGTTTTCATTTATGAAACTATTGTAACATATTGCTTATAGTCAATAACCGAATTTATTTAATCATCCTTTTTTAATCCAAAGTGCCAAGGCAATGCTTTAAAAAATTTCATGGAACCCTTTTTGTCCTATTTTTTCATTTAACAAAGGCCATTTCTGGTCATTTTGGGGACCATAGACATTTCCCTTCTCTTTTCTTTCTGTGTGTGTGTGTATATGTATGCATGTGTGTGTGTGTGTGTATGTATATATGTGTATACATATACATATATACATATATATATATACATAAAATATATAATATAAACTTCCAGGTAGTAGTAGTAATAAATAATATTTATATTGTTCTTCCTATGGGCCAGATACTGTGCTAAATACTTTAGAATTCTTGTCTAATTTGATCCTTAAGAGAACCCTGGAAGTTAGGCGCTAATATCATCTCCATTTCACAGATGAGGAAATAGTAAATACCTATTACACATATGAAGTTTTGCAAGACAAATTTATCCATTATTCTGAAAAAAAGCAAGAAAAATAAAGAGGAAAAAAACTGTACTTCAGTATTCACTCTGAGTCCATTAGTTTCTGGTAATGGATGGCATTTTTTATGAATTCTTAGGAGTTGTAGTAGATCATTGTACTGATAAGCATTACTAAGGCTTTCATAGTTGATAATTGGTGTTACTCTGTACATTGTTCTTTTTGTATCACTTTATATAAATCTCAGGTTTTTCTGGAACTAACTTCTTTATAATTTCTTATAATTCAGTAGTATTCCATCATATTCGTATATCATAACTTGTTCAGCCATTGCCCAAAATTCATTTCTTTGCCATCACATAAGACTTGCTGTAAACATTTTTATACACATGTGTTCTTTTCTTTCTTCTTTGATCTCTTTGGTGTATAGATCTAGTAATGATATTGGCTGGTCAAAGGGTATGAGAAGTTTTATATCCTTTAGATATAATTCCAAATTGTTTTCCAGTTGGACTTGTTGGCAGTTCCACCATTTGTCATTTTCCTTTTCTGCTATTTTGGACAATCTGATGGGTGTGAAGAAGTACCTTAGAGTTGTTTTAATTTTCATTTCTCTAATTATTAGTGATTTGGAGCATTTTTTTTCACATGACTATTAATAGCTTTGATTTCTTCCTCCACTACCTATGCATTTATTTTGACCACTTATCAACTGAGAGACTGTTATTTTTGTGAATTTGTCTGTTATTATATGTTTGAAAAATGAGACCTTTATTAGAGAAGCTTGTTGTAATTCTGCCTCCCCCACCCAGTTTTCTGCTTTTCTTCTAATTTTGACTGCATTGGTTTTATTTGTGCAAAAAATTTTAATTTTATGCAATCAAAATTATCCATTTTATGTCCCGTGACATAAAATGTCCCTGTCTCTTGTCCCTATCTCTTGTTTGGTCATGGACTCTTCCCCATCAATAGATTTGTCAGTTAATTTTTTTTTCCATGATCTTCTAATTTTTAAAATAGCCTTTATGTCTAAATCATGTACTGATTTTGAGCATATTTTGACATATAGTGTGAGATTTTGCTTTTTTTTTCTTGCCAGCCTACTTTCCAGTTTTCTTGCCAGCCTACTTTCCAGTTTTCTTGTCTCTTTGTCAAATAGTGAGTGCTTTCCCCAGTAGCTGAAATTTTTGAGTGTATCAAATACTAGGTTACTGTGTTCAATTGTTTCTGTATATCTTATATCTAATTTGTTACTTTGATTAGCTACTATATTTCTTATCCTATCCTAAACTGTTTTAATGATTACCTCTTTGTAGTGTAGTTTGAGGTCTACTGTTTAAATCCTTTTGCTTCCCATATTTTTCATGATTTTCTTGATATTCTTGACCTTTTTTTTCCTTGATGAATTTTCTTATTTTTTTCCTTAGCTCTATAAAGTAATTTTTTTTTTCTATAAAGTAATTCTTTGGTAGTTTGGTATAGCATTGAATAAGTAAATCAATATAACTGTCTTCTGGATTTGCCTGATAATATACAGACATGCTAATGATATATATATATGTTATATTAATTTACATTCTGTAACTTATTTTAATTAATTTTTATTCATCTTTCTAATAAACCACATTATCATAGAAAAGGAATGATTTTTATTTCTTTTCCTATGTTTATTCTCTCTCTCTCTCTCTCTCTCTCTCTCTCTCTCTCTTGCTTATTGCTACAGCTTTAAAGCAGTGAGGTGGCTCAGTGGATAGAGTTCTGGACTTAATATGAGAAGATCTAAATTTGAATCTTGCCTCAAACATTTACCAGTTATGTGATCCTGGGTAAGTTACATCTGTGGCAAATAAAATGCAACAAAGGCAAATTGATGCTTTCTCTCAACAAGGTAACAGTTTTCAGTGATACTGTAGCTGTTAATAAAATGGGTCACACTGTCCCCCTTAAGTTAGCAACCTCTACAGATGGTAAAAAGCAAAAAAAACCCACCCTTGTTTATTGAGACACAGGAAAGGAGAAGTTTTTGGTGTTTGGGAAATGTAATAATTGACTAAAATCTGGGAAGGGTGGGTTGGTCTTGAAGTGTGGATGATCATGCCCTTCTGACAATTAAGGATGTTAATTGCTTTATGGGCTTCATCTGCCTCTACTAATTTTGGCTAGGACTTCAGAACTACCCCATTAGGACCACCTGGTTAGTCTCCCTTGCAGGAGATCAAACCACCCCTAATTTTGCAGAAAGAGATGAGGCAGAACTGTCCTTTGTGGAGGGGCTCAGCCTAAAGCATTTTCTGTTTACAGGAAACAAAACAGATGTGTCTGGGATTAGCTGAAAGGTAATGATAATATCATTTAATCACACCTTTAATTTGGACTGGGAGAGGCCATAATTTTGATATTAAATCCTTCTAAAACCCCCATTGAGAAGGAAAGCAATTTGACATAGATTATACATGTGTGGTCATGCAAACATACTTCCACGTTAGTCATATTGTAAAAGAAAATATAGGGAAAAAACCTCCCAAGAAAAATAAAGAAAAACTTTGTTTTGATATGCATCCAGCCTCTTATCAGTTCTTTTTCTGGAGATGGATACCATTTTCATCATGAGTCTTTCAGAACTGTTTTGGACCACTGTATTATTAAGAATAACCAAGTCATTCACCACTGATCATCACACAATATGGCTCTCCTTATATGCAATATTCTCCTGCTTCTGTTCATTTTACTTTGCAACAGTTTATGTAAATCTTCCCAGGTTTTTCTGAGAATGTCCTGCTCATTATTTCTTTATAGTACAATAGTATTCCATCACAGTCATAAACTTGTTTAGTCAATCTTCAATTGATAGACATCTCCTCATATGTCACCACTAAAAGCTGCTATAAATATTTTTGTATATGTAGTCCCTTTTCCTTTTTTTTGTTTATTAAAATCTCTTTGGGTTATACATGTAGGTGTGGAATTGCTTAGTCAATAGGTCTGTGTGGTTTTATAGCCCTTTAGGCATAGTTCCAAATTGCTCTTCATAATGCTTGCATCAGTGCATCACTTCATCTACAGCATGTTAGTGTCTCAATTCCCCCCTCCCCCCCAACATTTGTCATTTTTTCTTTTTTATTATTATTATATTAGTCAATCTGATAGATGTGAGGTGTTAGCTCAGAGTTGTTTTATTTTGCATTTCTCTAATTAGTAGTGATTTAGAGCATTTTAAAAAATATGATTATAGATAGCTTTGATTACTTAATCTGAAAATTGCCTGTTCATATCCTTTGACCATTTACTAATTGAGGAATAGCTTATTTTTTAGAAATTTGATTCAGTTCTCTATGTATTTGAGAAGAGAGATATTTATCAGGGAAACTTATTTTAAAATTCCTGTCACAATTATTGATTACTATGTAGTTTATTCTATCCTATTTACCCCTTGTTTATTTTAGGCTGCCTCTCCTTTCATCCTGTCCATTCTCATAAATGCTTTACTTCTGACTTTTACTATCCCCAATTTTCCCTCCCTTACAGCAGCCCCCTTCCCCTTCTCTTATGGCCTTCTACTTTCTATTGATAGGGTAAAATCTATTTCAATACTCAAGTAAGTATGTTATTTCCTCTTTGAGCCAATTTCAGTGAGAGGAAGGTTCAAGTGCTCCCTCTCATTCTTCTTCCTCCTTCTTCCCCTCCACTGAAAATGAGTGCCTTTTCAAATCTCTTTTATGTGAACTAATTTACCCTATTTTACCTCCCCCTCACACCTTGTGCATGCAGCTTTTTCACACCTTAATTTAATTTTTTAAGGTAGTCATCTCATCATATTCAAGTCAAACCTTTTATGTATACTCCTCTTAATAAGGAATACTTCTGCCCTAGTAATGAGAAAGTTTTTAGGAATTACAAGTATCATTATGCCAAATAGAAATGTAATCTGTACTAACTTATTGAATCCCTTATGATTTCTCTTTTCTATTTACCTTTTTATGTTTCTCTTTAGTTTGGTATTTGAATGGACGTTCATGTGTACATACATATGTATATCCACATAAATATATATAATATATATTTGTGTGTGTGTGTATATATACATATACATATATGTATATGCTGATGATTTGTCATTTTCCTTTTCTTCCATATAAGTCAATCTGGCTTGTGTGGGGTGATATTTTTGACCTTTTGTTCCTCCAGATAATTATTTCTTAAGTTTATTACTTTGGCTGGTACTAAAGCTGTAAATTAATTTAGGTAGTATTGTTATTATGTTAGTATTGCCAATCATTAGCAATTAATATCTTTCTATAAAAGAGTAAATGACAAAGCGTTAAGTATTTGTTCTATGCTGGGGATACAAATAGAGATGGCAGTCTCTGCTCTCAAGAAATAGCAAAACACTCCAGTATCTTTGCCAAGAAAACCCCAAATGGGGTCATGAAGAGTCAGATGTGACCGAAACAACTGAAAAACAGCAACCATGATAAAATGTCCCCTTTTTTTGAAATATAGTTTCCCTCTTTGTGTCTTATAATTAAGTCCATTTTTGCTATTATTTTATCTGAAGTAAAAATTCTTACCCCTGCCTTTTTTTGTGTTCATCTGAGGGTTTGCTCCAATTCCATATTTTAACTCTGTAAGTCCTTGTGTTTCTTATAAACACCATATTGATAGATTTTTTTGCTTTCCAAAATGGATCATTTTGCTCTTCTCTTTCTACTTATTTATGAGTAAGTTCATCCCATTCACATTCACAATTATGATAATCATTTATTTCCTTTTACTTTATGCTTTTATATTTTTCCTTGCCTATACTCCTATTCTCTAATTATTATGGTTTCTTAACCTTTCTTCCTTTCTTTTTAATTTTTCTCTTTGATACCTCCTCTCTAAACTTATGGCTTATTTTGCTAATGATTTGTTAATGATCCCTCTCTGAATTTATTCTCCTTACAGTGTTCCTTTTTCTTTTCCTATCTATTTCTTTGTTGAATTGAATGTATTTTGTACCAAATTCTATTTTTTGTATTCTGCCCTTTGTTGACCAGTTTAGATGAGAGTGGAATTCACAGTGAACATTCCCCTCATTCCTGTATTTGTATGTATTACTCCTTGTGTACCATGATTATATGGAATAGAAAGTTCCCCTATCTTCCTCCCATTTTCTCCTAGTGTATCCTTTATTTCCCTCTCCTTTTTACTTATTTTTACATCATCAAAATAAATTTATAGAACCTTTGCTTAAAATTGCACATGTATTCATACATACATTTACACATACACATATATGTATATGTATCTAGTTAACTAAAAGCTAATATTATATAAGGGTATAACCTAGAATTTTCTTCAGAAAAATCAGACGTGAAACCAATGGTGCTCATTGCTAACACTTATACTTGACATAATATAGTTATGTTAGCTGTAGTAATAAGATAATTTTTTTTTAATAAGTTGAGGAAACAAATATAGATCAAGAAAAAACAAATATGCAAAAAGTGATGATTTCAGCAAAATTTCAAGGTATAAAAGAAATTCATATAAAACATCATTTTATATGTATATATATGCACATACATACATATATGTGTGTATGTTCAATAAAATCCAGCAGATGGAGATAGAAAAGTATCATCTAAATAACTGTAGAATGCATAAAATAATTCAAGGTGTACCTACTATGATAAACACAAAAACTAGATAACTACAACCACAGACCACTGTTTGCAGAAATGAAGACAAATCTCTATATTGGAAAAATATTATTGCTCATTGGTAGAATGAGTCAAATCAAAATAACGTACTAACTTAATTTTTTTATTCAATTCTGTACCAGTCAATGATGAAATTCCCATAAAGATCAAGGGAAAGAATTAAAAAAAAGAAGGTGGAAGAAAAAGGCCTACCAGTCTCAGATTTTAAACTGGACTGCAAATCAGAAATTCTCCAACAGTTTGGAACTTGTTTAAAAAAAATGGATAGAACAATAGAATGGATTAGAAAAACTATATACAGAAGCAAATGAATCTAGTCACTAACATTCAGTAAATGTAAAGACCCAGCTATTAGAATAAAGGCTTGCTATTTGATAGAAACTGCTGAGGAAATTGGACAACAGTATGGACAAAATTAGATTTAGACCAATACCTCACACAGTCTGCCAAGAGAAATTTCACATGGATATGTGACCTATTTATAAAAAAGTCACATCATAAATAGGAGAAACAAGGAAAAAATTACCCATTAGATTTATGGATAGAAGAAAACTTCATTACCAAAAGAGAGAGATTACAGAATAAAAAACAGATCATTTTAACCACATGAAATTTAAATATCTGTGCACAAGTTTAATAAACCCAAGATTAAAAGAAAAACAAGTAGGGAAAAAAATCTTTGCAACAAATATCTCTGACAAAGATCTCATTTTTAATATGTAAGGAAGTGATTTAAATTTAAAAGAGTAAATTGACAAGTGGACTGAACATATGAACCAGCAGTTCTCAAGGGAAAAAACCTAGGTTATATATAACCATGTTAAAAAATGCTCCATATTACAACTAATTAGAGAAATACAAATTAAAATAATTCAGTTTCTATGACACATGCATCAAATTGACAAAAGTAACAAAAAAGGAAATTGTCATGTGTAGGAAAAGACACACTAATATGCTATTGATAGTCCAGGACCTGCCCTGTTGTACCTATATTCCAACAGCTTCTTGAATGTTTGTCATTTTCTTTTTTTTTGTCATTTTTACCAGATGCGAGGTATAACCTAAGAATGACTTTAATTTGCATTTCTGTAATTATTGGTGCTTTAGAGCCTTTTTAAAACATTATTGATACACTAAATTTTTTCTTACAAAAAATGTGTGTTAATATTCTTTAACCATTTTTATATTATGGATTGACTCTAATATTAGTTTAATGCATTTCCACGTTGTGTGTGTATGTATATGTGTGCATGTGCACTCATGTGTACCTGTGTATGAACAACATACAACAGATTTCTCGGATAGAGATGAGTGATAAATAAAAGCATACCCAATCCCCTCAGCTCTTTCTGATTGAAATACACCCAATTAAGTGAAGTAATTGTTCATATGTTTTTACCTCCCAAGGTTTTTCTTAACAATAGCACTGGCATTTCTATTTAGCTAAAACTTTTTTTTTTTTAGGAATACTTAAAATTCTCTTGTTAAAGATCATTTTTTTATCCTATCAGGTTTATTTTCCAAGTTAAATTGTTCTTGGCTTTAAACTTTAAAAAAGATACTTCTTTTATATTTGTGGCTCCCAAGTGATCCCAATTATGGGACTATGATACTGTTATTCTTTCTTTGTTGCAGCTTGCAGTGTAATTTTTTTTTTAACTTGGAAAATTTAAGCTTCTTCTAGGACCTTCAAGAGTTTTCAATTTTTTTAGGTTTGGCTTCTTTCTCTTTACTTTGACCTTTGGTTGTAATTTTCATTGTGATATCTTGAAGTCTGATATCTAGAGTTTCTTTGGGGGAAGACACATCTGACAATTCTTAAGTTTTTTTCTTTTGAACCTGTTTCTTACATAATTTTCCATGTTCTTTTTTCATAGTGGATTTATTACATTTTCTTATGAAAGCTATAAAACTTAGAACTCTTTAAAACCTGACCCCCAACCTGCCTTTCCATTCTTTATTATATTCTTCTATTTATTCACTCTACATTCTAAAGATCTTGTCCTAGGAATTCCTTCTTTTTGCATTTTACAGAATGGTAGTTTTGTTCTTTCATTGTCTATTCCTTCTTCAATTTTTTTCCCTTATTGCTAAAGCTAATATTTCTAATACATTATTAAATAATAATGGTGATAATGGGCATCCTTGTTTCACCCCTGATCTTATTGGGAAGCTTCTAGCTTATCCCTATTACATTTGTTTGCTGATGGCTTTAGATAGATACTACCTATCACTCTAGGGAAAAACTCCATTTATTCCTATTCTACCTAGTATTTTTAATAGGGATGGGTGCTGTATTTTGTCAAAAGTTTTTTCTGCATCTATTGAGATAATCATAGGATTTGTTGGTTTTGTTTTTGATATGATCATGCTGATAGTTTACTTAATATTGAATCAGCCCTACATTCATATTATAAATCCAATCTCATCATAGTGTATTAATCTGGTAATAAATTGCTGTAATCCATTTACTAATATTTTATTTAATATTTTTGCATTAATATTCTTTAGGGAAATTGGTTTATAATTTTCTTTGTTTTGATTCTTCCTGATTTATGGATCAGAACCATATTTGTGCCATAAAAAGAATTTGGTAGGATTCCTTCAACTATTTTTCCAAATAGTTGATATAGTACTGATTGTTCTTTAAATGTTTGGTAGAATTTATTTGTAAATTCATCTGACCTTAGAGATTTTTTCTTAGGGAGTTCATTGATGTCTTGTTCAATTTCTTCTTTTGAATTGGAGAAATTTAAGTATTTTATTTCCTCTTCTGTTAATCTGGGCAGTTTATACATTTGTAAATATTCATCTATTTCAATTAAATTGTTAGATTTATTGGTATACAGTTGGGCAAAATAGCTCCTAATTATTGCCTTAATTTCTTCTTTATTGGTAGTGAATTCACCCTTTTCATTTTAGATACTGGTATTTTGTGCTTGTTTAAATCAAATTAACCAAAGGTTATCTGTTTTATTGATTTTTCATAAAATCAGCTCTTGGTTTTATTTATTAGTTCAATTGCTTTCTTTCTTTCAATTTTATTATCTCTCATTTTCAGAATTTCTAATTTGGTATTTATTTGGGGATTTTAATTTTTTTCTATTTCTAGCATTTTTAGTTGCATGCCCAATTCAGTATTCTACTCTTTTTCTATTTTATTTATGCAAGCATTTAGAATGAAAAAATTACCCCTAAGAACTGCTTTGGCTGCATCCCATAAATTTTGGTATATTATCTCACTATTGTTCTTTTTGATGAAATTATTGTTTCTATGATTTGTTGTTGTCCACTCATTCTTTAGAATTAAATAATTTACTTTCCAAATTAACTTATCTTTCCATGGCCCTTTATTAAATGTAATTTTATTGCATCATGATCTGAAAAGGTTATGTTTACTATTTCTGCCTTTTTGTATTTGATTGTGAGGTTTTCTGCTCTAATACATGTTCAGTTTTTGTATAGGTGCCATGTACTGCTGAGAGAAAGGCATATTCCTTTCTATCCTCATTCAGTTTTTTTTCCAAAGATCTATCATAACTAACTTTTCTAAAAAAAATTTTTCACCTCCTTAACTTCTTTTTTCTTTATTTTGTAGTTAGATTTACTTAGTTCTAAGTGGGAGAGATTTTCTCCCAGTAATACAGTTTTATTGTCTATTTCTTCCTAACTCACTTAACTTCTCCCCTAAGAATTTGGAGGCTACTTAATGCCTATATATTCAATGTTGATTTTGCTTCATCATCTGGGGTACCTTTTATCAAGATTTATTTTCCTTCCTTATTTCTTTTAATTAAATCCATTTTTGCTTTTGCTTTGTCTGATATCAGGATTGCTACTCCTGGTTTTGTTTTGTTTTGTTTTGTTTTACTTCAGCTGAAGCATAATAGATTCTGCTCCAGTCCTTTACCTTTATTTTGTGTGCATTTCTCTGCTACAAATATGTTTTTTGGAAACAACATATTGTAGGATTCTGGTTTTTAATTTACTCTGCTATCTACTTCATCCCATTCACATTCAGTTATGATTACTATTTCCCTCCATCCTATTTTCCCCTGTGTTTTTACTTCTTTCTCATTTCACTGTCCCTCCTTATCAGTGTTTTGTTTTTGGTCACCGCCTTCCTCAATCTGCCTTCTCTTCTATCAATCTCCCTCCCTTTTCTTTCCCCTTTTCACTCCTACTTCTAACCTCCCTTGTGACAGCTGTTCTCCCTTTCCTTTCCCCTTTTCCTTCTCCATTCCTTTTTTCCTATAGGGTAAGATAAATTTCTAGATCCTACCATGTGTGTTTTTTCCTCTTTGAGCCAATTCAATAAGAGTAGTTTAAATAATGCTCAGTCCCTCCCTTCTTTCTCCCTACTGTAATAGATCTTTTGCATCTCTTCATGTGATGTGATTTACTCTATTCTGCCTCCTCTTCTCCCTGTCTAATCCTTTTTTTTTCTTTCCCCTTAATTTTTATTAAATCATCATATCAAAGCCAACTCATATCCACACCTTCTACTTATGTATGTTCCTTCTAACTGCCCTAATACAGATAGAATTCTCAATAGTTACAAGTATCATCTGCACTAGGCTGTACTTCCCTTTTACCTAAACAAGACTGACATTTATTTCCTGACATCCTTTTAAGTTACTGTAAGCTGGAAAATTGTTTCACTCTGACTTTTTGTGGATTCTGTCATTCCATAATTTGTTTAGAGGCTTGATTTAATGTTTTTGAGGAAAACTGGCTCTTCTCCACCATCTTGGCTCCACTGCTAAATTCTTATATATTTTTTCCAGACCCTTCCATTGCTTTCTGCATTGTCCATGTATTGTCCATGAGAATACGGGTGAAGATAATGTTCATCATTGTATCTCCAGTAGTAATCAGAGAACCAAGAAGCTTTTGCTAAATATCTATATATGTCTCACTGTCTTAGATGCTAAGAATACAAATATCGTTGAGTGAGGCAATCCCTGTCCATAAGAATTTGCATTCTAATGTGAGTAACAAGGACATTCCATACATACATACGTTTCTATATGCAAACACATGCATATATATATATATATATATGTACACACATATCAAATAAATATTAAGAGACTACATAAAGACACGTACAAAGCAGATGAACTAAAGTAAGTTTGAGAGGGAATGCCTTAGAAGTTGAGGGGAATCTGGAAACCTTTTATTTAGAAGTTGATACTTTAATTGGTTCCTGAAGATGGATTCTTTGAAACCGAGGTAAGAAGGGAATGCATTCCATGAATTAGGTTAGGAAAAAGGCACAGAAACAGGGTATCTCAAAGTTTTAAAATTCACCAAAACTTTTGGAATACTGTATATAAGGAAGGAAAGAAAGAAGCATTTAAGAGTCTACTATCTGCTAAGTGGTGCAGTGGATAGAATACTAGGCCTGAATTTAAAAAAATCTAAGTTCAGATCCAGCCTCAGAAACTAATTGTATGACCCTAGGTAAGTCACTTAATTCTTAGTTTTCTCATCTGTAAACTATACTGGAGAAGGAAATGTCAAATCACTCTAGTATCTTTGCCAAAAAAAAAAAAAAAAAATTCCACAGAACGTTTGACATGATGGAAACAACTGAATGACAACCACAAAATCTGACCTTCATTTTCCTCATTAGTAACTTGAGAAGATGAGTCCAGATGACTTCCAAGGTATCCCATAGTTTTTTTTTAACTGTCCCTTGATTAGGGGATGAAATGAGAGAAGGAAGGGAGATGCAGAAATACACATATAGCATCAGTGTTCATTCTGTCTTTTGATGTCTTGTTGGAGTCTCAATTTTGTAATTTTTTCTGACAAAGTCTGATCAAGCTTTTTCCATCTATTATCATTCAAGGGACCCATCTGTTGAAGTAGTTCCATCAGTTCCTCCTCCACTGCTTTCAAAATAAATACCCACGGACTTCCTTCCGGGGGTGGAGCCATGGTGGCGGAGATCAGACAGGATTCTCTGTAACCTCCTCTAACCTCCCCTCAAACCAACAAAATATGAAGCCTCTAGACTGATTCTGAAGCAAAAAAATCCACAATATCCGGAGAGCAACGCGATTCTAGAAGAAGATACTCTGGAGGAACCTCAAAACAGGTCTGTTTTAATGGGGCAGGGGGTGGCCTGCTGAACCCAGACTGCAGCACAGGGAGACCGGGGCAGGGAGCTGGAACAGGAGTCAGAACAGGAGTGGGAGCGTTGTGCTTTTCACACACCTGGGAGTCTTCTGCGAGCCTCTTGGAACAATTTGTCCTGATTGTGGGCAGGTGGTTTGGAGGGTCTGCCTTTTGAGGGGGATAGATTGTGAACCACTGAACCCCTGATGAGCATCGTTACTAGCTGCCATTACACAGCACCTTAAAGCAATCAATCAAACAACAGGTCTGATAAGCACCAGAAATAATTCAATCAGCGGAGCTGCCCAGCCCTGACATAATTCAATCAGCAGAACTGCCCAGTTCCTGAAATAACTCAATCAGCAGAACTGCCCCAGGGCAAATTAAAGCAGCTGTCCCACCTTTGCCCTAAACAGACCTCACACCTTTAAAAAAAATGAATAAAAAACCAAAAAGAGCTTTCACCATAGACAACTTTTATGGAGAGAGGGAAGAACAGACCTCAAATCCTGAGGCCCCTAAAGGTAAAGCAACTCCAGAAAAAGCCCCAAAGAGAGACATAAATTGGTCTCCATGTCACAAGGCTCTCTTTGAAGATTGCATAAAAAATCTTAAAAGAGAGTTAGAAGAAACATGGGGAAATGAAATGAGATCACTGCAAAATAAAATAGAAAAAATGGAAAAAGAATGCAGTGAACAAAAAAATGTAATTGGTCAATTGCAAAAGGAACTAAAAACAGTAACTGAAGAAAATAAGACATTAAAAATTAGAATCGAACAATTGGAAATTAATGACTCATCAAGACTTCAAGAATCAGTTGAACAAAAACAAAAAAATGAAAAGATAGAGAAAAACATGAAATATCTCCTAGGAAAAACAACTGACCTGGAAAATAGATCTAGGAGAGACAATCTAAGGATTATAGGGCTTCCTGAAAGCCATGATGAAAAAAAAAAGAACCTGGACACTATATTCCAGGAAATCATAAAAGAAAACTGCCCTGATATTTTACACCCAGAAGGCAAAATACTCCTTGAAACAATCCACCGATCACCTCCTGAAAGAAACCCAAAATAAATACCCACACTGAGACAGGAAGCAAAAATAACCAACTTCTTATGTTCACAGGAGACATACTCCCTCCCAATTTGTGCCAGCTGTAATTAGGCAGAAAAAAAAATAGCACACTTGACTATACCTTTTAACAATGAAAGGATAAGTAGTATGTTTATTATTGAGAGGGAAAAGGAGGGAATAGAAAGGAAAGGGGGAGAAAGAAAAGCTTTAGTGACACCCTGGCCAGAAGAAAATCTTGCCCTTAATACACTATCTGAAATGGGCTATTATAGTTTCATTGCCACTTGGAAAAAATCTTATAGAATGCTCCTGGTCTTCCCAGACCTCCTTATTCTCATTGTAATACCTACAAGTTAAAATTAAACAATTCTAAGGTGAGGAAAATAATTTGGGGACCTCTCACATACAGTGAAAGATTCTAATAAATAAAATCTCTGAAAATAATGCTACTTTAATAAAATATATACCATTAACATGAATATGTTTAGATCCAAATTCTAGTACATCCTCAGGAAATGGAAGAGAGCCTTCCATCTATTGGGAATTGAGTTCTCTAATTCTGTACCAGTGATTTCACTTAAGGTGGAAAGAGATAAAGATTCAAAAATAAAATACAACTATAAATGCTTGCTAGTAGGACTTTTTAGAAAAGACTCAATACAACACAAGAAGAATTCAGAAAATAGATTGAAAATAATAGAAATATATCACAAGGCATAGGTTTTTCACTTCAATAATATAAGGGTGGGAAGCCATAAGATTTAGTAACATTTTGGAAAAGGAAATAGTCCTTTGAAAAAATAATTTTCAGTAAGATGATCAGATGTGAGATTGTGTCTAACCCAGCTTCCTCTCACCGCTACAAAATAGAAATATAGTAAATATATTTTAATATATGGTATAAAAGCAACAATAAGAAAAGGGGAAAAAAAGGAAATAATTTTCTACATGATAATTCCCACAAGATGGGAAAAAAACAACTCTGGGACACATTACTGGCTTACTACTTCTGACTATGCCCAGTATTCTCTGTTCACTACCTATGTTATTATATCTCCTATGAAGTATTGCAACATATGGCATTGCCTGTCACATAAATGATTTAGCTGGGCTAGGAGGAGATTGATAATTTTACTTAGTCTCATTGGTTTGGACAGGAGATTGTTGTCAGCCAAAGATAAGGTAGTTCTGGGTCTGTTCCAGACCTATCTGGAACAAAAGGGAAGGAGTTTTTTGGCAAAAAGCACAAGTGAAAGGTTAGTAATATTCCATCTCTCACTCTCATCCAGCACCCCAAAATAGCTAAGAATATATCAAATTGAAAAATGGAGAACTCATAGCAAGATGAACAGGAGTTCATGTCTAAGCAATGCTCCCCTCTGTCATCTTAGAGTAGGACAGATGTGCCAAAAAAAAGAGAAAAAGCATAAGAACAGCAAAGAGGTGATAGAAAAGAACTCAGCACAGGAAAAGCATCACAGAAAATCTAGTGCGATTGATAAAAGGAAAATAAGCAAACAACCAAATAAATCCAAATACAGCAAAAAAATACTAAAAAAAATTGATTTACAGATTTCTACTTTTTTTAGTTATTGTGAGAATCATAGACTCCTCTTTTCCAAGGAAAGGGAGAAAAATCACCTAAGTCTTGCATTTAAGTGTACACATTTTTGTGTATTTGTTAAATAGTTATTTAGAGTACACCAGTGTTTGAACTATTATATACAGAACCTGTAAAAAACATACTGCATGTTCCTTTGCTCCAGAAATTTACTTTCCAAGTAGGGGTAAAGAATAGGAAGATAAGGCTTTCTTCAAAAGAACAGTAGTTACTGGAATTGACATCATTATGTGCCTAATTAGCAACTTAAAACTTCATTTCATTGAACACATGTTTATCAGGGCTTACAGTGAACATGATAAGCATAAACAGAAAGATAATAGTAGTATAAAGGCCATGATTTGTTGAGAGGGCTAAAATAGAGAAATTCTATGAAAAAGATTATTTCAACCATTTCATTGTTATATGTGTATGTGCATATATGTTTATATGTACACACAAATACATATGTATGTACTTGTCTGTTTCAAAATATGTCAAATTTGATATTTGATACATTATGAGGAGGAAAAAAAGTGCTTCAGCACTTGATGCTTGCTCAGCACTCTTAGCACTTGATTGTTGTCTTGCTTGTTGAATAGTAGGGATGTGAGATTAGCCAGGCATACTGCTCAAACCCTGCTGCCCCACTGGGACATGGACAGCTTCTCTCCCATTCTAAGCTTCCCTATTTCTGTTAAGGCATCAGCATCCTTCCAGTCACCAGGCTTATGATCTAGATGTCATCCTTGACTCCTTATTGTTTAACACCTCGCAAACCAAATCATTTGTCAAGACCTGTAGAGTTCATCAGTGGAACCTCTCTCAAATATTCCCCTTTCTTTCTTCTGATCTTACTGTCACCCTTGGTAGTACCTTCATTACCTCACATCTGTACTATTGCAGTAACTTGCTGTTGATCTGTCTCTCTCAAGTCTCTTGTCATATCCACCATTATACTGTCAAAGTGATTTTCCTAAAGCATGGATCTGATGGTCATCCCCATAATCAGTAAAGTCTAATGTTTCCTTATCACATCTAGGATCAAATCTAAAATATTGTTTGGTACTCAAAACTCTTCTAAACATTTTCTTCCTCTCCCCACTCCAGTCTTCTTATACCTCACACAACCTCCCCCCCCTCCAACTCCAGTAACATTGGTGGTCTTGCTGTTCTACATATGAGTTACTCCATCTCTCCACTTCAGATTTCTTCTCTGACTGCCTCTTATACCCATATACTCCTTACCTTTTTCCTGACTTTCCTGGTTTTATTCAAGTCTTAGTTAACATCTTACCTTCTACAAAAAGCCTTTCACATTCGCCTCTTAATTCTAGTTCTTTTACTCTATTAGTTGTTTTCTATTTTCCTTGTATATAGCTTGTTTCTACATAGTTTTCTGTTTGTTGTCTCCTTCATTATAGTGGGTTTGGACTATATTTTTCTTTATATTCCTAGCTCTTAGCACAGTATCTGACAAAGAGTAGGCATTTTATAAGTGTATGTTGGATAGGTGACTGAAATGGAACAGATATTGCTGTCTCGTTGGATCTCACATAGAGAATATAAGAAAGCTGAAATGACATGAAAATGAAATCTAAGTGAGCAACTGAGAAAGGCCACATTCACATCTATGTAATCTGTCCTGGAGGAGATATAAATCCTGAAAGTATTGAGAAATTAATTTACAAGATATTTCAGAGAGAAAAATCACAAAATGGAAAAATTATAAATAGTAATATTTAAAAGTTATTAATTACTGACTTAGATGCCTACTTTCTCTTTATGGTATCTTATAGAATGATATGGACATTTTTCAAACATGGGCAGATGTAGAATAATATGTTCAAAAATATTTGCCTTTTTTTTCCCCTTAGAGATACTGTGTGTGAGTGTGTGTTAATAAATACACACATATTTACATATGTAGATGTTAGAAAGCATTACTTACGTCAGTTTTCATAATATTCAACATTCTTGCTTTATAACATCTTTAAGAGAATATGCATTTATATATGTGTATATGCACACTATATCCAAACATCAGAGTATCTTTGAAGAAAATAAGGAAAAATTTTTGCACATAATGTTCTGTAGCAAACTATGTTTTTACAATTTCTCAAATGACTGAAAGGTGCAAAGAATACAAAATCCATCTGTTTATCTAGTTCAAAAAAAGCATTTGGCTTCATAGGACAGAATGTAGCCTTATAAGGTCTTCTTTGGCAAGGATTTTCCTCTTGCATATGTTAATACCTTATGAGGATTCTTGATAAAGTAACAGCAAAGATAATTCTAATTCTTTATTGTCAAGTGTAAGCATGGCTCAAAGTTGTTTGAACTGTCTTGGGGCCTATCTTATGTACAATCTATATGGAAGAGGGACTTTGACATGTTTAAGGTCCTCTCTCTATATTTCTACACTACACATCAGGTTTGGGAATATTACAGGGCCTACTTCTTGAGTCTATTAAAACTAGTTAATTTTAGTTAGTTAATTAGTTAACTAATAACTAAAATTCGTTAATCTAATTAAAAAGAGCTTAACCTATATAAAAAAAAATCAAATAGATGAAATATGTCTACTGAACAAACTAGAACACCCAACTGTGTTGATTACATATTTGTCATGGATTGGATTATATCTGGGAAAGTATGCAGTAATTTTAATGATCAGAAATAGGCCCCTGGTATAAAAAAAAGTATCTTTAAGAAAAGAAAATAAACATAGATCTTTCCTAGTGATTTTTGTATACTGTATGAATTTTAAAGTATCACATTCTTCAAAGAATCAAAGTTGCATATGGCGTGGAGCAATGGAGCAATATGTCTTGGGGTTCAAGTAGATAGAATATACTCAAGAATTGCTTGAGCATTTCACTAGTATCCATGAAATTTTCTGTGGAGCCTTTATGGAATAACATTAACAATCATAACAAAGAATGAAAGGTTATGAAAGAATTAGAAGCTATACCAATGGGGGAAATGCTAACATTGATCTATTGGGTTTGGAATCAGAGTGACTTGTAAAATTATAGCACTGTTACTTATTAACAGTGTCATTTTTGGCAGTCACTCAGCCTTCTCTGAACTTCAGTTTTCTCATCTATAAATTTTTTTTTGGGGGGGGAGGATGTTCTACAATTGTTCTGGAATTTTGACCTGTGCAAATAAAGTGACTAAAATGTTTGTATTCTGACACAGATTCTACTTCTATTAGGTGTATACCTCAGAGGAGTCATTGATAGTTTATAGACATCAAAATATTTAAAGTAACACCTTTTGTGGCAGCAAAACACTGGAAACAGAGAGATGAGTAGAGAAATGGCTAAACAGATTATTGTAAAAGATATTACCATGTTATAATAACCAGTGAATATAAGTATAGATATATGGAAAGAAATAGAATGATATAAAGTGAAATTAATGGATCCAAGAAAGCATGCACAATGACTACAAAAATGTAAATAAAAAATAACCACAAAACAATTTAAAATGAATGTTGCAAAATTATAAACAAGATTGGTCGGTCCCAAAGAAGAAATATGAGAAGAATTCTCCCCTCCAAAATTTCTTGCTGAAATGTGTTCCACAGGTGCAAATCATTACATACATTGTCAGATTTCTTTTTCCCTTTTTTTATTTAAAAATTACAAGGGATGGAACTCTCTGAGGCAGGATGCTGGGGGAAATTTAGGTGATATAAAAACAAAAATTATAAACAGTTCCTTTTTAAGAAGATAAACATGGGATTGAAGGGATAGTATAAGAATTTGGGAGTCAGTGATTTTTAGTGATGACTGAAGTCTTGAGAATGAATAAGTTGAACAAGGGAAATAGTGTAGAGGATTGAGGACAATCTTAGTAAACATCTAGTCTTATGGACCAGGAAGAGCAAGATAAAATTGTAAAGGATGCCGAGAAGGAGTGGTCAAAATAATAGTAGGGGGGAAAAATTGCACAGTGTCATGTCTTTTCCCTATTCCACTCCCCCTGCCCCCCCTTCCAAAAAAAAACCCCATACTTTGGCATTCGAGCTGAAGTGGTCTTAAAATATTTTATAACCTCGTGGACCAGATAGTAGTTTTTAATTACTTAATTCAAAATAGCCACCTGAAGAAACAGGTAAAATACAAATATATATGAAATCATGTATTCCCAATTACTTTATTCTGATTTTTTTTAAAAAAAAAAAACCTTTGTATGTAGCTTTTGTTAAAATAAAATGACCATTCATGATTAAAGAGAGGTTTAGATTTAGGGGACAGAATGAGACATGTTTTTGTATATACAGCACTTGAAGTTGTTTTGCTTTACGTTATTTGTTATGACTTTTTTTTTCTTTTTTATTAATGGGTGGGGGAAGGGAACAAGAGAGTTTATTTTCTTTTTAAATAGAAAGTAGGAGATACTGCAGATGTGAAAAGTACATGAACTTTCACGTGTGATTATATATTATTAGTTTTACTTAATTGAAAAGTTAAAGACAAAGTAAAACCACTTTGTAACAAGAGATCTTATGAAGTGCATCTTTAAATGGTTTTAATATAAAAACAAAACACATCAATAAAACTTAAAAAAACACTAATAAAGATGTTCCTTTGGTTCTTATGTCTCCTGATCTTTTTCTTTATAATTTTTGAATTTTGCTTTAAAAATTTTTTTAAACCAACATATCTTGTAGTTTAAGTACAAATCATAGAAAAAAGTCTGTGAATGAAACTAAGTTTGCTGTACAGTTTGTTGGGGGCAGGGGGAAGGAAGAGCATCATTTCCCCATTTGTTTCTATATCCTGTTTCTAAAATTTATTTTTCCATTTCTGCATATTTTTCAGGATTTTGTTATTTGTACTCCTGTTGTTTAGTGATTATCAACAAATATTATAATGTGTTCTGCTTTTCTCTCTAGAAATCTTTGTATATTACTTTGTACCCTTCATATTCATCCTTTCTTATGGTATTAGAAGAACTTAGTGAAATAGTAAATAGAGGACTGGCTTTAGAGTTAGGAAGAAATTGCCTCTGACATATACTAGCTATGTGATCATACATAAATCACTTAACCTTTCAGTGTTCCAGAGAGCCTTCTAAGATTCTATGTAACTTTATCCCACTCAATTTCAGTGAAAGTGACCTAGTACCTTAACCATATGAAAATAATCACTTTCAATTATAAGCTTTAGTTTTTAAAAAATTTTTATATAGTATTTTATTTTTCCAAATACATGCAAGGATAGTTTTCAACAATTACTTTTGCAAAATCTTGTTTTCCAGATTTTTCTCCCTCCCTCTGCACCTCCCCAAGACAGCAGACAAAATGTGTGCAGTTCTTCTAAACATATTTCCATATTTGTCATACTGCATAAAAAATCATCAGATCAAAAGGGGAAAAAACACAAGAAAAAAAAAAAAAACAAGCAAACAACAAGAAAAGTGATAATCCTGTGCTTTGATCTACATTCAATCTTTATTTTTTTTTTTACATTCAATCTTTATAACTCTCTCTCTGGAATAATGGCAGCTTTCCATCACAAGTTTATTGGAATTTAGGCTTTGGTAACAAACATAGGCTTTAAATGAAGTGTGGAATGTACTTGGAACTACAGTGATGTTGTATGCAAAAGTGTCTAAATAATAGGAAACTGGATCACACTCTAGGAGTTATCTATAAAATACCAAACTAGTTGAGAGTTGAAATTATTCTAGAGATTAGAACAAGTGCAGTGTTCCAATAAGAAACCCTTGAGGAGCAACCACTTAGTGGGCCAAGATGATTCTCAGCTTTGATTTCAGCCTAGCTCTCCTTTCCCACCATCCCTTTTTGATTGAAGCAAGAAGACCTAGCAAGCTTTGAAAGGGCTGAGAATTTTGTATTTCCCATTTTTTTTGCATTGATGTCCTAACAGCTTTCATGGATCACCTGATAGCAGGTGATTGTCTGTATTGGAAGCTAAGGTCAGACTGGTTATATGTTGATAGCTCCATAAAAATAGTAGTTCTAAGGAGTGGACCCCTAAGGAGACATAGTGGCCAACTGAGAACTTGACTCCTCAGAACATGTGGTAGTTGGGAAAGTTGCCTCAGAGTATGTGTTACAAATGTATCACAATTTTTATTAGCCACTCTCCAAATTTATGGAAATCTACATCTGTTTCCAATTCTTTCTGTTAGTTAAAAGTGTTGTAATAAATATTTTGGTGTATGTAGGGACTAGTTTTTGTTACTGATCTTCGGCTATATGCAAGCATTGAGATCTCTTAGTCAAAGGATATAGATTTCTTTACACATAGATTTCTTTACAACATTTATGTGAGATAAGATAGCCTATATATTACTATCTCTATTTTCAGGTAGTAATAATAATAATAATGAGAGCATTTGCATATTGCTTTAAGGTTTGCACATTATTTGATTCTTGCAATAATATTGGGAAATATCCTCATTTAACAAGATGAGAAACTGAGGCTGAAAAATATGTTAAGTGACTTGCCCAGCTTGAACTCATTATCTTTGAAATGCTTGTGAGTTGGTACTCATAACAACAGAATGTAAAGATGCTGTTATCTCCACTTATTAGAAGAGTAATTTCAGTAGAGCAGTCGATCAGTGGCACAGGATAGGATATCAGGACAATTTAGGCAATAACCTTAACAATTTAGTATTCGATAAACCCAAAGACCCCAGCTTTTGGGATAAATACTCACTATTTGGCAAAAACTGCTGGGAAAATTGGAAACTAGTGTGGAAGAAATTAGGGCTTGACCCATACCTAACACCACATACCAAGATAAGATCTAAATGGGTTCATGATCTAGATATAAAGAGGGACTTTGTAAGCAAGTTAGAGGAACGTAATATAATTTATCTCTCAGACCTGTGGAGAGGGAATAAATTTATGTCCAAAGAAGACCTGGAACTCCTAATTGAACACCAGATGGATAATTTTGATTATTTTAAGTTAAAAAGTTTCTGTACAAACAAAACAAATGCAGACAAGATTAGGAGGGAAGCATCAAATTGGGAAATCATCTTTACATTTAATGGTTCTGATAAAGGCCTCATTTCTAAAATTTATAGAGAATTGTCTCATATATATAAGAATTCAAGCCACTCTTTAATAGATAAGTGGTCAAGGGATATGAACAGACAATTTTCAGATGATGAAATTAAAACCATCTCTAGTCATATGAAAAGTTGCTCCAAATCACTATTGATCAGAGAAATGCAAATTAAGACAACTCTGAGATACCACTACACACCTGTCAGATTGGCTAAAATGACAGGAAATGATAATGATAACTGTTGGAGGGGATGTGGGAAAACTGGGACACTGATACATTGTTGGTGGAACTGTGAACGGATCCAACCATTCTGGAGAGCAACTTGGAACTATGCCCAAAAAGTTGTCAAACTGTGCATACCCTTTGACCCAGCAGTGTTTCTACTGGGCCTATATCCCAAAGAGATCTTAGAGGAGGGAAAGGGCCCCACATGTGCAAGAATGTTTTTGGCGGCCCTTTTTGTGGTGGCTAGAAACTGGAAACTGAAGGGATGCCCATCAATTGGAGAGTGGCTGAATAAATTATGGTATATGAATGTTATGGAATATTATTGCTCTGAAAGAAATGACCAGCAGGACGATTTCAGAGAGGCCTGGAGAGACTTGCATGAACTGATGCTGAGTGAAACGAGCAGAACCAGGAGATCATCATACACAGCAACAACAGCATTACATGATGATCAATTCTGATGGACATGGCTCTCTGCAACGAAGAATTGTCTCAAACCAGTCCCAGTTGTTCACTGAAGAAAACCATATACACCCAGAGAGAGGGAAATGAAATATGGACCACAACATAACATTTTCATGATCTCTACTGACATTTGTTTGCATTGTGTTGCCTTTCTCTGATTCTTTTTTTTTTCTTGTAGATAGGATTTTTCTTGCATAACTTCTCAAGCATTTCAACATTATTAGCATGTAGTGGACTTCCTGCCATCTAGGGGAGGGGAGGGGACTGGGGGTAAAATTTGTAATGGAAAGCTTTGTAAAGATCAATGTTGGGGAACTACCCATACATATGTTATACAAATAAAAAGCTTTAACAAAAAAAAAAAAAAAAAGAAGAGTAATTTCAGGAGTTGGGTGACTTAACCCTCAGTTAGACTGCCAGAAGACAGAGCTTTGAGTTCAACCCACTTCAGTCTTCAAGTTCAGCATTCTTTCCACTATACTATCCTGCTCCTTCTCTCTTTTGCTTTTTCTTTTCCTCTTTATCTTTTTAGTTCCCCTTTTATTTCTCATCTTTTTCATTTTAACTCTAGCATTTTAGATTATCATAGAATAATAGCTAACAGAATGTTAGAAATAATCTCATCCAAGCAGCCTGCATTACAAATGAAAAAACTAAGATTCTGAGAGGTTCTTATAATATATGTGACCAGAAGTATACTGACAAATGTTTAACAACAACTCTCCAAGAAAAAAAATTACTTTGATCATACTTTAAAGTATAATCATTATGTAATTTTCTAAAGTCAAGACAATTTGCAAAACAATAAATCAAGTCGTGATTCAAGTGTTTGCTTATATCTAAGTTATAAATGAAAATTTTAACAGTTGATTTTCAAGAACCTATATGAGCAAATTTCATCTATCCTTGTTATATTAAGAGGTCTCCCTTCTGTTAGGGAGGGCTTAGGCACACTTTAGACATTTAACTTATGGGACTTGTTCTCTATACTTAGGTAAACCCTTTGAACATCTGATTCGTACATCTTGCAGAGATTGCCACCATTGACTCCACTTAGGTTCACAAACCTTTAAAACATTAATCATATTTGCACAGAGAGGATATACAAGTGTCTCATATCGAGTCCATAAAGAAAATGCCTTATTCCCTTCCAGTTTGCCAGTTATTTTTTCAGTACTGTCTTAGCTTTCAGTATTGCCCCATTGCTGGGGAAAGCTGGGATTCCTCCATGTCTGAGTCACATTGCTTTTTCTCCAGCGTTTTTCCTGTGAGTGTCGATATGGACCTATTCTACCTAGCTGCTTCTGCCATGGTCTACTTTTATCTTTGAGGCAACAGGAAGCCATTGAAGGTTTTTGAATAGAAAGATAACAATAATCAAACCTTATTCCTAGAAAATTACTTCAGTCCTGCCAACAAGACAGCTTGAAGAAAGAAGAAATTAGAAATGGTAAGACCAGTTAGGAAACTATTATAATGTTAGTAGCTAAGATTTGTAGTTTAATAAGGTACAAAGAATATTACCTATGTTACCTAGGAAATAGAGATTAAGAAAAGTGAATTGATTTGTCCCAGATCACATAATTTGTAAGTATATGAGGAAGGATTCAAACTACTGCTTTCCTGATTCCAAATTCAGTAATTAAAGTGAGACTGCTACACAAGTAACTTAAATTTTCTTCCCTTCCTAATCTTCTGACTTTGCTTTAATATTTTATGTATTATCTCATGAAGTAATTAGCTTCTGTTTGGTATATTTCAATTTTCAGGGAGTTTATTGCTGGGGCAAAGTCTCATATTCTTTATGCCAAGCTATTAATTCCCTTTCCAATTTCTATTAATTCTCACTTCTTTTCTAGTTTTTCTTATAGCATTCTCATTTCATTTATAAAAACATTTTAATTTAAAAATATGTCAAACACTTGTCTTTATCACTTCTATGAAATCAAGTTGAAGTTGTGTTCAAGCTATATTTTTCTCTGATGTTTGGCCTTAAAAATACTTTGGAGTTGGGGCAGCTAGGTAGCACAGTGGATAGAGTACCAGCCCTGAAGTCAGGAGGACCTGAAGTTCAAATCTGGTCTCAGATACTTAACATTCCCTAGCTGTGTGACCCTGGGCAAGTCACTTAACCTCAATTGCCTCAGCAAAAAGCCAAAAAAAAAAAAATACTTTGGAGTCTTCTATCTTTCTATCTTCAGCCTCTTGTCATTTTAATAGTTCTTTGGTATGGGATTCTTTTTCTTCTCCCCCCTTTTTTTGGGAGGGGGATTTATTTTGTAGCCTGCTTTCTGACTTTAGACTTGATCTGGATCTTGGTCTGGGTTCTGCACACTTCTGGAAGAAGAGTCTGGGTTGGTCCTGTTGCTATTTTCTTAAGGTTTTGAGTATTGTTTTCTTTCAGGGTCTGATCCAGATCAAAGTTTGATTGCTTCCCTCCCAGTCTGAGCTGATCTTAGTTGCTGGCCTAGATTTAGGCCTGAGCAATGTAACAGTGAGCCTGTCCTTCCTTAGTTGGAATTTGTATAACCTGCTGATGGATTCAGCCACTGTTAGTAAGCTCTAATAATTCAAAGTGATAGAACTGGTAGCTCCCCTTTGGTCTGGGATTCCTGTACTGTTTATTCAGCTGCAGGCTTCAGACTTGGTTGGAAATGAGAACACACTCATATTCTGGAGTTAGAACCACATGGCTACTGCTTCTGAACTTACACTTTGCTTAATATGCAATGTAGTACAAGCTTTCAGTGCTTCCTGAAGTCTTCTGACCTAGAACAAAGGTGAAACCCTGTACTTTTATCCCTAGACATCTTACCTTAGTCTGCCCTGGATTTGTGACTTTAGACTAGGGAGTGAGGGACAAAGCTGCTTGTGGTACCTGTTAATGTATCCTTCTCAACATCTGTTCCTCTGTGTGGACCTGGGACTTCTTTTTTTAGAGCATAGCTTCAATTCTCCTTCAATCTCTGCAAAACCCAGTGTCTGCAGACCTCGCCTATTTGGCTCATTGTGCTGATCAGGGATGGAAAAATGATCTAGAATCACTTTTTTCCCCTTGCATTTCTGAATCAGTCTCAGAGCAGGACTTGCTCTAGAGCATTTTTTACTCTTTTTGGGGGAAGTTTGGAGGAAAGAATTAAACTGTATTCCTTCTAGCTCTTTTACTATCTTCATCTAAAAATGCTTCACCTTTTCAACAATTATTTGGGGAAGCACATAGATAACATTGTTATTGAATTTGCCGGTGATCCAGAGATGGGAGTTATATCTCCTAAAATGTATAACTGAGTCAAGGACAAAAACAAATATTGGCAGAGTGGAAATTTGGGCTGAATCTAATAAAATGAAATTTAATGATGATAAGTATAAAATTAAGAAATTGACTTCAAAAGAAGATGATGAGGCAGGCAAGATTTCTTTGAACAAAAAGATCTGCAAATTTTAATGGATTGGGAAATTAATACATCAGCAATATGATGGGGCAGTCAAAAAAGCTACAAGGCTTTTAGCCTGCATTAAGAGTCATAGTTTCCAAAAATAAGGAGGTCGTTCAGCTCTACCTACCTCAGCTTGTGTTCAGTTCTAGGTATCACATTTTAAGATGGACATTAACAAGCTGGAATGCATGTTGAAGATAGCCTTAAATAACTGCCATTTGGACATTGGTTGTGAAGAAACTAGATGTTTAGTCTGAAGAACAGAAATCTTAGAGGTGTGAAAGCTGTTTAAATACTTGAAAAGATGTCATATGGAAGAGGTATTAGATTTTTCCTGTTTGAAAAACAGGTCTTTTCCCAGACGGCAGAACCTAAGGCCATGGACAGTCATGCAAAGAGGTAAATTTAGGTTTAAAATAAGGAAAAACTTCTTTATAAATTAGGGTTACTCAATAGAATACGTTACTTTGAGAGATTGTGTTTCCCCCTTATTGGAGGCCCCTTAAGCAAAGGCTGAATGATTGCTTGGGTGTGTTGTAAAGAAGGATTCTTTTTTTGGGAAGTGTGAGTTATATTAGATTTGCCACTGAAGTTTCTTTCAATTGTGAAATTTTGTGACAGTGTTTATGAATGACTTTGGAGCTACCATGTTGATTGAATTGACTAGTCAGTTAATTTACTTTTTTCTTCTCTTGATTTACTCACTAATGAACCAGACAGATTTTTAGGTCCAGGACTGTTAATCAGGAGACTTTCAATTTACTACTTAGCTCAGTGGTAGGAAAAAGTCTGCACTCTGCATTTACCTAAAATCTGTCAGATGCACTATTTATTCATGTACAAGTACTCTGCTTAGACATTTTTGATGGACAGTTTCTTCTTGCTATTCCCCAAACCTTCTGACTCAAGCAATTTTCATTTCAGATTTTATTATAGTTGTGAAACAAAGGATGAAATTCTTTTAATAAAGTAAAATATACACAGTTCAGATAGGGGCAAGTAGAAAATAGTAATGTTAATGAGGATACATGCTTGAAAGGAAGATTAATCTTCCAGGAAAATTGTGATATCTCTTCCTTTTTTTTTTTTTTTTTTTTGATCTGTTGATAGTAAATAATAGTCATTTTATCTTTTATCCTTAATTTTTTTATTTAAACTAAATACCCATCAATATGCATAAGCATATAAGAATACAAATATAGTATTTGTTTTCATATGACTATCCCTGTTTCCCCTCACACTAATAAGTTGAATCCCCCATATGTGGTTCTTACATTCCTTCAGGGTTGCTAATAGGCTTCCCCTGTTTTGCTTCCTACAATGATTATTAGTTAATATAAATTGGCCAGCCAGAATTAATTAACTCCCAGAAAGAATATCTATCATGCTATTATAGTTAATGCAACACATGTTCTTGGCCCCCCAATCTGTGATAGTCTTTCAGTTCAGTATATAGAGTCCAGGGGAAAGTGGACTTAAATTTATAGCCCACATGTGGCAAATATCTCACAATTCTTGGAAATCCTTTTGCTGGAGTCCACAAAATGTTCCCTTTAGGACTAGTACAGATTTTTGGAGAGAGTATAGGTTTTTTAGGGGTGAAGAGGATTGGACTGTTTGTAGAGCCTTTAATCTCTAATTTGTCTTTGGCTCCTAATGCAGTCACCACTATGATACTGATGGGATGATGGGAAATACAAAATCCTTCAGACTTTATGAAGTTCATAAGATCCTTTGGCTAAGGTAGGGTAGAGGAGGTAGAAGTCAAAGAGGTTCCTCTGCTCCTAAGCAATTCTTCTCAGGGGAGTTGACTTGAATGTTGTCTCCTGATTCATTGTTTCCTTGAATTTCTATGCAGTGACATAACAGCTGATTGAGGATGTTTTTGTATTAAAGTCTTTGATATAATTATGTTCTCACTCGGATAAGGAACAAGGACTTAGCATAATATCACTAACTTTAAGTGGGGTAGAATAATTAATTGTTGCTGTTGACCTCAACTATTAGACAAAGAATAAAAAACAGATTTTTTTTTTTTTTTTTGGAAGAGGGACATTGTTGTTTATTTTACAATCTATGAAGCAATGAGAAAGGAAGACCACACTAGGAGGCACCATCCTTTCCAGACTCAGTTTCTTGACAAGCTGGTATTAGAGACCAGAGAATATGCAACATGATTTGGGATGTATGGAGGGGGAGCTTTGCTTGTTCTGATGTAGTAGAGAATGTCCTGGATAGCTTCTGAGGTGTCCTGGCCCCTGATGTCTAGAGTGTGCATATTTTTGTTGTCCATCAACGTCAGGACAGCATTACAGATAAAACTGGCATATGAATAGAGGGCTTCAGATGGCCTGGCAGTATTTCTCAGTAGAATGTCTTTTGAGAATCAGTCAAAAAAAAAAAAAAAAACAAGGAACTTAGAACACAGAAAACTTAGAAGGCTTTGATATCTTTATTTAGATATTTGAAGAACTGTTAAATTGAGAGTGCTAAAAAGTATAGTTGCTTATGCAATTGCATAGAGGTAGATTTAGGTTTCATATAAAAAAAAGACTTCCTAACAGCTGTTCATGAATGGGATGTGCCATCTTGGAAACTGATGAGAACCTCATTAAAGTTCTTCAAGCAAAGACTGAATGACCACTTGTTGGGAATTTTAAAAGGAAATTAATGTTCATTTGGAGGTTGGCTTATCTCCTGTGGGATCCTTTCTTTCTCTTAAGAGTCAGTGATCTCTAACAGAATATTTTTTTTATGATTTTCAAAAATTTTAATTCTAATTTTATGAATCATTTTTAAATCTCCTTAATAGGTTTGAAAGAGGTCTTTTGCTCATTTTTTATTGATTATTAATTTATTTTATTAAGCTCAGAAGTACTTAAGATTTCACATTGTGCTTTAATTTTTTAATGTCTTAGAAAATAAGTTTTCTTAGTTGCAAAAATTCCCTACATTTTTGAAAAATTAATCAATATTCATTTAATTTCAGATTTCTCAATGTCTTTTTAAAATTTTTTTCAGCATGCTTGAGTCTTTTAATTATTTATTTTGTTTATATTTTTGTTTGCTTTTCATTTAAGGGCATTATATTGTGAACTCCAAACTGACTTCTCCTAATATATGTAATAGAATGGAAGAAAAATAGTTGGCTTGGGGCAGCTAGGTGGCACAGTGGATAGAGCACCAGCCCTGAAATCAGGAGGACCTGAGTTCAAATCTGGTCTCATACACTTAACATTCCCCAGCTGTGTGACTTGGGGCAAGTCACTTAATCCCAATTACCTCAGCAAAAAGAAAAAAAAATAATTGGCTCTTAGTAAGAAAATATTGAATATGTTAAAAATTCAGTAAAGCTCTGAATTCAAATGAGAAAAAAAACATATAGGAGGAAATTTGGGGACATTGTTGAGATCTTTAATTAGATTTTCCAAATAAATTTATAAAACCCCCTCAAAAAAATTCCCTACCTGGTATATTTGGTAAACTCAGTATGTAACGGGGTTGTATTTTCTTGTTACCATTTATGTTTTATAAAATCTTTGGAAATGGCCCTCAATTATGTCTTCATTATCTTGTGCATATTTTAGAGAGTTGTAATTCCTCCTGATGACAAAAATCAGTTGAGGAATCAAAAAGATTCATGAGAAACACTGCTATTCTTTGTTAATCTTTTTTTTTCTTTTTCCTTTCCCTTTTATCATTTATTTATTTAGCATTTATGCTATGAAATGAAAGATGAAAATCCAGCTTTCCTACTTTCCATTCAGATATGATCTTTTATCTTTGTTATTTCAAGTTAGCTGAAAGTTGCTCTTAAATCCTTGGGGTTATCAAATGGATAGGTAACATAATGAATATTATTTTTTTATGTGTATATAAAAACCCTTCATGGGAATGAAAAACATGCAAATCCAATTAATTACTCCGTATGTATATATGTATATATTTGGGTATGTGTGTGCATGCAGATATTCCTGAATCTTATGGTAGTTTTAAGCTTTTTTTTTAGCTAGCTCTGGAAACTTTAGAGTAACTATTCAGAATAGTTGGTCATTTGAGGAGTCAAATACAACATGTTAAACCGAGGATTTATTACCACTGAGATTTCCTTAAATCTTTTTGCCTTGAATTAGTGATATAGACAGGAATGGAGGAAAGAAAGCCAGTGAAAATGCCCAGTGAGCATATAGAATGTCTTATTTTAGAATGAGCAAGAGGGCGGAGCCAAGATGGGCGACTCTCTGTGTCCTCCTCTGACCTTCTCTCAAATCAAGATTTTTAAATCAAAGAAACAGAAATATTTGTACTACAAAACATTCCTTGCAGAAGGTACCTTTGAAGAGCTTCATAACAGGTCTGTTTCAGTCAGGCAGGAGGTTGAGCAGTTTGCTGAGTGCAGTTCCAGAGGACAGGGCAAGAAGCCAGGCGAGACTCAGTATGGCAGATTCTAAACACCTAGGGAGTCTATCTGAGACTCTTGGGACACAGCCCTGATTGCTGGCAGGTGCTCTGGCAGATCAGTCTTTTGTAAAAGGCAGTTTGTAGCCCATTGCAAATGCTGGTCCCAGTCCAGAGAGCCCAATACCGGAAGTTAATTAGTGGAATTGCCCCAGGGCAAATTTCCACAGCCACGGGTTCTCTGCTTTGTACAGACCCCAAGCTTTTTAAAAAATGAGTAAGAAACAGAAGAGAGTTCTCACCATAACAACTTTTATGGAGAGAAAGAAGGGCAGAACCCAGATCCTGAGGTTCCTATAGGCAAAGCAACTCCAGAGGAAGCCATCAAGGAAGACATGACCTGGTCCCCCTTTCATAAGGCCTTCCTGGGAGACTGCATAAAGAATCTCAAAAGAGAGCTAGATGATAAATGGGGAAATGAATTGAGATCGCTGCAAAGAAGCCCTCCAAAAGAGATATGATAAAGACACCAATTTACTGAAAAACAAAGTTGTTGAAATGGAAAAAGTATACAGTGAACAAATTGACCAGTTATAAAAGGAGCTAAAAAAGGTAACTGAAGAAAATAATACATTAAAAATTAGAATTGAACAAATGCAAGGGAATGATTCAATAAGACTTCAAGAATCAGTCAAACAAAAAAAAAATGAAAAAGTACAAGAAAATATGAAATATCTCCTAGAAAAACAATTGATTTGGAAAATAGATCTAGGAGAGACAATCTAAGGATTATTGGACTCCCTGAAAGCCATGATGAAAAAAAGAATCTAAACTCTTATCTTCCAGGAAATCTTGAAACAAAACTGCCCTGATGTTTTAGAATCAGAAGGCAAAATCACCATCAAAAGAATTTGCCGATCACCTCCTGAAAGACACCCCAAAATTAAATCCCCAAGGAATATCGTGGCTAAATTTCATGACTATCGCACCAAGGAAAAGATATTGCTAGCAGCTAGAAAGAAACAATTCAAATACAGAGGAATTGTAATTAGAATCACATACAATCTGTCAGCCTCCACATTGAAGGATCGAAGGGCCTGGAACCAGATATTCCGAAAGGCAAAGGAACTTGGATTACAGCCAAGAATAACCTATCTAGCTAGAATGAGCATTATCTTCCAGAGAAGAAGATGGACATTTAATGATATAGGTGAATTTCACCTATTTCTAATGAAAAGACCAGATCTGAACAAAAAATTTGACCTCCAAACACCAAACTCAAGAGAAGCATAAAAAGGTAAAAAGGAAAGAACTCTTGAGAACTATATTTCTACTATGGATATACTTAAAGATTGGGGGTATAATTTGATATTACTTTGATAATATGAAAAAGAAAAGTAGAGGTAGAAAGGCTGTCACACTGGGAAGAAAAAGGAAAAGGTGGTAAAATAAGGTTTAAAAAAAAGGAGGTAAAAATAAGGTAAAATCTCATGAAGAGGCAAAGAAAACCTAAAATAATTGAGGGAAAGAAGGGAGAGAGATGAGCATTGTGTAAATCTTATTCTTATCAGATTGGGCTCTAAAAGGGTATATCACACACATTTGGTTTCACAAGAGAAACTTGTCCTTCCTTATAGGGAAGTAGGAGGAAAAGGAGGAAAAGAAAGGGATAGACTAATAGAAGGGAAATAGAAGAATCAGGGGAAAGGAATAAAAAAGGGGGAGGGTTTCTAAAGGGGGAGGACTGTTTGGGGGAGGTGGTCATCAAAAGCAAAATACTGGGGAGGGGGGAAGGGAGAAAGGGGAAAGGAAAGAGAAAAACATAACTTGGGTAAATAAGATGGCAGGAAATACAGAATTAGTTATTTTAACTGTGAATGTGAATGGGATGAACTCTCCCATAAAGTGGAAGCGAATAGCAGACTGGATTAAAAACCAGAATCCAACAATATGTTGTTTACAAGAAACACATCTAAAGCATAGAGACACATATAGGGTGAAGGTAAAAAACTGGAGCAGAATCTATTACGCTTCAGGTGAACAAAAAAAAAAAAAAAAAAGCAGGGGTGGCAATCCTGATCTCAGATCAAGTAAAAGCAAAGATAGATCTAATCAAAAGAAATAAGGAAGGAAACTATATTTTACTAAAGAGTACCATAGATAATGTAGCAATATGAATACTAAATATATATGCACCAAGTGGTATAGCATCCAAATTCCTAGAGGAGAAATTGAGAGATGCAAGAAGAAATAGACAGCAAAACTATACTAGTGGGGGATCTCAACTTTGCTCTATCAGAATTAGATAAATCAAACCACAAAATAAATAAGAAAGAAATTAGGGAGGTAAACAAATTGTTAGAAAAATTAGGTATGATAGATCTATGGAGAATATTGAATGGAGACAGTAGGGAGTTTACCTTTTTCTTTGTGGTTCATGGAACTTATACAAAAATTGACCATGTGTTAGGGCATGACCTCAAAATCAAATGCAGAAAGGCAGAAATAGTAAATGCATCTTTTTCAGATCATGATGCAATAAAAATCACATGCAATACAAGGCCAGGAGAAAACAGACCAAAAGTTAATTGGAAATTAAATAATCTAATCCTAAAGAATGAATGGGTGAAAGAGCAAATCATAGACACAATCAGTAATTGCATCCAGGAGAATGACAATAATGAGACAACATACCAAAATTTGTGGGATACAGCCAAAGTGGTTATAAGGGGTAATTTTATATCTCTAGATGCTTACTCGCATAAAATAGAGCAAGAGAAGATCAATGAATTGGGCTTACTATTAAAAAACTAGAAAAAGAACAAATTAAAAACCCTCAATTAAATACCAAATTGGAAATTCTAAAAACAAAAGGGGAGATTAATAAAATAGAAAATAAAAAAACTATTGAATTAATAACTAAAACTAAGACTTGGTTTTATGAAAAAACCAACAAAACAGATAAGCCTTTAGTTAATTTGATTAGAAAAAGGAAAGAGAAAAATCAAATTGTTAATCTCAAAAATGATAAGGGAGAACTTTCCTCCAGTGAAGAGGAAATTAGAGTAATAATTAGGAGTTACTTTGCCCAACTTTATGCCAATAAATTTGATAATGTAAATGAAATGGAGGACTATCTACAAAAATATAGATTGCCCAGGTTAACAGAAGAGGAAATAAATTATTTAAATAGCCCCATTTTAGAAAAAGAAATTGAACAAGCTATTAATCAACTCCCTAAGAAAAAATCTCCAGGGCCAGATGGATTTATATGTGAATTCTACCAAACATTCAAAGAACAATTAATCCCAATACTATATAAACTATTTCAAAAAATAGGGAAAGAAGGTATACTACCCAATTCCTTCTATGATAACAGATATGGTGCTGATAGCTAAACCAGGTAGGGTGAAAACAGAGAAAGAAAACCTATAGATCAATTTCCCTAATGAATATTAATGTAAAAATTTTAAATAAGATAGTAGCAATGAGATTACAGAAAGTCATCCCCAGGATAGTACGCTATGACCAAGTAGGATTTATACCAGGAATGCAGGGCTGGTTCAGCATTTGAAAACTATCAGCATAATCAATTACATTAATAACCAAACTAAAAAACTAAATATGACTATCTCAATAGATGCAAAAAAAGCATTTGATAAAATCCAACACCCATTCCTATTAAAAACACTAGAGAGTATAGGAATAAATGGGCTTTTCCTTAAAATGATTAGTAGCATCTACTTAAAACCATCAGCAAGCATCATATGTAATTGAGACAAACGAGAACCATTCCCAATAAGATCAGGAGTGAAACGAGGCTGCCCACTGTCACCATTACTATTTAATATTGTATTAGAAATGTTAGCTTTGGCAGTAAGAGAAGAAAAAGAGATTAAAGGAATTAGAGTAGGTAATGAGGAAATCAAATTATCACTCTTTGCAGATGACATGTTGGTATACTTGGAGAACCCTGGAGACTCAACTAAAAAACGGCTAGAAACAATTCATAACTTTCGCACATTTGCAGGATACAAAATAAATCCACATAAATCATCAGCATTTTTATATATTACCAACAAAGTTCAGCAGCAAGAGATACAAAAAGAAATTCCATTTAAAATAAAGGTTGATAGTATAAAATATTTGGGGATCTATCTGCCAAGGAAAATTCAGGAACTATATGAACTAAACTACAAAACACTTTCCACACAAATAAAGTCAGACCTAGCCAGTTGGAAAAACATTAAGTGCTCATGGGTAGGCTAAGCGAATATAATAAAAATGACAATATTATCCAAACTAATTTACTTATTTAGTGCCATACCAATCAAACTCCCAAGAAATTATTTTATAGATCTAGAAAAAATAGTAGCAAAGTTCATTTGGAAAAACAGGTCAAGAATTTCAAGGGAATTAATGAAAAAAAAAGGCTGATGAATGTGGCCTTGCTGTACCAGATCTACAATTATATTATAAAGCAATGGTCATCAAAATCATTTGGTACTGGCTGAGAAATAGAGTAGTCGATCAGTGGCATAGGATCGGATCATAGGACAAACTAGGCAATAACTATAGCAATTTAGTGTTTGATAAACCCAAAGACCCCAGCTTTTGGGATAAGTACTCACTATTCGACAAAAACTGCTGGGAAAATTGGAAACTAGTGTGGAAGAAAATAGGGCTTGACCCACACCTAACAGCACACATCAAAATAAGATCTAAATGGGTTCATGATTTAGTTATAAAGAGTGATATTATAAGCAAATTAGAGGAACATAGGATAGTTTACCTCTCAGACCTGTGGAGATGGAATAAATTTATGTCCAAAGAAGAACTGGAACTCAATTGAACACGAGATAGATAATTTTGACTATATTACGTTAAAAAGTTTCTGTACAAACAAAACTAATATAGACAAGATTAGGAGGGAAGCATCAAATTGGGAAATCATGTTTACATTTAAGGGTTCAGATAAAGGCCTCATTTCTAAAATATATAGAGATTTGTCTCATATTTATAAGAATTCAAGCCACTCTCCAATAGATAAATAGTCAAGGGATATGAACAGACAACTTTCAGATGATGAAATTAAAACCATTTCTAGTCATATGAAAAGGTGCTCCAAATCACTATTGATCAGAGAAATTCAAATCAAGGAAGCGCAGGACAATCTCCCCTATGCCCCTAAGAGCAGACTTCCATCTTTAAAAGTGAGCAAAAAAAGCAAAACAGAGCTCTAACTATAGAGAACTACTATAGAAACAGAGAAGATCAAAACATAAACCCAAAACAGCACAGCAAAGGCAAAATGTTTTCAGGTGAAGCCTCAGAGGGAGATATGAACTGGTCTCCATTTCAAAAAGCTCTCTTGGAAAAGTTCAAAAAGGAATTTAAAAGACAAATAGAAAAAAAATGGGGAAGAGAAATGAGAGTGTTGCAGGAGAGTTTTTTGGGGAAATTCAACACCTGGGAAAAGAAAGCATAGAAAATGACTGAAGAAAACAACTCTTTAAAAAATAAATTTGGTGAAATCGAAAAAAAAAATAGATTGAAGAAAACAATTTGAAAAGTACAATTGACCAAATGCAAAATGAGGTAAAAAGCTAATTAAGGAAAATAATTCACTAAAAATTAGAATTGAACAAATGGAAGTGAATGACTCAATGAGAAATCAAGAATGAGTCACTGACCTGGAAAATAGATCCAGGAGATAGAATCTAAGAATTATTGGAATATCTGAAAGTCATGATGAAAAAAAAAAAAGAGCCTACACAACATCTTTTAAGAAATCAGGGAAAATTTCCCTGATATTACCAGAGAATGAAATAGTCATTGAAAGAACCCACTAATTACTTCCTGAATAAGATCCCAAAATGAAACTTCCAGGGAATATTATAGCTAAATTCCAGAGTTATTAGATGAAGGAGAAAATAGTGCAAGAAGCCAGAAAGAAACAATTCAAATATTGAGGAACTGCAGTCAGAATTATCTAAGATCTAGCAGCTTCTACATTAAAGAATCGGAGGGCCTAGAACATAATATAGTGTCAGGCAAGAGGAGTTTGGATTACTACCAAGAATCAACTCTCCAGCAAAATGAAGCATTATCTTTCAGGGGAAAGATGAAATAGGGGATTTTCAATCATTTAGGATTTAAAGACTAGAACTGAACAGAAAATTTTATCTCTATGTACAAAACTCAAGAGAAGCATAAAAAGGTGACAGAATTTTTTTTCCTGAGGCAATTGGGGTTAAGTGACTTGCCCAGGGTCATAAAGCTTGGAAGTGTTAAGTGTCTGAGACCATATTTGAACTCAGGTCTTCCTGACTTTAGGGCTGGTGCTCTATCCATTGCGCTATCTAGTTGCCCTCTAAAAAATGTTTTTTAAAAGTTAAAATGTTTACATCCTTATATGGGAAGAAGATATATGTAACTCTTAAGAACTGTGTCTTTGTCAGGATAATTAGAAGGGGTATATTTAGAGGGTGTAGTTATAAATTGGCTTTAATGTGATGATTTAAAAAAGAAATTAGAGGTGGAAAGGGTATTGTACTGGGGGAAAAGGAAAGGGGAGGTAGAATGAGGTAATTTATGCCACATAAATAGGCTCAAAAGACCTATTATAATTGAGTGAAAGAAGGGAGAAGAATGAGCATTGTTTGAACCTTGATCCCATCAGATTTGACCCAAAATTCGAATAACACATACTTAGTTTAGTAAAGAAATTTGTCTCACTCTATAGGAAAATA